>JASVEL010001359.1:0-210314 GCA_032618575.1 Nicotiana noctiflora | reverse complement strand
TCCGATATAGTGATTATAGGTATCATTTCTGTCTGTCACAGAGATGCCTCTGTTCTATTTGATCCAGGGTCCACATATTCTTACGTGTCTCTTATTTTGCACATCATTTGGGTGCGACTCGTGGTAGTCTTGATTTACATGTTCATCTATCCACCCCCATGGGTGATACAATTGTTGTGGATCATGTTTATAGATCCTGTGTTATTTCTATTGGGGGTCTGGAGACCCAGGCAGATCTGTTGTTGTTGGGGATAGTGGACTTTGATGTTATATTGGGTATGGAATGGTTGTCTCCGTACCATGCTATATTGGACTGTCATGCTAAGACAGTTACGTTGGCCATTCCTGGTATTTCTCAGATTGAATGGCGGGGTTCGACTGATTTCGTCCCTAGCCGTGTCATTTCGTTCTTAAAGGCTCAGAAAATGGTTGAAAAAGGATGTTTGTCGTACTTAGCCTTTGTGAGAGATGTGGGAGCTGAGTCTCCTAGCATTGATTATGTACCTGTTGTGAGGGACTTTCCAGATGTATTCCCCTCAGACCTGCCGGGCATGCCGCCGGACAGGGATATTGATTTTGGCATTGACCTGGTGCCGGGCACTCATCCCATATCCATTCCTCCTTATTGGATGGCACCAGCTGAGTTGAAAGAACTGAAAGAGAAGCTTTAGGAGCTTCTGGATAAGGGTGTCATCCGCCCTAGTGTATCCCCGTGGGGTGCGCCGGTGTTATTTATTAAAAAGAAAGATGGTTCCATGCGAATGTGTATTGATTATAGGCAATTGAACAAAGTAACATTGAAGAACAATTACCCTCTACCGCGTATTGATGATTTGTTTGATCAGTTACAGGGTGCGATAGTGTTTTCTAAGATTGATCTTCGTTCAGGCTATCATCAGCTGAAGATCAGGGACTCGAATATTATGAAGACTGCATTCAGGACCAGATATGGCCACTCTGAGTTCCTGGTGATGTCTTTTGGGCTGACCAACGCCCCAGCAGTGTTTATGCATCTGATGAATAGTGTGTTCAGGCCCTATTTGGATTCATTTGTGATTGTGTTCATTGATGACATTCTAGTCTACTCCCGTAGTTAGGATGAGCATGCTCAGCATTTGAGTATTGTGTTGCAGAGATTGAGGGAGGAGAAGCTATATGCAAAATTCTCCAAGTGCGAGTTTTGGGTCGAATCAGTAGCATTTCTGGGTCATGTGGTGCCTCGTGATGGTATTCAGGTTGATCCGAAGAAGATATAGGCGGTGCAGAGTTGGCCTAGACCGTCCTCAGCTACAGAGACACTATTGGAAATTTGGTCTATCGCAACGCATGAAAAACCGTTCCAATAGATATGAAAACCGTTGCCATAGAAATATTGGAACGGTTTAGAACCCGTCACATCAGCTCGCGTGCCAATAGAGCTATAGGAACGGTTCATGCAACGGTTTCCGTCAGTGTTCCTATAGAGATGTCTATCGCAACGGTTTTCTCTTAATCAATTGGAACGATTTTCTTTTGCAATTGGAACGGTTTACAACTGTTACTATATTGTATATGCAACGGTTAATAACTGTTACCATAATATTCAACGCAACACTTATGGAACGGAGTATAGAACATTTGGAACGGTTTACGCCACCTATCGCAACGGTTTAGACCACCTATCGCAACGGTTTAGACTGTCTAACAGAACAGTTAGTGTCCTGTTGCAACGGTTCTAATATGATATTACAACTGTTCTAATGAAACAAAAATATCTCCCCTATTGTAAATAATTATTTACATATATAATTAATTATAATACACCAAAATTTAAACAAAATCATGAAATGGAACCATTAATCATCCAAATTTTCCAACAAGCTAATAATATCAATAAAGCAAAATATTCTACCCTAAGTGCATCAGTTTAATACATTTCAACAGAGTAATAAGTCACAAAAATTGTGATAACAAAAGATTCCTAGAATATTGTTGTATAGCAATTCAAAATTCATCTTAAGGTCTAGATCTTCACTGCCTTCATCTTCCATTTCTTGATTTATTCCTACAAAAGAAGATAAATTAATAAAGTCATTACCCTTCAAGAGAATCCGATCTAAGACTGCTCAAAGCATGCACAAAGTACCAAGTAAAAAGAAAAGGACATGACATTCAAAAGACGTCAGTCAAACTAGGACATGAATCAACTCTAATGTCTCTTCAACTTCGATGCTACAGTAAAGTACTAGCTCTTTCATTAAACATAACCCAAAAGTTTAGATAAGCTCATAACTAAACATGTAGGAACTCCATTTTGATCTTTTATAATTACATTGCATTATGAGATTAATGGAATTATAACTCCGTAAAAGAATCATATGGAAGATTTATTATGACATGCAAGTAAAGCATGTACGGAGGTAACCTTACTAATGCCAACTAGTAATTAAGATTTACGATAGCAGATTTTCCAACAGATAACTATCTGCAAATTTTCAAAACAGAGGGCTATCTGTAAATTTTCCAATAGCAGTGGCCAGAAACCAAAGAACTATACAACAACAAAGAGCCACCAAGGCAACATAAATGAATATGCATCATAGTAATGACACTAGTAAGGCAACAACAGAATTAAGTAGCAACTAAGTGCCTTAGGCAAAGTTAAAAAAATATACTAGAATAATTTGTCTCTGCGAGAGAGAGAGTGGTAGAAGAAGCAACACAGGGAAGGAAGAGGAGAAGAAGAAATAGAAGATGTAAAACATATCCATTAATATTCAAATCACCAAAATTAATCACCAATAGACCCTCGGACATCAAGTCCCAAAAGAGGAACTAAATGGACACAAATGATAATGGGTTGTCACTTCCAAGAAAGATAAGCATACTACTATGTTTAGGCTACACAACATAGTAACTATACATGTAAGTAGTACGGATGTTCCCAGACATCAATGCCCAAAACAGGAACCAAGTTTGGTCCTTTAGTAACCAAAGGATCCTGTAGAAAAGTAGATACTATCACATAAAACCTTGACTAGCATCAATCACTCTGTCGAGAAATATCTATTTTCTTATGCAGTGCTATCTTGTACACAATTGACATAGAATACCAAAGACAAATACTTAATCAGGGCATAAACAAGGGCTAGGGTGACAGAAAATGAACACGTTTCGGTCAAGATAGTCCACAAACAAGGGCTATGGGCATATGCAATAGATGCTTACTTGTTTTCAAATTGCTGCAAAGCTCCATCACATATGTTTTTTCACTGTGATTATAGGCGATAGATTTGGGGCACATCTTAAACCTTTTTTGGTATACAGTTGGTGATCCAAAGAACAATAACGGGCACTCATGGAACTGGACAGAGGATTAAGAACTGAAGTCTCTTCAGGCACCTAATTCTTTATGCATTCTAGGGAATAGGTAGAAGGAATGGAGGCATATACTTTGAAAGACAGTTTAAGCCTGTACGAATTAACAAATATAGCAGGAAATGTAAAGAACAAACAGAAGGCATCATACAGAATCAGAATCTTAGAGACAAACACTCACCACTGAATAACCAATACTGCAGTATACAATCCTACAGAAGAAACAAAAAGTGCAGACTTACCACCCAACCAGAACCCTGTAAAGCTGCACCTTCCGCATTCATCTTTTGTATTAAAGCTTCAAGAAAGCAAAAGTTAGTGTCTATTACCGAGCCAAGAGAACCCTTCGGAGGCTCACCACCACCTTCCTGCAATATGATTTAGCTTTTTAAGTTATTTAAAAATAGATTGATAGAAGTATCTGAGGAACTTAGCTTACTCGAATAGGGGCAAGGTTCTTCCAGAAACTAAGTTATTAATATGACTTGCATGAACATATGGCCAGGAAAATTAACTTGAATGAAAGAGCAATATATTTTCACTATAAAAAAAATGAACAATATATCTTTGACAAGTGATAAACATGATACATGAAATGGCGTCACAATGACATGAACACAAGTTATACCGCACGTAACCACGGGACATACAAAAAGAAGCAGATTGAGAAAGCTAAGGTAGCTCTAGAGTGATAAACAAACCAAAAGTTAAAATTTTAGTTCAAGATTTCATGCCAACTTGTAGTTTCTTTTGGGACCATATAATTGCTTTTGTACATAAATAAGAAAAACTCATCAGAAAATCTAATCATTTCTCTCCTTCTCCCGGAAGTAAAACAACCTTTTGGGCACTCAATCTACTTCACTAGTTTGATTAGAGTTGATTAATATAATGCACCAGGCATATGCCTAAAAATTTCCTTGAATTGACATTAATGGGTCTAATCATGATTAATAATAATCAAACAATTCTTCCCAGATAATCCACCATCTTATTCGAAACCATCAAACCTCCATTCTCTATGAATTTCTTCACAATTTTAATCCCTCATTTTCCAGTACAATGTGAATCCAACTCTTGCCAATTGATGCAACAACTACCAATTAATATCAATCAATCAACTGCTTATACGTGAATGCATTTTTTCTTTATAGTCTGACTCAAAAATGATAACTTTCTTTATTTAACAATAATTTAACTTTAAACTTCTCATTTTACCTTAATGAAATAATTTATAACCACACAAATATTATGACTTATTTCTTGGAAAACTCAGTGACCAGCCAAACAACATCTCATAAAATGGATTGGAGGGAGTAATATCAATTATCAACAACATCTAATCTCATATTAATTAGTGTAGGCTGTATAAATCTTCTGCAATTTAGACAAAGACAGAGAAAGTGGACTTACCTCTGCCATTGAACTTGATAGCACTCTGCAATTTAGCGGCAGTAGAAGAATCACCCTTAGTGATAGCATCATGGAGCTGTTCAAGGGCCTTATTATAATTTGTAATATATGTCCAATGATGCTTCTGGTGATGTATTTGCATGATCTCACATCTAAGCAGGTTCTAAGGTGCCATAATCGTAAACATCACTGTCAGATTAGTAACCAAATTTTATAAAGCTAAAATTACGGCAGCTAAAATATACGAAGCGATAACACAAAAAGCTTCAAATAAGGAAAACATAACTCATATTTTCATGTAAATTAGGGGACAGTGAAATAAGTAGGAAGCAGATCAAACATTAGTTGAAATTCAAGTCAGTCACTGGCTCATCCATTCTAAAATCCTCAATCTATTACTCTTAGCCAAAATGAAAAAATCTTTAAATATAAATAAAGATGGAGAATCGTCAAAGAATCAGCGGAAACCCCAATTTCTTGTACCATATGGATTTAAATCTCCATTCAATCTCACTACATTACTCAATTACTCCCAAAACAAAACAAAAAAATCACTAATTCAACTAAAAAGGAACATTAAAACTGAATTTTTCATCCAAAATCGCAAGTAGCGACTGTGGTTATCCTAAATTTATATTAAAAAGAGATTAAGAAAACTTACAATTATTTATCCCACAACAATTTCTTTCTCGCTAATGGAATCTGCAAGTTATGGCTCAACTATGACAAATTACAAAAGCAACAAAAGACAAGTATGCAAAATAAATCAGAAAATTTGCGATATTGAGCGAAAATCTAGAATTAGGGATTATTGAGAACAAGAAGTGGTAGTCGAGATTAATCAGAAAAAAATCCACAATTTTGAGACTATTTGAAAACACAGAGCTTGGATTAGTTGAATTATTGATGTTTTTGATGGAGGAGATAAAGTTATAGGTGAAGGAAAACGAAAATTGAGGTTCCGCTGGTGTTGACAGAGGTTGACAGCAGGATAGTGGCAGATGCGACGGAGGTTGACGGCGGATAGCGGCAGGGACGATGGTGGTTGTACGGAGGTAGGGTTCTGGCATTGATGGGTATGCTCAAAGGGGACAGAGGTTAGGGAATTAGGAGAACAAATGGGTTCTTTAATCAAATAATATTAAATTATTAAATTATATTAATTAAAAAGAAAAGTAAAAAATAGGGGTTCAAGAGCGGGTTAACGAAAATTGAGGGGGGAAATTTTTGGAGGTAATATCAACCGTTCCCATTGAATTTTTTTCAAAAATATGTTCCAATAGATACATTTATGGGAACGGTTTAAACAAACGTTGCAAAAAATAAACCCTATGGGAACGGTTTTAACCTAATTGCAACGGTTTTATAGCTGAAGTGTGCTTGTATCATCCATGTCATATAGCAACGGTTATAACCGTTCCAATAACCACACTATAGTAACGGTTTATAAACCGTTGCAAAGACATCCGTTGCCATAGACCTATTTTCTAGTAGTGAGATCAAGAGCTTTCTTGGCTTGGCAGGGTATTATCGTCGGTTTGTTCAGGGATTTTCATCCATTGCTTCTTCTTTGACCAAATTGACTCAGAAGGGTGCACCATTCGTCTGGTCGGATGAGTGCGAGGAGAGCTTTCAGAAGCTCAAGACAGCTTTGACCACAGCTCCAGTGTTAGTGTTGCCATCAGCTTCAGGTTCATATACTGTTTATTGTAATGCCTCGAGAGTGGGGATAGGTTGTGTGTTGATGCAGGAAGGTAAGTTGATTGCTTATGCTTCTCGGCAGTTGAAGCCACATGAGAAGAACTATCATGTTCTTGATTTGGAGCTAGCTGCCATTGTTCATGCCTTGAAAATTTGGAGGCATTATTTGTACGGCGTGTCCTGTGAGGTGTATACTGACCATCGTAGTCTCCAGCACTTGTTCAAATAGAAAGATCTTAATTTGAGATAACGGAGATGGCTTGAGTTTCTTAAGGATTATGGCATCACTATTTTATATCATCCGGGAAGGCCAATGTGGTGGCCGATGCTTTGAGCCGGAAGGCGGTCAGTATGGGGAGCTTGGCATATATTCCAGCCGAGGAGAGATCATTTTGCTTATGATGTTCAGGTACTAGCCAATCGGCTAGTGAGGTTAGACATTTCAGAGCCCAGCAGGGTGTTGGCTTGTGTTGTATCGCGGTCTTCTCTATATGATCGTATACGTGAGCGCTAGTATGATGATCCACATTTGGCTGTCCTTAGGGACAGAGTTCAGCATGATGATGCTAGAGATGTCACCATTGATAGTGACGACGTACTGAGGATGCAGGGCCGGATATGTGTGCCCAATGTTGATGGCCTTCGTGAGTTGATTCTGGAGGAGGCCCATAGCTCGCGGTATTCTATCCATCCAGGAGCCACGAAGATGTACCAAGACTTGAAACAATACTATTGGTGGAGAAAGATGAAGATGGACATTGTCGGACATGTAGCACGGTGCCTCAACTGTCAGTAGGTTAAGTACAAGCATCAGAGGCCCGGTGGCGTATTTCAGCGCATTGATATTCCTGAGTGGAAATGGAAGAGGATCACCATGGATTTTGTTACTGGACTCCCTAGGACTTCGAGGAAGTTTGATTCTGTGTGGGTGATTGTTGATCGGCTGACTAAGTCCGCACATTTCATTCCAGCTAGTACTACTTACTCATCGGAGCGGCTAGCAGCGATCTTTATTCGGGAGATTGTCCGGTTGCATGGGGTCCCGGTGTCTATCATATCCGACAGGGGCACGCAGTTCACATCTCAGTTTTGGAGAGCATTTCAGCGAGAGATGGGTACACGGGTTGAGTTGAGCACCACATTTCACCCCCAGATAGACGGGCAGTCTGAGCGCACTATTCAGATCCTGGAGGATATGTTGCGAGCATGTGTGATTGACTTTGGTGGTTCGTGGGATGAGTTCTTGCCATTTGCTGAGTTTGCCTACAACAACAGTTATTAGTCGAGTATTCAGATGGCTCCGTACGAGGCATTGTATGGCAGACGGTGTAGATCTCCCGTGGGATGGTTTGAGCCTAGTGAGGATAGATTGATAGGTACTGAGTTAGTTCAAGATGCTCTAGATAGAGCGAAGTTGATCCAGGAGAGGCTTCGCACAACACAGTCTTGCCAGAAGAGTTATGTAGACCGTAGAGTTCGAGAGTTGTCTTTCATGGTTGGTGACAGAGTATTGTTGAAGGTTTCACCCATTAAGGGTGTCATGAGGTTCGGGAAGAAGGGGAAGCTGAGTCCCAGGTACATTGGTCCTTTTGAGATACTTAGGAGGGTTGGAGAGGTGGCATATAAGTTGGCCTTGCCACCCAACTTATCTAGCGTTCATCCAGTATTCCATGTGTCTATGCTCCGGAAGTACATTGGGGATCCGTCTCATGTATTAGACTTCAGTACCATTCAGCTTGATGGTGATCTATCCTATGATATGGAGCCTATTGCTATTTTGGGTCGTCAGGTGAGAAAATTGAGGTCCACGGACATTGCATCAGTTAAGGTTCACTGGAGAGGTTGACCCGTGGAGGAGGCCACTTGGGAGATCGAGCGGGAGATGCAGAGTAGATATCCTCACTTGTTTGAGACCTCAGGTATGATACTTGACCCCGCTCGAGGACGAGCGTTTGCTTAAGAGGGGGAGAATGTGATGACTCAGCCCGTCGTCACGGGAATTACCACCCCGTTATATTGTAATTATATGTTTCATGCTTTTATATTATTGTTAGAGTCTATCGGGTGAGTTAGGAGTGAATTGGATTGAAAATGAGGCATATAGCCTTTTTGAAGGAAACTTAAATATGGAAAGTCAACCTGGAATTGACTATTTAGTTAGAGGGCTCGGAATCGGATTCTGATGATTTGGTTAGTTCTGGGGGGGGTGATTTTTGACTTAGGGGAGCGATCGGAATTGAATTCGGAGGTCCGGTGTAGAATTAGGCTTGAAATGGCTAAGGTTGAATTTTGGCGAAATCCGAACGGTAGGTGAGATTTTGATCCGGGGGTCAAAATGGAATTATGACAATTTTTGTAGCTTTGTCATGTGATTTTGGATATGTCCGCAAATTTTCAGGTCATTCGGACGTCGTTTGGTCGGGTTTTTGATTGAATGTTAGTTTCGAAAGTTTTGAAGAAACTTAGGCTTGAATCCATGTGTAATTGGTGATTTTGATGTTTAGGATGGTGTTTTTATGATTGGAACAAGTTCGTATCGTATTTTGGAGTATGTTGGTGGTTTTTGTTGCGCTCACGGGGGCCTCGGGGTGAATTCGAGCCATCATCCGGCATTTTTTAACATGGAAAATCTGCAGAAAAATTGCAGAAACTGTGCAGAAGGTTAAGCCTTCGCGTTCGCGAGGGCAAGGCCCGTGTTCGCGTAGGCTGGGGCATCTTGGTAATCGCATTCGCGAGGGGAGGTACTGCGTTTGCGTAAGAGAAAGACGGGAAGCATCGCGTTCGCGATGGTATGGGTCGCGGACGCGTAAGAGGAAAAGGCGAAGCATCGCGTTTGCGTGGATTGGGGACGCGTTCGCGTAGAAGGAATCCCGGCTGGCTGCGGAGATGTGCATCGCGAACGCGTGAGGCATGTCGCGTTCGCTAAGGGTATTTTGGTCAGAGCATTGCGGACGCGTGACAGGCAACGCGAACGCGAAGAAGGAATTGACCTGGCAGTGAAATTAAAACCCAGAACAGACCAGTCGCGGGTTTGCACTCCATAAACACAAATTTTGAGTTCTAGGGAGAGAAACTCACGGGAGATTGCTGGGAAATCATCGGGAGTTCGTCGGAGGTAAGTTTTGTGGCTTAATTACATCATTTTATCATGAAATCCTTGGTTAATGCTATATAAATGGAAGATTTAAGGTGGGTTTTAGCCCTAGGCCTAAAATTGAAGAAAAACACTGATTTGAGTGGGCAAATGAATTCCGATTTTGGTAAATTTTATATGCTTAGACTCGTATTGAGACGAGGGTTCCGAATATGAGACTTTCATAATTTTTTGAGAAGTGTACCGAAAGTCGGGTTTTGACAACTTTGGGAATTTTGATGTAAATTGAGTTGTTTTGACTGGGTGTTGTCCCGTTGGCCTAATTTGTTGTGTTTCTACTATATTTGATCAGCTTCTACGCGTGCGGAGCTTGATTCTCGTGGCAAGGGCATCGCGGAGTAGTTGTCGCGCCGTATTGAGGTGAGTAATCGATGTGGGTGATGACCATCTGGTTTGAAACCCCGGTATACCACTTTGTGACGCTGTATAGCGGTAAGACACGTACTCTCTTGTGAGTGCGGGGTCGATTGTGATTTGGGGACTATGGCTTAGTCCGACCTGTTGTTACTGTGTTATGATATTGGCTATTCTTGAGCCGTTGAACCTCCTTCTCGGATGGTCTCATATTATATTGTGATATTGGCTACTCTTGAGCCGTTGAACATCCTTCTCGGATGGTTGAGTATACTTATGGGCTGTGAGCCAGTTATTGGATCCTGCGAGGGTCGTTATCATTGTTTTATGGTATTGGCATGCTAGTTTTACTACCAGTTCGTAGCTATTACTGTTATCATGATATTTCCAATCTCTGAAACTTTGACATATTGTTTTCAACTGAAAAATGATAAAAGAGTTTTCAAAACTACTTTTGAGCCTGCGAGGCTGCATTGGCATATTAGCTGACTGGTAGTGGATCGGGATGCACGCCGCATCGTATATATTCATGATATTGTGCTTGGGCTGTAGGAGCCCCTCCGGAGTCTGAACCCCCACAGTGAGCACGGGTACCCAAATTGTATCGGGCTACGCGCCGTAGCGGTCATTTCATCCATTGCATTGAATTTAGCTACATCTGCTAGCTGTTATACTATGTTGTTGATATTATGTTGGTTCTCTACTGTTGATATTGAACTGTTATAGGGTATTGGTTACATCTTTACATAGTGTTTTATTGTGGATTTCTTATCTACGCTGTCTTACCCATGTTTATTACGACTGAGTCTGGCAGTACTCATTTTACTCCCTGCACCTTGTGTGCAGATCCAGGTACCTCTCAGCAGACCTGATTCGGTAGCCGCTCGGAGGCATTATGCGGGATAGTCGAGGTAGCTGCAGCGTCCGCAGGACCTGACTCCCCTTCTAGCTTGTCTTTTCATTTCATATTGTCATTCTTTTCCGCACTGAGTTTTGTTGTAAACTCTATTTCACTTATGTTCTTTTAGAGGCTCTTGACTCTTGACCCCTCGGTCTTTGGGGAGTTGCACTGTGTTGGGACTTGGTTCCCTGTTTTGATATATCTATCACTGTTGTTTTATAAATTGTTATGCTTAAATGAGATAAGGCGAGCTCCTAGCTCCATGATTGTTGTTGATTGGTCAGGCTGGCCTAGCAGTGTGCTGGGCGCCATCACGACCGAGTTTGGGGTTGTGACAATATATCTCGCGTTGTAGCACTATTGATCTGTACTTGCAAAATGATACAAGTACGTAGAGAAGGAAAAAGTGAACAAATTGAGAGAGTCAAAGAACAAGCAGAGAGACCTTAACTATGTGTAAAACCAAATTACATTGTATGGAATATTGTGGTTACGACGTCGTAAGCAATTGTCTAATTATATCATAGGGATTTGGCCATTGTAGTACATAATTTCTCGTGATTTAATGCTTTGTTAGAACCCAAAATTAATAGAAAGTATATATATATATATATATATATATATATATATATATATATATATATATATATATATATATATATATATATATTGGTGGTGCATTATCACATGCAACAACACCGTCTCGGCCAACTTAATCTTTTCATTTTACCAGTTGTTATCATTGTAACTATTCGTGATAAAATAATGAAGAAATATTTGATTAGTAAAAATTAGGTTTCTTTGGTGAGAGATTCTATTTATCTTTGTTCTCCTTTTATTGCATTTGTTCTCTACTTTTTATTTATCTAATCTAATAATAGGAATAAATGTTGTTGTAATTATAAGATTAAATATTTCATTAATTACTACACTAATTCCTATTCCTTTCCATTAGAAAGCAAAAAGTATCTATCATTTACATTATTATGAATAATTGCACCTTGAATGGCCACTGTAACAGAATATTTAACGTGCACGTTAATCACAGAATTTAATCAAATTAATAATTAGTTGTTGCCTTGATCAGTTGCTTGAAGGACATTTATTAAGCTAATTTCTCCTAAAAATGTCCATATGATAATGTTAATATATTTGTATTATCACTAATGATACGAAAATGGTTTGTCACTTAGGCACCATCCACGGCTTATTTCCCACAAATCCAAGAGAAATCCATTAAAATCATACCTCTTTACAAGTAGGATGCGAGTGCAGGATGCAACGCCGAGAGAAAACTTATTTACGTCATATAGTTTGCTCTTTATATAATGAGTATTGAATAACTTTCATTAAATTTTGTTTTGTTTCTTAAAATTATTCTTTTGTGTACATATCTTTCAATCTATTTTTTTTCTAACTTTTGATATTATATTACATTTGGAAAGAACTTATGAGATCGCACGTAGCGCGATCAAGTTACCTACTTAAGATATATACCTGGTAACTCCCAATGACATGAGCGACAACAAAAATGTGCGATAAGCCATGTAAGTCTATGTAGTGTGAGCAAGATATTATCATCAACTCCATTACCAAAAGCCCAATATCCAATAAAAGTCACATGCAAATAACACAAAGCCACTATAATATAAGCTGTTAATACACCTTTTCACACTGCTTTTTTAGATGGTGCATCTTCTGTTGAAGGAATTGTTGCTCGAATTTCAAGTACTACATTATGTCCAGCATATGAAAATGCTACATTTCCAAATGCACTCAGAAACATAAACACATTATTTGATGTGTTTTCACTTCTTGGACCATAACTAACATCTCTCCCACTTTCCTTTACTGATATACTCCATGCTATAGCTGAATAAGTCATCGACAAAATCACCGCGATTAAGAAAGACAGATGAAATAGAGTTGAAATTTGGCAAGTGAGAGAGGATAAATTCGAAAGAATAGAAAATCATGATGAAATAAGTGAGTTTAATAGGTTTGGTATTTGGGAAAAGAATTTCTTGGAATTTTTTCAAGGATTTTCCACCGGTGACCATGTATATAATACAAGTGCTAATTTCAACCATAAGTTGTTGGGGTACTACAATCCAGAGACCAAGTTTTTCACCAAATGCATATTGTCCAAGCTCATGATACCTGTCAAATCTTTTGCCTGGTACCATTTCATGCATCTCCACCATTTGCCAGATTGTGTAGAATGTTATAATCCATGACAGTAACATTACTGCTACATCAGCTTCCCTGCAACATTTATCACATGCATATTACTGTTACTGGATCTGCATATTTAAGCACATAATGTCCAGGAACAAGAATAGTCTATAGCATTCTGTTAGTATAAAAACGTAATCATATTGGGAGTAATGTCATACGATTGTAGTCATAACAGATTGATAGTAATGTCATACGCTCATACTAGGACGCATCGGCCTACGACAACCACATAAGTCCATTGGACTAATACTATAAGTAACTGCATACGTATCGCAGTAACACCATATGGGTTGACGATTGTCCCAATACTAATGTCCCCTTCATTCTGTGTTAGTAGGGCGATATATAAACGATTTATCATTTTACCTTTACCATTTACTATATCGTAATTTTATTAACAATCTTGGTCAAATGGATATAAGATATGGTTCCCTACAATGATTATTCATATTAAGTATTACTAAATCATATTGCATTATGTGATTGGTCATATTCATAGGCGATTTATTTGACTTATGTGACTAATACGTTAATGGATTAATACGTTTATACTAGGACACATCATTTATATCATTTCAATACATAACGTATGAAATCTGTTATGTGATTTCATCCATATAATTAGCCCTCCACCATATACCAAAATACGTTATTCATATGGTATTTCATATCATACGAGCCATATGACTTGTGAATGAATATTAATAAATATTATCTGTACGGTGCAATAATACGGTGTAGATTCAGGTGTTCATGAGGGCAGTTGAGCTATCGCAGCTGCTACATTACTGTTATTCCGAGGAGACTTCGAGGTAGCTGCCGGCGTCCGCAGGACCTGATCTCTCCCTCTCTATCATTTTGTCATTTGCTATTCTGCCTAGACTTGATTTGTGTAGGATATTTCCATCTGTATAGGCTCAGACTTGTGACACCGCGATTGTTGGGCTGTATTTTGTATGTTTATGTTCCCACACTTATTGTTTTGATATGAAAATAAGTTATTAATGTTAATTGATCAGTATTACTTAATAATTAGCTGGTAATATGGATAACATGGTCGGGCTTCCCTAGCAATGTGTTGGGTGCCATCATGACCGGGGTTTGGTTCGTGACATGATGATTCTTTCTGGGAACAAATTTTGGATAAATCAGAATTTACTGAAAAACTCAAATAGAAAAGTACAAGCAAGTAAGGCCAAACTTTATCTTAAAGAAATAGCAATTTCATCTATCTAATAAGTAGAACGAAAATAACTAAAGACAATAAGGTCTAAAGTAAAATTTTAATAAGAATCTAATATTTTACGCCTACACAAGTATAAGCAAAAATTAAATGTTGATTTTTTTTGCTAATATTTATTTATATTATAGCATTCTTACAAGATATATGACTTTTACCTTTACTTAGTAATATTATTATTTATATTATCAAGGTTTGATTCAAGTTAATAAGATGTTAACCATATATTTGCAATACATTACCTTGGATCTTGTTCTAAGAAACTTTATTTGCTAATATTAAAATTTAAGGATACTTCATTCGTTTTGATTTATGAAGATCAAATGAATTATTTTTTAAAAATTTTCAAATATTTTGAAACAAAACTTAAATATTTAGAGTCTACATAACAAACTATAAGTCACAAAGATTTACATACACAAATTTTAATAAAACATTTTATTTGACTCTCCAAATAATAATAGGATCACATAAATTAAAATGGAAGGAGTATAGTATAGTCCCTACCCTCTTCCAAATTAGGAGCACAAGAATTAAGGTTCTCGTAATTAAACTTCAAAAAATTTGATCTTAAATCTAGTTTAATAAAAAGTAGATATCCGTTTTTTTATCCTTTGATTAGAGTTGGCCGGAGAGTGTGAGGAATGCAGAACTAAAATGATGCAAAAGAACTAAATTTCGCACTCATTTTCCCCACAAGAATAGTTTTTGCGTAATTTTGGTTCCGAACACACTGTTGAGTGAGTAGTAGTGTTTACCCTTAAAATCGGATAATAATTAAATATATAGGTGGTCATAAGGATATGTGGTACCACTTGGCACAAAAAGATAAATATAAGAATTAAGGTTAGAAATTACGGTAAAATAAAGCAAACCAATTATGTGATGATCAATTATGGCCCTTGAGTTAATTGCCCTCGAATCAACTAAACAAGCTAGTGAAAGTTTGAACTGAACAACAAGACTTGCAAGAGATGAACATGTGATATATTGTTTTGATATGCTTGAATGTAAGATAGTCACAAAATGATGAACCCTTTTTATATAGTAGCGGAATCATATTTATGGTACAATTCGAATTACAGAAGTAAATCACATGATTAGCTAAACAACTGCCCTTGATTTGATTAGTTCTGAGATTTTCACAATGATCTTCGACCTGTTATGGATATCTCGTATTTATGTTATTATGCTATCTTTGGTCTTGCTCGATGTCTGTCCTGTTCGACCTCGATTATTATTGGTTCGATCTTGCCAGATACCTCGAATCCCAAACTCGATACCTTATCCTCATATCTCAGATATGATATGAGTTGATCTTGATTTCCCAATTGGATACCATAAAGCAGAGAAACTTGCCTGAGCCGACCCCAAATTCACGTTTTTTCGAGTTCAGTTTCGAGTTGTACTTTCTTAATGTGTCAAAGGTCTCCTGCAAGTGTTTTAAATAGTCCTCTGCTTGCAGGGACTTAACTAACATATTATCAATATAAGCTTTCATTGATTCTAGTTGTTCTTCGAACATTAGATTTATTCGGCGTTGATAAGTTGCACCAGTATATTTTTAGTCCGAACGACATTACGTTCTAACCATAGGTGTTGTATTTAGTGATAAACGAGGTATTTTCTTGATCCTCGGGGTTCATCTGTATTAGATTATACCCAGAGTAGGTATCGAGAAAACTGAGAATCCAATGGTCGTCTGTGGCATCGATCGTGCGGTCGATATTCGACAAAGGAAAAGAATTCTTAGGCCAGGACGTTTTCAAGTCCTTATAGTCTACTCACATTCTAAGTTTATTTCCCTTCTTAGGGTCCACCAATACGTTTGTTAATCATTCAGGATATTTTACTTCCCCAATGGACCCTATTTTTTTTGTTACGTCGTCCTTGATGAATGCATGATTAATCTCAGACTTGGGCCTTCTCTTTTACTTTACTGGATGGAACTTTGGGTCCAAGCTCAGTCGGTGGGTAGTGATCTATGGTGGGATCCCTATCATGTCGAGATGGGTCCAATTAAAGTAATTCATGTTAGTTGTAAGGAAATGAATAAGTTTTTTCCTGAGCTTGGGGGTTAGCCTAGTGCCCAGGTATACCTTTTGTTCTGGCTGATATTCGATCGATGTGATTTGTGTAAATGCCTAATTTTTGCTCTTGACTTTTTCTTTACATTATAATTTTTAGAATTCTTATGTGTGTATTTCTAGTCTTTTAAATTAGATTATGTTAAATAATTTGATAGGGGGTTAAAGAATTAGACTAATATTTTTTGATCAAAATTGAACCAAATTTGGCCC
Source organism: Nicotiana noctiflora (assembly GCA_032618575.1). Classification (NCBI taxonomy): domain Eukaryota; kingdom Viridiplantae; phylum Streptophyta; class Magnoliopsida; order Solanales; family Solanaceae; genus Nicotiana; species Nicotiana noctiflora. The sequence continues at coordinate 193,656 of JASVEL010001359.1, read as the reverse complement.
AAAATTAGGAGCCCAAAGAGTCTACTGATCCGGTCCAATTGGGGCTCCCCGGAAATGGTCTAAATGACATAGTTTTAGATTGAAACTACGTCGTTTTGGTTAACTGATCAAGATCAAATCCTAGCCACCTATTTTCTTTGATCCAATGGTCCAAAATTAATGTCATTGAGGTATATAATTTTAGAAATCTAATTTTTGGCCTCATTTTCCATACATGCCCAAGCCTAGACCCTTTTTCCTCTTTTCTTCTTCTCTGTTACAGTTGCCCGTCCCCCACGGTGGCGGCACCGTTTCCAGTGGCCAAGCACCCTCCAAACACCCCCAAATCATCATCCCTACACTCCCCTCAACCTCCTCTTCCAGATCTCCAACCCAAATCCCTCAAAACCCACTCAAATTCCACAATTTTTAGATCTGAAAACCCACAAACCCCTTTTTCCTTAAAATCGTGAAGATTGAGCCATCTTCTCTACCTAATACCTATATGGATTGATAGATCTTGGTGTGGGTTACCAATAGACTTGGCCTCGACCCAAATTCTGGCGACTAGATTTCGGTGGGTCGTCGATAGTCATCAAAAAATGGCGAATATTACTGTTATTCTCTATATTCTGACCTAGAGCAAGTTTTTATTGTTGATTACATTGAAATTGAACTCTGGTTCACCTAAGTTTAAATGTTTCAGTGTTTATCAACAATAAGAGCTTGCTCGGGATCGAACACTTCTCGAACTGCCACCATTGTCTCCCGCCATTTCCCAAGTGCTCGAGCTTGGTAAAATTCCTAATCCCTTTATCTTTTCTTAGATTTTCAGTTTTCTTATTTGATTTGATAGTTTTTGTAAGGTTTAAGTGATAATAATCGATCAACTACTTTGTACAATATCATTTTAGATTTTTTTCCGCTTAATTATTGTGAGCACGTGATTTTTGCCCTAAGCAATTAAGTTCCAATATACATATATAAAATAATATAAAAATAATTTTTTGTTTGCAATTGTGTGATGTGGTTGAAATACCAATGTTCTTGTTTGAAAAAATAAAATTGAAATGAAATTATAAAAGAAATCAATTGGAAAATATCATAAAAAGGGTTAAAATTTAGAAAATCAAGTGAAAATACCAAAAATACCAGAAAATAAAAGTAAAATGGCAAAACTATCGGAAAAATAAGAAAAAAATGCAAAAAATGAGAAGTAAACAAATATAAAAATAAGTACAAAAAGAAAAATGCAAAATACAAAAGGAAAAATACAAGAAATAAATAAAATACAAGACAAAACACAATATACAATATAAATTTGGGCTAAATACATAAGGAAATACATATATATACCAAGCCCAAAATACAGACCAGGCCCAAACGGAAATAAGCCTGGTCTGCCTTATAACCAAACGATGCTGTACCAACTAAATAAATCCAAGCAGTTGATGATTTGAATCGAATGGACCAGATGAGGCGGTCCCCTTATAAACCAAACGACGTCGCATATAGAGTTAATCCTGGCCGTCCAATACGATTGATGAAACGGATGAGAGCAATGTCTCATTAAATGAAATGACGTAGCATAGGTAAATTAATCTCATCCGTCCAAGCATATAATCCAACGGACCTAAGGAGACCTTTCATTAAACCATACGACAACGTTTTGAGGGAAAAATATCCTGGCCATTCATTCGATTTAATCCAATGGCCAGGAATCAATGATACACGACTCATATATATACTCCCATCTCACATTGAGTCCGTCATTATACACACATATACACATCTCTAAAAAAACCTAGCCGTCTGAGACTCATCTTCTTCCTCCTCCAGTCTCATGGAGACAACCGGAAATCCATGCCTCAGCCTTCGTCTCCGGCTCAGGAAAACCTCAAACACTCCATCCACCACCCAATAAACCTTCAAGCCACCATAAACCCCGACCAAAACCAAAAAACCTCCCTGTTCTTGAAGCTCCGGTCGCCGGAACCCTAACCGGCAACCTCACATAGTATGAACCAAGGTCCCATATTAACACCCTTGAACCGTTTTGAGGTGATCTACCGCCCCATCTGGGTGGTTTCCCTCGGATCACCCTCGAACGTGTCGAATATTAAAAAGGTACTCGCCTGAACCCTACTCCGACGAGCACTAAAATTAACCCCACCCCCAAAACACTACACAAGGTCTCGAGACCACCCTTCATATACACCTAAATCGAACCCAAAGCCCCATCTGGAAAAAATCCAGTACTCAGAAGACCAAACATCTTCAAAATTCTAAAAATCCAGAAAAAATGAAAAGAACAAAAAAGAAAGAAAGAAGAAAAAAAACAGGAAAAGAAAGAAGAAAAGGAAAAAGAAAGAAAGAGCCTGAAAAGCTAAGTATCCCCATCTCTGTTTCTGTTCTTGGTTGTTATATGTTTGGAAAAATGTTTTTTTACATGTCTTCTGTGATTATCCGAGCCTGTTTCTTATGCATGTTTAAAAATACAAATCTATCTCTGCCTGTTCATGCGAGCCTTGAATCTTACACATGCCTAAAATTTTCTAAGTGTTATTAGGTTTTTTGATATTAACTACGCATAAATCATGTGCTAATTAGTCTATTTTATGTGTTTGTTCATTATATTCTGTCTCGATTGAGTCTTGGTTAATTGGAATTCAACCATTATCAAATTTCTCCTCTAAGTTCTGATTAATTGAAAAGTAAATCGTGATTAAGGCTATATGTGCCAAACAACATAAATCTGGCTATATTTATAACTTGATTCGTATGTGAGTTCATTCTGAACCTTTTGAGTGCTTATGTTATTTGGGTCATGAGTATAAAGATCTTGTGGCTACGTTTGTGAGCTAAGTCTGAGTGTTGATTAAGTGGCTATGTTTTTTAAAAGTGGCTATGTTTTAAATAATGGTCATATTTTGATAAATAGTTATGTTCTGATAAGTGTTGGCTAATAATGAAAAGGGGTGTGGTCCAAATTGGTTAAGTCTTAAAACATTTCTAATTAGTGGTGTGAGCACGTGATTTCTTGCCCTCACGGCAATTACACCCAGAAAATTCAAAATAAAATAGTTTCATGTTGGGCGTGATTTTTGTGATTTTTGTGTTATTTTTATCTTACATTTGCATTTTTGTGTGTGCGTGTTTATTTATTTAAATTATTAAAATACAAAAAATATATATATTATGTTTTTGCATTTTTTAGTGTTTAATATCAAAATTATGTGATTTACATTTAAGTGATATGTAATTATGTAGGATAATTGTAGTAAAAATTAATTGTGTTACAAGTTAATATATATATATATATATATATATATATATATATATATATATATATATATATATATATATATATATATATATATATATATATATATATATATACATATACATATGATGCAACATGGAGTCTAGACATGGAATTTGGATTGGGCCAAAACCCAATTCAATATAACCTGGCCCAAACCCCTTACCCGATCTGCCCAACCCCCAAATGGCCTCGTTGATCTGGACCGTTGGATTTTGTTATCCAACGGCCCAGATTAATCAACCAAGCTTCAAAGACTCAGACCGTAACTTAGCCAAACGACACCGTTTGGGTCTAAGGGAGGAAATCCTGGTCGTTGATCGTAAATGATCCAACGATCGGGATTTAATCTCCTGAGTCGTATATAATGCCCACCTTCACACCCCGCCCCCAAGCCAGACCCCCCTCACACCCGTCGTCTCTCTTAGAGACGAATTAACCTCGCCGTCTACCACCGTGTTCCGCCCGCCGGAAATCGCCTCACGGCGGTTCCGGTAGGCCAACAGCCACCATCTTAACACCAAATCTTCCCTTCACCTCCCCCATTACGAATCCATCCTTCCCTTACCTCGAATCATTCCGGAAATCTTCGAATCTTCATTTGAAGATTCGAGTCAAATTTGAAAACATGCCAAACCTCACCAAAATCACACCAGTGACTCCTCACACCTCCCTCACACCCTTACTAATCGTGGTCCGGCTCGAATCTGGCCGGAACCAGTCGAGCCCCAAAAAGCGGCACCAAGAACCCTAGAAATCAAATTAGGGATTTGGGGTCCAAAATCGAAACGAATTGGGGTCTAATAGACCTTAATGGAGATGTTTTCATTTGAAAACATTTTGATTAAGTTCCGTTAGACTCCAAAATCCAAATGTGAGCCAAATCCGAGATTGGTCCGGGGTCGTTCGAGCTTTGGTTTCGTCTTATATGGTATTTCTATTTTTCTTTCTTCATATTTAATGTGTTAATCATGTGAATTTTTTGTCCTTTGTTTCCTCTTTTAGTTTTCTGTTTTTTCTTCATCTCCAATAGACCTTTTATCCGGTCGATTTCTCATCTCTATCTGTTTTGACTCAATGCTGATTGCTTGGTATATCTAGTTTCACTTAACGTCGACAAAAAATTAATTGGCTGGTATGATTGTTCATTTTTTGGGGTCTGCCCGTATGCCATTCATAAGGCAGGGACTGGGTGTTTTGGTTTGGGTCTGGATTAGGGGTTGCTTGGACCTAATCGGTAGGGTTTAATTAGTTAATTAAAGTCAGTTATTTAATAAGCCTGCCCATAAGAAAGGATTAGTGGAACCTGCAGCAGGGCATGGCTGTTGCAGGCAATATTTAATAAGTAAATCCCATGCTTAGACAGAGGGTAGTGATGAAACATTGGGAGGTCTGCCCAGGGAATATCAGGGTTCAGCAGAATAGAGGATGGGCAAAGGTATTTGTTTTTTAGAGGGCTATTGGCTCCTGGGACTGATTTAACTATAAGTATAGGGAGAAAGATATAGATAGAAAAGGCTTAGACATTCATATAGACACAGGCTTAGGACTGGATTTTTTGGAGAGATATAATTCGGAAACATATAGACATTCACACATACAGAAACTTTAGAAAAATAGACAGTGGGAGTTTGGATTCTTCTTGGTTTGCCATCGGATCTTTGGTTACTGTTTCATTGGACTGTGTTTTAAGTTCAAAGAGATCTCTTACATAGATTTTGGGGTCGTTTGTTCTGTTGGCTGAAGTTGTTTGTCACTGGTTTGCTGAAGTTGATTGTGTTTTATTTGCTGAGTATTGTGTTTTGGGCTACTGCTTTGGGTCTGTTTTGGCTGTTGTTTTGCGTGCTGAGTTTCGGACTACTACTGGTTGGTTTGCTGAGTGTCTACTGGTTGTTTGTTGAGTGTCTACTGGTTGGTTGTTGCTGTGGTATTTGTTGCTGTTGGCCTGCTGTTGCTTTGCTTCATTGCCTTAGCTGATCTCTAGTCTCCTATTTTTGTTAATTTCCAGGTACACTTCTAATACTTGAAGATGTTATCACAAGTTGAAGAAATGAAGTTGTTCGACTATTTCTATTAGTTTACTGTCATTCCAATTGTTTTTTTAAGTAATTTCATTTGTATTCATTAGGAGTGATTTATAGGTATAACTGGAATGTTGAATTTCAAAGTAGTTTAGTTTAATTACCATATAGATAGCCACATCTGAAGTAGATTAGTAGTAAAAAACTATATTAGTTTAGAGGTTAGTAAATTGAAAACAAAAGTCGAAATATGTTCTAGTTAAAGTTTCTGGATCTTCAGTGATTACAAAATCAGTAGGATGCAAGGAAATTTTGAAACTTATTTGTTAGCTTTAATTCGCATTCGCTAATCTTAATGTTAAAACCATGTTCTGGTTAGATATGAAGTCTGTTAATAGATATGATATGTTTAGATTAATTCAGCTATAAAAAGCGTATCAAATTCCAGTAACGAATATAAAATAAGTGTTTAAATACGAATGAAACTAGTATGTCTTCTATAGTTCAGATTTCATTTTTTCAATTGAATAAAAACAGTAATTCAATATGAATGGTTTAGCTATACGCTCTTCTGAATATTGATTCGATTCCGTAAAAATAGAATAGCAAACTGTTCTGTTAGTCATTGGTATGGTCCAGTAATTGGATTGATTCAGACTATGGGGCCTGGTCATTCTAATGTGCGGTCCAGAACTTAGGCTCAAGCCTGATTTAATTAATTCAGTAACAATAGGCCAGGATACCGCACAGGGCCTTAATCAAGCCCAAAACAAACATGGCCTGAGTTCATATGAGTCCATGGCCCATATCATTCATAAGCCATTACATATATTTAAACATTTGATTTGAAATTAGTCAATAAACAATAAGAGTTGGGTTTTCATCATGAGCCTGATTTGTAGGGGCAAGGTTCACCAAAATTTTTAAGTTCAACCATTAAAAATGAAACATAGCTTCATATTATTTTCTTTTTAGAGACAAAGACAAGTAGAAAATATAGTTCATCTCAGGATTGGCCTTAATAATAATGAGACGAGCCTCGCCAAACACAAATACACAATTGCGGGGCCCTCAAATTAGTCGTTATAAAAAGACTTAGACTTGGAAGGACCGTTTAGTGAATTTCACGGTCTTTTCCCAAAGTTAATAAAGACGTTAGACTCTTTAGGCGCGATTTATAAGTAAATTACTTTCTTAAATGCGGGTGCGCATTTATGTGACCCAAATCTTACTCTCGGCGGAACTGAAATACACTAAAGTCGCAGGCGTACTGGTTGCGGTGCGGCTCGAAATGTGTTTTCGTGACGTCGCAATTCTTCTAAAAAATAAGAGCGGAGCATTAAAATGCACAGTTAAAATATATAAAGAAATCAGATAAAAGCAAAAGTACAGTTGAGCGACCGTGCTAAAACCACGAAATCCGAGAGTGCCTAACACCTTCTCCCGGGTTAAGAGAGTTTCTTATCCGGTTTTCTAGTTTCGCAGACTATATTGCAAAGTCATAAGTCTCCTCGGTTCGGGATCAAACCGGTGACTTGGGACACCATTACTTTCCCAAGTGGCGACTCTGAATTTAATAAAAATGGATCCCGTCTCGATTGTCCTTTAATTGGAAAAACTCCATCGCGCCTTCGCGGGTGCGTAAAACGGAGGTGTGACAGCTCTGGCGACTCTGCTGGGGATGAAACCCAGAACTTCGGTTCAGGGTCTAAGAATTCGAGCTCAGTTAAATTGTTGTTTTTGCTTATATCTGATTTCATTATATATTTTTGATTAATATGCTACATGTTTACCGCTTTGATATTGCGTGAACTGTATATAAAACTGTGCCGAAAACCCTTCTCTTCTTACCCCCGGGGATGTGCTTACTGGTTGAGACTCCCCTTTCCGTTAGTGTCAACACCAAAATAAGAAAAGAGGCAGGATAAGTTACAAAGCCGGACGATCCCGCGGGTCCCCGGTACGTAGCTCCCTCCTCAAATCCGAGTTGTCTGCTCGGGTACACGGTCTAGTACCATTGAAAAGCATCAGGATATTGAGCCTAGATTTAGGACGTTTATTTGCATCATATCCGACTTAGGGGACTCAACACAGGGGTTGGGTCCGTCTAGGACAGGCAACCCGAAATGAAAGACCATCTTGCCATATCATATTTGTTGTAAGCATTTATTTAGACTGGCATGCTGACCGACTTTTTAATACGGAAGAAAAACAAAAGGAAATAGTATGGGGAAATAAATAATTTTTTCAGAAAATACAAAAAAATGTGTTTTACCAACAAGTCAATAAATTTAGTTGGCCGATAAAAAACGACGAAAGGTTGACTTGGCCAACAAAATGGCTTTCTTGACAAAATATGTTTTCTCTAAAATAGTTGTTTCGACGGACCGAACTACGCGGGTTTGATTCTCACCGGGTGTGAGATACGTAGGCAGCCTTTGACGGGTCCAACTTCTCTTCATCTCAAAATAAGTTTTCAACGATCATCTTTTTCATCAGTCTTAATATTCCGACCAGTCAATTCCTGTGGCCCGTTTCATTTTTTTTAAAAAAAAAAACAAAAAAAAAGATAGTTTTGTTTGGGTCAAATAAAGATTTCTCTTTCATCTAAAAATTACCTCAATAAATGTGCAGAATGAGCACGAGCCAGAATACAACCGAAGCTATCATAAACAAGGTCCCCTTAAGTTTGCATAGGTGGTGGAGCGACTTGGGCGAGCAAGGACAAGACACAGTTAAGCTGTACCTGGGAGATCTAGTGGGGCTACTAAATATTCCCCGAGAGGAGACATCATACGAGCCTTGATCTCTTTCTGGGATCCAGCACACAATGTGTTCCACTTTTCAGACTTTGAACTCACACCAACATTAGAAGAATTGGCCGGGTATATCGGAAGACCAAAGGTCCCTATGAGGGAACAATATCTCATTGCGCCGAGGGTAGTGACGTACATAGGTTTTTGGATACTGTGAAAATCCGCAGAACTGTACACAACCCAGACTTATCAGAAGGGTTCTGCACTTTAGCATTTCTATATGACAAATATGGTCATTATGAGGGCTTCAACAAACACAAAAGCAAAATCTGCAGCGGAGACAACCAGTTAAAATGGGAGGAGCATAGACGCATCGCCTTCATGATAGCTTTCCTAGGTTCATTAATATTTCCTAGAAAAGACGGGAATATCAACATACAAGTGGCAGGGGTCGTCAGCACTCTGATGAAACAAAACAACAGTACTTTGGCTCCCATGATAATATCAGATATCTCTCGTGCACTCACTATCTGCAAAGCCGGAGGGGTCTTCTTTGAAGCTTGCAACGTACTGCTCCAAATATGGATGATCGATCACTTATGTCGTCACCCGCAGTTTATGAGGTATAGTTTATCGGAGAAAACCTGTGTAGAAGAATTCCCTACGAGGGTCGAGGGACATGATTTGCCAGAAGGGATTAGTGGATGGATACGACTTTTGTGTTTGATTCCAGCCAGCAAGATAGAATGGACATTCGGCTGGCTACCCGTGGAAGAAGTCATATATGCATCGGCCACGGAATCATATTTGTTGCTAATGGGCCTCAACAGCATCCAGCCCTACGCACCAGGTCGAGTATTGAGACAGTTGGGACGATGCCAAATAATCCCAAAAGAAGAAGACCTCAGCCCGCATGCAGTTGAAATTGGACCAGGAGGACAGTTCCCGGAAGCGTTGGTCCGAAAGATTTGGAGTGAATGTCAAACATTGAAAATAGACACTCGAGTGCGAGATCGAGCCCGGGGTGAAGTATCGTCGGAATACCCTGCATGGTATAGTAGAGAATTGGAGCATCAAAGGCCTACAAAAAGGCCCCATCTCAGGGAGTTTGCCGGAGCGTCACAAGAACAATGGGACTGGTTGGCCAGAGAAGAAACTTATAGAACAAAGATTAGCAGAATAGAGCAACGGACCCAGGAGCTCCAATTTGAAATGGATACGCAAGCCGCCGCCAACGAAGGAGATAAAAAGAAGTTGGCACAAGAAAATGACTTTTTGAGAGCTCAAATCCAGCAAATGAAAAGGGATGCTGATAGACAATTGATGAGTCGAGCAGGACGAAAAATTGATAAAGGGTTTGAGAAGCCAAGTTGCCGATGTACAAAGAGAATTGGAAGAGTCAAAAGCCCAAACAATGAGGATCCGTGCTAGCTGGAAAAAGGAGGCACATCAACATGCACTTCGCCTACAACGGGTGGAAGAAGATTACACCGAGACCATCACTAGTCTAAGGGAGGCAAATGTTATCCTCAGGGAGCGGGTTTTCAAGCAAGCCCGAGATGCTAGAACAGACCTCGACCGTTGTCACAATTTGATGGCTCGACTGCAAGAACAAATAGACAGGCTCCTAGACCAAGTCACCAACAACGCTCAAAGATTGGGAGCGAAAAACCAACAGATAGAGCGGCTACTCAGAGAAAGGGACATGATCAAGGACAGAATTGGAGAAATCGGGCATTATGTCACCATGAAGTGCTTAGCTTGTGAACAAATGCCCCGCACCGACCTTTTTGCTTCGGTTATGGGCTATGTTCATCAGATCATGAGAGAATTGAGGGGACTACACAAGGACCTCACACCAAGGCCCGCGGCAAGGCCGAATGATGCCTCGCGGGCCCCCAGGAATTTTAGAGCATTAGACTTTTGATTAAAAATGTATTTTTGGTCAAACTAATTGGCATTTTTATTTTATCGAGTCAAGCATTTCTTTTGTTTTGCTGATTGTTGTAAGACGTGTTTTGTAGCTTTGAGGTTTTATTTGATATAAAAGTTACTGAATTTTGCCACAATCTTGTTACCAGAACTACGCTCGGTCTGATTCACGCGGGGACGTGATACGTAGGTAATCCACATAAGATTCGACCACTACTAAAAGAAAGAAAAGGATACGAAGGTTAATAACAATAAGGCTTTCAAGGATAATTGAAAAAAGAGAAAAGAAAAAGAAGAAAAAAAGAAAAAGAGAAAAAAGAGAAAAGCTGGAATGACGCATGTTACGAGTACATGTAGAAATGGTTATTTGACTAGGTGCATTAACATCCTACGTGCTATAACACATCTGTTAAACTCGGTAAACTAACAAGTTTGTTGCATTTCCAGACAGTTTAGCAGTTGGTTTGACAGAATATACTGGCCAGCCACCACTACCGTACTAGATCTAAAGGGCCAATTACAGCAAGCATGTCTAGCTCCGGTAAAAGCATCGAGGAAGAGAAATCGGAGATGCAAATCATGAAAGAGGAGGTAGAACGGTTGAGACATCAGATAACAGAGATGCACCTAGCTTGGGCTAGGGGACAGTCCTCACCAAACCTCCATACTCTCGCCTCAGCTCCAGAACATCCACCCATCGATCCTTCGACAAGCGCCCCGATCTATCCATACTTTCAGGGGGAAAACCCATATGCCACCCACACTCCACCAGCCAAACCAAATCCTCCTCCAGTCACCCCTGTTTTTGTGGCACCTCCACCTGCTACCCTACAAAGGCCGTCCGGCGAGCCGCATGTTCAGATCCATGACAACTCTTACTATCCTCCAGAGCCTACTTTTAGGGCTCCTGAACCGCAATCACATACCCCTCACTGGGATAATCCGGCAGAACCGGAAAAGCACTTCCAAAGTTGAGAACATGAGGAAGTTATCAGAAAAGTTAAAAGCCTGGAGCAGTCCTTCAGGAACATGCACGGTTTGGGTAACCAGGTCAGTGTCGCTTACAAGGATCTGTGCCCGTTCCCCGATGTCCGATTACCGGCCGGGTTCAAAATGCCCAAGTTTGACCTATACGAGGGGCACGGTGATCCTGTAGCCCACCTTCGAGGGTTTTGTAGTAAAATGCGAGGAGCCGGAGGACGGGACGAGATTCTAATAGCTTACTTCGGTCAGAGTCTGGGAGGATCTGCGCTGGAGTGATACACTAGACAGGACCCCAGCAGATGGTTTACGTGGGATGATTTGGCTCAAGCTTTTATCGGCCAGTTCCAGTACAATCTTGAAATAATCCCCGACCGCTTATCATTGCTAAAATTAGAGAAGAAGCCCGCTGAAAGTTTCAGGGAATTTGGTTTCCGCTGGAGGGAACAGGCAGCCAGGGTAGATCCGCCGATGAGAGAGAGCGAGATGGTGGATTACTTCTTGCAGACATTAGAGCCAACCTATTTCGGACATCTGGTAACGTCCGTGGGCAAATCATTCACTGAGGTGATAAAAATGGGGGCTATGATCGAGGAAGGTTTGAAGGCCAACAAGATCATGAGCTACTCGGCATTGAAAGCCACCACTCAGGCTATCCAAAGTGGCACTGGAGGAGTACTCGGGAAAAAGAGGAAAGAGGAAGTCGCGGCAGTCGAGTCCGGGACATGGTTCAGAAACAGAGGCCCCGTACCCCAATATAGCCCGCCCCAGCCTCACCACCAAAATTACTTCCACAATCCATATAACCACCCGCAACATTACTATCCCGCACCTCATCCCCATTTTACTGTTCACCATGCACAGTCCTATTCTGCACCTCCCGTCCATGCACCGTGGCGTGCACCAAACCCGTAGAATAATTATCCACCCCCAAGAGCTTACAGAAACCCTCGGGCGCGAGTTTCCGTCCGAACCAAGCATTCAGGGGCGACAGGGCGCCAAGGCCAAAGACTTTCACTCCCTTAGGAGAGTCTTACACCAGTCTGTTCCACCGGTTGAAGCAAGTAGGGTTGCTAAATCCGGTTGAAGCTAAGCTACCAAACCCCCTCCCGAAGAACCTGGACCATTCAGTAAATTGTGCATACTGCTCAGGATGTCCGGGACACGACACGGAAAAGTGTTGGAGGTTGAAAACGGCCATCCAGGAGCTCATCGACACTCGCAGGATTGAGGTCCAAACTCCAACAGAGCCCAACATCAACCAAAACCCACTTCCAACTCATCATGAGACCAACATGATCGAGTTGGTACGGGTAGAAGAAGGAAAGGAGAAAGCCTCTCAGGACTGTAATGATGATCAAGTCTAGCGGGGTAGGAATGAGAAAGGGACCGAGCCTTGATGAGTCATCTATTTGCAAGAAAGACATACCAGGAGGGTCGGAAGCAGAAAAGGGAAGTGTGAACGAAGTACCGGTGAGGCCGGGGGAAGCAAAAATAGTTGTACCAGGGGTAGTAACCATGCTCGTCTTGACGGTGGCAGGTGTTCGAATGGATCCTTTCATCATCAAGCCAGCAATACAGTTGCCAATAACTGATAGCCGAGCTATTCCATGGAATTATGCTCGGATTACGACAACCTACCAAGGAAAGGAAGTGAAGGAGGAAGTTTGCGAAGCGCAAGGTTTGACCCGCTCGGGGAGATGTTTTGCCCTAGCGGAATTGAGGAAGATCACTCCGGCCACATTGAAAAAGCCGGTAACTGACGAAGAGGCGGAGGAATTCCTGAAAAAGATGAAGTTGCATGACTATTCTGTCTTAGAGCAGCTGAAGAAAACGCCTGCGCAAATCTCATTGCTATCCTTGCTGATACATTCTGAAGAACACCGGCAAGCTTTGATGAAAGTGTTGAATGAGGCCCACGTACCTGATAAAATCTCAGTGAGTCATTTGGAGAAGATCACCAATAGGATCTTCGAAGCAAATCGGATCACCTTCACCGATGATGAGTTGCCCGAGGAAGGCACCGAGCACAACAAGGCTTTATATCTTACGGTAAAGTGTGAGGAGTCGGTGGTTACCAAAGTCCTCGTCGATAATGGGTCCAGCGCCAATATTTGTCCTCTCTCTACACTGGACAAGTTGAAAGTGGACATCGGCAGGATACGCAAGAACAACATATGTGTTCGGGGGTTTGACGGAGGAGGCAAGGCATCGGTTGGGGACATAGTGTTAATCTTGACAATTGGGCTAGTGGAGTTCACCATGGAATTCCAGGTGCTGGACATGGTGGTGTCATATAACCTTCTGATAGGGCGACCATGGATCCATGCCGCAAGAGCAGTTCCATCCAACTTACACCAACTCGTCAAGTTTGAGTGGGACCAACAGGAGATCGTCGTCCATGGAGAGAATGATCTAAAACCAGGCACCATCGTCCCATTTGTTGAGACAGAAGAAGATGTTGGGCCATGGGTATACCAGATCTGCGATGTGGTATCCGCCAACCGAGTTCCAGAAGGGGAATGCATTCCCGATGACAGAAAAATTACTGCAGACGTCATGGTGGCTCATGAAATGTTGAGACATGGTTTCATACCCGGCAAAGGTCTAGGTGCATCTCTGCAAGGAATCATACAACCGGTATCCGTGGTCGAAAACGTAGGAACCTTCGGCTTGGGATTCAAGCCAACATCAGAGGACATCCGGCAAGCCAGGAAGAACAAGCAGAAGACATGGGTGCTCCCGAAGCCTGTTCCACGCCTTTCCCGATCTTTTGTCAAGTCCGGAGTAAGAGGACATCCGACGACAAAGGTTCCCGGTCCTATGGTTAGGCCAGACGAAGAGTTCTTAAGATAGTTCGAGGACCTATTCGCAGATATATGCATGCTCGAGGATGGTGAAGGATCCAGCCATGCCGAGATACAGTTTGTGGGATCGAAAGCAAAACTGAATAATTGGAAGGCTACTCCTCTCCTTGTCCGGAAGGAGTCGTGGTAGTTTGTTTTGGATTGTTTTCTTTCGAAATTTCATGTTGGGGGGTTGTCCCCGGAGTAAAATCCGTTTGTTTTAGTTCATTTTGATTTGAGTTTGCAAGTTTGTTTTTCCTTGTACTGTTCCCATTAATGAAATTTTGTTCCCTTCGTGTCTAATTTTGTTTATTTTCCTTCTTTTTACTTTTTCTGAACAGCCTTCTTTCAACTGATCTTAATGATATGGCGTGCTTAAAGAATAATCAACCCAGTCTAGAAAGTCAATCGGGTTTGGAAATAATAACGCATGAAATAAGAAGTGACGGGAGTGAATCGGAATACGGCGATGACGAAGCCGTAGAAGAAATTGGTGAAGAATTAAGTCACTTCGAGGAAAAACCCAAACCAAATTTAAATGATACTGAGGCCGTTAATCTAGGGAATGCGGATGACGTCAAAGAAACCCGGATAAGTGTCCATATTGAACCCAATCTGAGAGAGGAATTGATCAAAACACTCATGGAGTTTAAAGACATTTTCGCATGGTCGTACGACGACATGCCCGGACTCAGCACTGATCTAGTGGTTCATAGATTACCCACTGATCCGGCATATCCTCCCGTCAAGCAGAAACTACGGAAATTCAAGACGGAGATGAGTGTAAAGATCAAAGAGGAAGTAACCAAGCAGTTGCAGGCGAAAGTCATTCGTGTCACTCGATACCCTGAATGGTTGGCTAATGTAGTACCGGTGCCGAAGAAAGACGGAAAAATTAGAGTATGCGTGGACTACCGCAATCTCAACAAGGCGAGTCCTAAGGATAATTTCCCACTTCCCAATATCCATATCCTGATCGATAATTGTGCTGGACGCGAAATCGGATCCTTCGTGGACTGTTATGCGGGATATCATCAGATTTTGATGGATGAAGAGGACGCAGAAAAGACGGCTTTTATCACACCGTGGGGGACTTATTGCTACTGAGTGATGCCATTCGGTTTGAAGAACGCAGGGGCAACATACATGAGGGCGATGACTACGGTATTCCATAACATGATACACAAGGAAATTGAAGTGTACGTGGATGATGTGATCGTAAAATCCAGACGTCAAGAAGACCATGTTGCTGACCTCAGGAAGTTCTTTCAAAGACTTCGAAGATACGACATCAAGCTCAATCCGGCCAAATGCGCATTCGGAGTTCCATCGGGAAAGTTGCTAGGATTCATCGTCAGCCGACGGGGCATTGAGTTGGACCCATCCAAAATCAAGTCCATTCAGAGTTACCCCCGCCAAAGAATAAAACAGAGGTAATGAGTCTGTTGGGAAGGTTGAATTACATCGGCAGGTTTATCGCTCAGCTTACAGCAACCTGTGAGCCCATATTCCGTCTGTTGAAGAAAGACGCGGCGATAGAATGGACGACAGAATGTCAGGAAGCGTTTGACCAAATCAAAGGGTATCTGTCAAATCCACCCGTACTAGTTCCGCCTGAACCGGGTAGACCCCTGATTCTTTATCTGACGGTTTTGGAGAATTCGTTCGGCTGCGTACTGGGGCAGCATGATCTTACTGGCAGGAAGGAACGGGCCATTTACTACCTCGGTAAGAAATTCACAGTCCACGAGGTCAAGTACACTCATCTAGAAAAGACATGTTGCGCTTTGACTTGGGTAGCCCAAAAGTTGAAACATTATTTGTCTTCTTACACCACTTACCTCATTTCGCGTTTGGATCCGTTGAAGTATATTTTCCAGAAACCTATGCCTACAGGGAGGTTAGCAAAATGGCAAATATTACTTACAGAGTTCGACATCATATATGTGACAAGGACGGCTATGAAAGCTCAAGCCCTAGCCGATCACTTAGCTGAGAATCCCGTTGATGACGGATACGAACCTTTGAGGACATATTTTCCGGACGAAGAAGTACTGCAGATTGATGGGTTGGAGTTAACCGAGGATCCAGGGTGGAAGCTTTTCTTCGACGGAGCGGCGAACGCAAAAGGAGTCGGAGTAGGGGCTGTGCTTATCTCTGAAACAGGACATCATTATCCTGTTACTGCTCAACTGCGCTTTCATTGTACCAATAATATGGCTGAGTACGAGGCATGTATCTTGGGGTTACGATTAGCGGTAGACATGGATGTACGGGACGTCTTGGTCTTGGGGGACTCGGACCTTCTGGTACATCAGATTCAGGGAGAATGGGAAACCAGAGATTTAAAGCTTATCCCGTATCGTCAGTGCTTGCACGATCTGACCAAGCGCTTTCGATCAGTAGAATTCAGACACATCCCAAGGATGCATAATGAGGTTGCCGACGCTCTAGCTACTTTAGCGTCGATGCTACATCACCCGGACAAGGTTCGTGTCGATCCATTACATATCCAGGTCCGGAATCAACATGCTTATTGTAATGTGATAGAGGAAGAGGTGGATGGTGAGCCATGGTTTCATGATGTCCAAGAGTACCTCAGATTAGGAATATACCCAGAGCAGGCAACCGGAGATCAAAAGAGGGCTATTCGGCGATTGGAAAACGGATTTTTCCTTAGTGGAGGGGTGCTGTACAAAAGAACCCCAGATTTGGGATTGTTGAGATGTATAGATGCAAGTCAAGCCACAACAGTGATGACAGATATACACTCCGAAGTTTGTGGACCACACATGAGCGGATACGTATTGGCAAAGAAGATTCTTCGAGCAGGATATTACTGGCTCACGATGGAGCGTGATTGTATAAGTTTCGTGCGAAGATGCCATCAGTGTCAGATACACGGAGATTTGATTCATTCTCCACCAACTGAATTGCATACAATGTCAGCACCATGGCCGTTTGTTGCATGGGGTATGGATGTTATTGGACCTATAGAGCCTGCGGCTTCCAATGGTCATAGGTTCATTCTGGTAACGATTGATTATTTTACCAAGTGGGTGGAGGCCAAAACATTCAAATCGGTGACCAAGAAGGCGGTGGTGGATTTCGTACATTCCCACATCATCTGCAGGTTTGGAATTCCAAAGATAATCATCACAGATAACGGTGCCAATCTTAACAGCGGATTGATGAAGGAGGTTTGCCAACAGTTCAAGATCACACACCGAAATTCCACACCGTATCGTCCCAAAGCGAATGGTGCGGTTGAGGCAGCAAACAAGAATATAAAGAAGATATTGAGGAAGATGGTAGAAGGGTCTAGGCAATTGCATGAAAAGTTACCATTTGCACCGTTGGGTTATCGCACTACCGTCCGGACTTCGGTAGGTGCAACTCCTTACTTGTTGGTGTACGGGACTGAAGCAGTAATACCAGCAAAAGTTGAAATTCCATCCCTCCGAATTGTCACCGAAGCTGAGATCGATGACGACGAGTGGGTCAAAACCCGATTAGAGCAATTGAGCTTGATCGATGAAAAGAGATTGAGAGCAGTATGTCACGGCCAATTGTATCAAAAGAGAATGGCGAGAGCATATAACAAGAAGGTACGTCCCAGGAAATTTGAAGTGGGACAACATGTGCTGAGGAGAGTTCTACCACATCAGGCCGAAGCGAAAGGCAAGTTCGCTCCAAACTGGCAGGGACCATTTGTGGTGACTAGAGTATTATCCAACGGCGCCCTATGTCTAACTGATGTTGAGGGAAGATGCACCGATATGGCTATCAATTCTGATGCGGTCAAGAGATATTATGTGTAATTCTTTAATGCATTTGTCAACGTTTGGTTTCGTTTGTGTGTATTTGGCATTTTTGGGAGAATGAAATGACAGAGGCAATTTTTCTACTACCCAAACACTTTGACCCTTGTTTTCCCCTTTGAGCCTTAATTATTCTTTCGTATACCCTCTTTCGGAATCATCAAGGAAGATGTGTAACAAAATAGAAAAAGAAACAAAGAAAAAACACAAGAAAAAGTGAACTACGTTCGACCTGATTCCTCAAGAAGGATACGTAGGCGCCACACGGCTCGGTCATAATAAAATAAAAATCAAAGATCCCCCAAGCAACAAAACTGGGGCAGAAGTCATCGTTCCGTTTGAAAGATAGTGTGGATTCCGAAAGTTGTAATGAGATAACCGTTGAGGTTGAACCCTTTTTCTTTAGCCTCACACGCAGAAACCACATTAAGAACCAAAAAGACCTCTCGATCAGTATTCGAGAAATGCCAAGTCATGCGAGTGAAAGCCAAAAGTGACATTCCGACCCTCGGTTGAATCCAGGATGCACAAGCCGAAAAGGGATAATGCTCTAGAGGGAATCTCAGGGGTGATACCTCCACCGCAGGGAAAGGAAAACGAAAATGAGAGAGTCTTAACGGTGAAAACCCTCGCGGGCACCTTAAGGCGAAGGAAGTTAAGAGGAGTAAAATGAGAGAGTCTTACAGTGAAAACCTTTACGGGCACCTTAAGGCGACGGGAGATAGAGAGAAATGAGAGAATCTCAGTAGTGAAAACCCTTTGAAGGGCACTGTGAGGTGACATGGCGAGATGGTTACAAGATGTCTGCATGAGACAAGGTTTGGACATCCGTTCACCTCTAGCAGAACGCGGCCATCAAAAAGTGATTGACATGGATAGACTGGGTAGTTTAATCTCAAAGGCGCGGCATAACCATTGGATCAATCACACATTCAGATAAGTTTTCCTATTTTTGAGTTCAGAAAAGTTTTCCTTTTCTTTTGTCATTTGCGGTCAGCATTCTTTTCTTTTCTTTCATTTTTTGAAAATTGATTTTTCAAAGTTTACTACCAAGTCTCCCAAAGCAATATAATGAAAATGAATAGGCGTGGAACGAGGCAATAAGGCAGAACTCGTTCCGATAGTAAGATTGGAACGACAGGTTGATTGGAAGGTTCGCAGGAGTTACGGAGTATGATGGACACATGTGGCACGTCCGAAAGATGATTTCACGCAACCGATCACCGGCTAAAAGAGTCGGACCAAACCAAAGATTGGAATAAAAGGGAAAGATGAGAAACCGTTCATGGAAAGAGCATCGTCCCCAGCAAGCGTCAACGTCGTCCTCAAAGTTCGAGAGAGGCCAAGCAGCTGAAAGAGAAAAGAAAATGGCCCCAACAAGAGTGGCACGACCGCTCACTGCGTTTTGAAACTAACAATTTTTCTTTGATTTAAAGCAGGAAAAGAGGGTTCGTTGGCGAAAAAGCATACCATCCAGAAGTTTATCAAACTGGGGCAGAAAATTTTCTCCTGTTGCGAAAATGTTCTTGAAAGAAAAGACCCAGTGGATACGGGTAGAAAGCAATACAAGATTTCGGGAAATACCAGCTCCGAGCAGAATAGCTTTGAGAAAGGCCAGACAACACGATGGGGTGATCTTTGAGCCTGGTATCATCCCCAGCAACTGTTGGGAAAATGAAACACCGACTTCGAGGTTCCCGCGGCAGCATTATATCCCATAAGTTTTCAAAGAAGCAGAGGTGTGAGTCCTAGAGGAGGAATGGGGAGAAGGAAATAAATAATACTTCCCCAGCAACATCATCACTAGCAGGTAAATAGGCAGTTCCGAAGATATCTCCAGCAGCCAAAGGAAAAGTAGCACGGTTCAAGGGGAAGGCAATTCCAAGACAAGATAATTTAGAAGAGAAGGTGGCCCGAGAGGCAACGCAGGGAGAAGAAAATGGTACAAAAAGCAAAAGAAGGTAATCAGGATAGGATGAAATTAGTGAGTAGTAGTTGAAGTCAGGGAGCCCGCCTGGAGAATGGAGTGGCGATTTTATTTTGAAGTAGTAGTTGAAGTCAGGGAGCCCGCCTGGAGAATGGAGTGGCGATTTTATTTTGAAGTAGTAGTTGAAGTCAGGGAGCCCGCCTGGAGAATGGAGTGGCGATTTTATTTTGAGTAGTAGTTGAAGTCAGGGAGCCCGCCCGGAGAATGGAGTGGCGATTTTATTTTGAAATAGTAGTTGAAGTCAGGGAGCCCGCCTGAAGAATGGAGTGGCGATTTAGTTTTGAGTTGTAGTTGAAGTCAGGGAGCCCGCCTGGAGAATGGAGTGGCGATTTTATTTTGAAGTAGTAGTTGAAGTCAGGGAGCCCGCCTGGAGAATGGAGTGGCGATTTTATTTTGAAGTAGTAGTTGAAGTCAGGGAGCCCGCCTGGAGAATGGAGTGGCGATTTTATTTTGAAGTAGTAGTTGAAGTCAGGGAGCCCGCCTGGAGAATGGAGTGGCGATTTTATTTTTGAAGTTGTAGTTGAAGTCAGGGAGCCCGCCTGGAGAATGGAGTGGCGATTTTATTTTGAAGTAGTAGTTGAAGTCAGGGAGCCCGCCTGGAGAATGGAGTGGCGATTTTATTTCGAAGTTGTAGTTGAAGTCAGGGAGCCCGCCTGAAGAATGGAGTGGCGAGTTATTTTTAATTTTGTTGAAGAGAGCAGTTGAATGTAACAGAAATCTCCGGCATGAATCCAAGTATATAATCGAAAGGAAGGCAACAAGGATCAGAAAAGATAGATTCAGATTGCAAAGGAGAATAGTTCGAAGATCACAAAGAAGGAACCAATGGTCGGAGTTCGGCAATCAAGATAGGCCGAAATAACAATTGGCGGGAGAGAAGAAGCATCAGAAGGAACATCAAGTCAGACAGAATAGCAAGGAGCATGACAAGAGCAAGTTAAAAAGGATAGATAAGAATTCGCAGTACTGTAACTTAGTTTAGCTTCTTATTTTGTTTAGCACGGTGTAATAAGGGGATCGGTTAAGCAGTGGCAACAGCAGTAACAACAGTAACGGCAAGATCACAGCAATCATGGTAGTCCCAGCTACAAAAATTTCCCGAACTACATTGACCTGATTCCCTTTTACCAGGGATATGTAGGAGACCTTCTGAAGCAAAGGTTCGATCAAAGTTTTCCAAAAAATGCTTCATACGGAGTGCTCAAACGGGCAAAAATCGCTCGTATCCGCTCACTTATCTTTGCACGAAAACTCTTCATGTTTCCGCGCAAAGAGGGGCAGCTGTGAGCACGTGATTTCTTGCCCTCACGGCAATTACTCCCAGAAAATTCAAAATAAAATAGTTTCATGTTGGGCGTGATTTTTGTGATTTTTGTGTTATTTTTATCTTACATTTGCATTTTTGTGTGTGCGTGTTTATTTATTTAAATTAGTAAAATACAAAAAAATATATATATTATGTTTTTGCATTTTTTAGTGTTTAATATCAAAATTATGTGATTTACATTTAAGTGATATGTAATTATGTAGGATAATTGTAGTAAAAATTAATTGTGTTACAAGTTAATATATATATATATATATATATATATATATATATACATATACATATGATGCAACATGGAGTCTAGACATGGAATTTGGATTGG
This sequence comes from Nicotiana noctiflora, assembly GCA_032618575.1. Lineage (NCBI taxonomy): Eukaryota > Viridiplantae > Streptophyta > Magnoliopsida > Solanales > Solanaceae > Nicotiana > Nicotiana noctiflora. Next base: position 172,362 of record JASVEL010001359.1, on the reverse strand, counting down.
GCCAAAACCCAATTCAATATAACCTGGCCCAAACCCCTTACCCGATCTGCCCAACCCCCAAATGGCCTCGTTGATCTGGACCGTTGGATTTTGTTATCCAACGGCCCAGATTAATCAACCAAGCTTCAAAGACTCAGGCCGTAACTTAACCAAACGACACCGTTTGGTTTAAGGGAGGAGATCCTGGTCGTTGATCGTAAATGATCCAACGATCGGGATTTAATCTCCTGAGTCGTATATAATGCCCACCTTCACACCCCGCCCCCCCAAGCCAGACCCCCCTCACACCCATCGTCTCCGACCAGCCCCATCGCCGCCGTGAGCCACCGTGCTCCGCCTATCGGAAATCGCCTCACGGCGGTTCCGGTAGGCCAACGGCCACCATCTTAACACCAAATCTTCCCCTCACCTCCCCCATTACGAATCCATCCTTCCCTTACCTCGAATCATTCCGGAAATCTTCGAATCTTCATTTGAAGATTCGAGTCAAATTTGAAAACATGCCAAACCTCACCAAAATCACACCAGTGACTCCTCACACCTCCCTCACACCCTTACTAATCGTGGTCCGGCTCGAATCTGGCCGGAACCAGTCGAGCCCCAAAAAGCGGCACCAAGAACCCTAGAAATCAAATTAGGGATTTGGGGTCCAAAATCGAAACGAATTGGGGTCTAATAGACCTTAATGGAGATGTTTTCATTTGAAAACATTTCGATTAAGTTCCGTTAGACTCCAAAATCCAAATGTGAGCCAAATCCGAGATTGGTCCGGGTCGTTCGAGCTTTGGTTTCGTCTTATATGGTATTTCTATTTTTCTTTCTTCATATTTAATGTGTTAATCATGTGAATTTTTTGTCCTTTGTTTCCTCTTTTAGTTTTCTGTTTTTTCTTCATCTCCAATAGACCTTTTATCCGGTCGATTTCTCATCTCTATCTGTTTTGACTCAATGCTGATTGCTTGGTATGTCTAGTTTCACTTAACGTCGACAAAAAATTAATTGGCTGGTATGATTGTTCATTTTTTGGGGTCTGCCCGTATGCCATTCATAAGGCAGGGACTGGGTGTTTTGGTTTGGGTCTGGATTAGGGGTTGCTTGGACCTAATCGGTAGGGTTTAATTAGTTAATTAAAGTTAGTTATTTAATAAGCCTGCCCATAAGAAAGGATTAGTGGAACCTGCAGCAGGGCATGGCTGTTGCAGGCAATATTTAATAAGTAAATCCCATGCTTAGACAGAGGGTAGTGATGAAACATTGGCAGGTCTGCCCAGGGAATATCAGGGTTCAGCAGAATAGAGGATGGGCAAAGGTATTTATTTTTTATAGGGCTATTGGCTCCTGGGACTGATTTAACTATAAGTATAGGGAGAAAGATATAGATAGAAAAGGCTTAGACATTCATATAGACACAGGCTTAGGACTGGATTTTTGGAGAGATATAATTCGGAAACATATAGACATTCACACATACAGAAACTTTAGAAAAATAGACAGTGGGAGTTTGGATTCTTCTTGGTTTGCCATCGGATCTTTGGCTACTGTTTCATTGGACTGTGTTTTAAGTTCACAGAGATCTCTTACATAGATTTTGGGGTCGTTTGTTCTGTTGGCTGAAGTTGTTTGTCACTGGTTTGCTGAAGTTGATTGTGTTTTATTTGCTGAGTATTGTGTTTTGGGCTACTGCTTTGGGTCTGTTTTGGCTATTGTTTTGCGTGCTGAGTTTCGGACTACTACTGGTTGGTTTGCTGAGTGTCTACTGGTTGTTTGCTGAGTGTCTACTGGTTGGTTGTTGCTGTGGTATTTGTTGTTGTTGGCCTGCTGTTGCTTTGCTTCATTGCCTTAGCTGATCTCTAGTCTCCTATTTTTGTTAATTTCCATGTACACTTCTAATACTTGAAGATGTTATCACAAGTTGAAGAAATGAAGTTATTCGACTATTTCTATTAGTTTACTGTCATTCCAATTGTTTTTTTAAGTAATTTCATTTGTATTCATTAGGAGTGATTTATAGGTATAACTGGAATGTTGAATTTCAAAGTAGTTTAGTTTAATTACCATATAGATAGCCACATCTGAAGTAGATTAGTAGTAAAAAACTATATTAGTTTAGAGGTTAGTAAATTGAAAACAAAAGTCAAAATATGTTCTAGTTAAAGTTTCTGGATCTTCAGTGATTACAAAATCAGTAGGATGCAAGGAAATTTTGAAACTTATTTGTTAGCTTTAATTCGCATTCGCTAGTCTTAATGTTAAAACCATGTTCTGGTTAGATATGAATTCTGTTAATAGATATGATATGTTTAGATTAATTCAGCTATAAAAAGCGTATCAAATTCCAGTAACGAATATAAAATAAGTGTTTAAATACGAATGAAACTAGTATGTCTTCTATAGTTCAGATTTCATTTTTTCAATTGAATAAAAACAGTAATTCAATATGAATGGTTTAGTTATATGCTCTTCTGAATATTGATTCGATTCCATAAAAATAGAATAGCAAACTGTTCTGTTAGTCATTGGGCTTGACCGTATGATCCAGTAATTGGATTGATTCAGACTATGGGGCCTGGTCATTCTAATGTGCGGTCCAGAACTTAGGCTCAAGCCTGATTTAATTAATTCAGTAACAATAGGCCAGGATACCGCACAGGGCCTTAATCAAGCCCAAAACAAACATGGCCTGAGTTCATATGAGTCTATGGCCCATATCATTCATAAGCCATTACATATATTTAAACATTTGATTTGAAATTAGTCAATAAACAATAAGAGTTGGGTTTTCATCATGAGCCTGATTTGTAGGGGCAAGGTTCACTAAAAATTTTAAGTTCAACCATTAAAAATGAAACATAGCTTCATATTATTTTCTTTTTAGAGATAAAGACAAGTAGAGAATATAGTTCATCTCAGGATTGGCCTTAATAATAATGAGACGAGCCTCGCCAAACGCAAATACACAATTGCGGGGCCCTCAAATTAGTCGTTATAAAAAGACTTAGACTTGGAAGGACCGTTTAGTGAATTTCACGGTCTTTTCCCAAAGTTAATAAAGACGTTAGACTCTTTAGGCGCGATTTATAAGTAAATTACTTTCTTAAATGCGGGTGCGCATTTATGTGACCCAAATCTTACTCTCGGCGGAACTGAAATACACTAAAGTCGCAGGCGTACTGGTTGCGGTGCGGCTCGAAATGTGTTTTCGTGACGTTGCAATTCTTCTAAAAAATAAGAGCGGAGCATTAAAATGCACAGTTAAAATATATAAAGAAATCAGATAAAAGCAAAAGTACAGTTGAGCGACCGTGCTAAAACCACGGAATCCGGGAGTGCCTAACACCTTCTCCCGGGTTAAGAGAGTTTCTTATCCGGTTTTCTAGTTTCGCAGACTATATTGCAAAGTCATAAGTCTCCTCGGTTCGGGATCAAACCGGTGACTTGGGACACCATTACTTTCCCAAGTGGCGACTCTGAATTTAATAAAAATGGATCCCGTCTCGATTGTCCTTTAATTGGAAAAACTCCATCGCGCCTTCGCGGGTGCGTAAAACGGAGGTGTGACAAGTGGCTACTTGTTAAATAATTACTTACCCTAGTTTTGCCATACCTAAGGCAGGTCGGGTAATATTGATTAAATACAAAGGATAAAAAGGTAATAGTAAATGGTATTTCTGTAGATTAAATAAAGTCTATAAGGATAAAAGTGACTTTAGTACTTGGTATTTCTACAATTACTTAAAAAATAAAGGGCAGACTGGGTAGAACTAAAAGGCAATAATGTAATAAATCTTAGCAAGTGAGGGTAATTGTGTAAAACAAGCTTAAAGAAACCCAATAGAACTGCCTAGAACCTTCTAGCACGGGTTCTAGGGTAGTTCGATACAATTCTAATAGACTATACTGTAACTAATTGAAAAGAATAAGGGGAGGGAAATAGAATTAACTTATTTGAAATTCCCCCCAAAATGACTCTATAAATAGGCCTCTAATAAGCCTGAAAAAGGGCTCGATTTTGGAAATTCAGAGATTAGTCCAGATTTTGAAATCGAAAAGAGTTCTAAAAATTCTGAAACATACAACTAAGGGTAACACACATTGAGGAAAGCTAATTAACTTGAGTGTTGTTCTGGGATTTCTGTGGGTCGATTCTTCATCAATTCATCTCGACTTTGCTGGATTCTCTGATTTTACTTGGGTTGATTTGCTGGGTTTTATATTTGGAGTTTTGGTAGCTGCTTGCTGTGATTGAATCATTTCATTGTTGTTGTTGTATCGTTGTTATTGGTTGCTGACTATTCTTCTTCTCCAAACTCTAGACTCATCGATTTGCTTTGAACCAGGTACACAACTATTGACCTGAAGTTGTAATGAGCTGCTGATTGGAGAAAAAATGATATAAAATTGTGTTATATGAATTTTCATGTACTTATATTCTATTATGTAGTTTAGAAGTACTTAGATCTCTGTAATTCATCTAGGATTTGGTTGTAACAATTCGTAGATTATGAATATACTTTAACTCGATAACAATAGGATAAACAAGCTAGGTAGGAATTATCACCTAAATCTAAAACCAGCTAAAACATAATTAACACACTTAGATTTATAATTATTCTCAAATTAGACATGTAATACCATACTTAGATATTTTCGTTAATCAAGTTCTGAATCAGCATCAACTAATTCGAAAAGCGTGATTAATAGAATTTTAAATCGTGTTTGCGATGACCCGGCCCGTCGTCAGGGGAATTACCACCCCGTTATGTTGAAATTATATGTTTTATGCTTTTATATCAGTGTTAAAGTCTATCGGGTGAGTTAGGAGTGATTTGGATTGGAAATGAGGCATATAGCCTTTTTGAAAGAAACTTGAATAAGGAAAGTCAACCCGGAGTTGACTATTTAGCTAGAGGGCTCGAAATCGGATTCTGATGATTTGGTTAGTTCTGGGAGGTGATTTGTGACTTAGGGGAGCGATCGGAATTGAATTTGGAGGCCCGGTGTAGAAATAGGCTTGAATCGGCTAAGGTTGAATTCTGGCGAAATCCGATCGATAGGTGAGATTTTGCTCCGGGAGTCGGAATGGAATTCCGACAGTTGCAGTAGCTCCGTTAGGTGATTTTGGATGTGTCTGCAAAATTTCAGGTCATTCGGAGGTCGTTTGGTCGGGTTTTTGATCGAATGTGCAATTCGGAAAGTTTTAAGAAATTTAGGCTTGAATTCGATGTGAATCATGGGTTTTGATGTTGTTAGATGTGTTTTAATGATTGGAATGAGTTCGTATCGTGTTTTGGAGTATGTTGGTGGTTTTCGTTGGGATCCCGGGAGCCTCGGGATGAATTCGGGGGTCCAAACGGACCAATTTGTGCCAAAAGGCACTGCTGTTCTGCCGCAATAATTGCAGAGAATATTTGCTCTCTGCGATCGCGAAGTTTTGAATGCGATCGCGTAAGGCAGCGTTTGGGTGTATCGCGATCGCGTGGTGATGTCTGCGATCGCGTAGGTCAATGTCGGAATGCAGTGCGATCGCATTTGGGTTCACGCGATCGCGTAAGGTCAAGTCCGGATGCAATGCGATCGCGGGGCTTGGAGTTGCGATCGCGTAGGGATCTTTGGATGTTCACTGCGATCGCGTGCTATAGGCTGCGATCGCGTAGAAGAAAAATCAGGCCCCGGGAATGTGTGCATCGCGATCGCGAGCCCAGTGCTGCGATCGCGTAGGGTTAATTGGCCTGGCAGTGACGTTAAAACCAGAACTGGTCAGTCGCGGGTTTAATACCCAAAACCTCCATTTTTGAGTTCCAAGAGAAGAAATTGACGGGAGATTACTGGGAAATCATCGGGGTTTCGTTGGAGGTAAGTTTTGTGGCTTAATTACATCATTTTAACATGAATCCTTGGTTAAATTTCTGTAAATGAAAGATTAAAGATGGGTTTGAGCCCTAGGCCTAAATTGAAGAAAAACACCGATTTGAGTGGGCAAATGGAGTCCGATTTTGGTAAATTTTATATGCCTAGACTCGTATCGATATGAGGATTCCGAATATGTAACTTTTGTAATTTTTCGACAAGCGTACCGAAGGTCGGGTTTTGAAAACTTTGGGAATTTTGATGTAAATTGAGTTGTATTGATTGGGTGTCGTCCAATTGGCCTAATTTGTTGTATTTCTACTGTATTTGATTAGATTCTACGCGTGCGGAGATTGATTCTCGTGGCAAGGGCATTGCGGAGTAGTCGTCGCGCCGTATTGAGGTGAGTAATAGATGTGGATGATGACCAGCGGGTTCGAAACCCCGGTATACCACTTTGTGACGTTGTATATCGGCGAGACATGTACTCTCTTGTGAGTGCGGGGTCGATTGTGATTGGGGACTATGGATTAGTCCGACTTGTTGATACTGTGTTATGACATTGGCTATTCTTGAGCCGTCGAACCTCCTTCTCGGATGGTTGCATACTATATATTGAAATATTGGCCACTCTTGAGCCGAGGAACCCCCTTCTTGGGCGGTTGAGTATACTTGTGGGCCGTGAGCCGGTTATTGGATCCCGCGAGGATCGTTATCATTGTCTTATCATATTGACATGTTAGTTGCTACCAGTCCGTAGCTATTTCTGTTATCATGCTATTTCCAATCTCTGGAACTTGGTATTACTGTTTAACAACTAAAAAATGATATAAAAGCTGTTTTCAAATCTACTTTTGAGCCTGCGAGGTTGTATTTGCATATTAGCCTACTGGTAGTTGATCGGGCTGTGCGCCGCAGCGGTATATATGTTGGATCGGACTGCACGCCGCAGTGATATTGTGCTTGGGCTGTAGGAGCCCCTCCGGAGTCTGAACCCCCACAGTGAGCACGGGTACCCAAATTGGATCGGGCAATGCGCCGTAGCGGTCATATCATGAATTGAATTGCATTTAGCTACATCTGCTAGCTGTTATACTGTTTTGCTGGTACATGTTGGTACAGGTACAGTCGATATTGATTCTGTGACAGGGTATTTGGTTACAGCTTTACATAGTGCTTTATTGCGGATTTCTTATCTGCGCTGTCTTACCTTTGTTTATTACCACTGAGTTTGGCAGTACTCATTTTACTCCCTGCACCTTGTGTGCAGATCCAGGTACCTCTCAGCAGTGATCTAGTAGCTGAGCGAGGCGACATTTGTGGATATTCGAGGTAGCTGCAGAGTCCGCAGGACCCGATATTCCTTCTTACTGTCTCTTGATTTTGTATTGAGTTTTCTTTCCGCACTTGGTATCTTGTAAACCTTTATACACTCATGTTCAGTAGAGGCTCATGACTCTTGACCCTTCGGTCTATGGGAGTTGATGTATTATGGGACTTGGTTCCCCGTTTTCGTTATATATATCGTTGTTGCTTCGTGAATTAATATGCTTAAATGGGCTAAAGAGAGCTTCTAGCTCCGTTGTTGATATTGATTGGTCAGGCTGGCTTAGCAATGTGCTGGGCGCCATCATGACCAGATTTGGGGTCGTGACAGTGTTACTGTTATATCAATGCTGAAATTGCTTTAGCTACAAAATTCGTATTAAGCTATTGTGATATGGTGACATGAATGTGCTTGTAATAACACTGGGAATTCAAGCATGTCTAGCTAAAGCTTAGAACATTGGGAATCCCGCCCGTTGTACCAGTTCAGAGCAGCCCCCAATGGTTGATGCTCCGGCAGCCCTAGTTCAGGGGCCAGACCGTATCTATTGCTATTCCCGGTCTTCGGGAGACTCTTGCTCGGATATTATCGGTGTGTTCCGGTTTGGCTCGAGTAGTTTCGGCTACCGCTACCGTAGCGACATCTCGGTCGGGGGTGGTCGGCGGACCCGCACGACTCACACACCCGAGCGAGGTTGTTCGGGGACTTCGGACGCTAGAGGCGGTCCCCGCTCATGTGGTTGCACCGGTTATTCTCGCAGCCGCACCAGCTCCAGCTCCAGAGCATTGGTTGAGGTTATGCCCGACGACGAGCGAGCGTCGTCTTGAGAGATTCGGTAAGGCTTCGGCCACCCCATTTCGGTGGCGTTGAGGGCGAGGATGCCCGGGGTTTCTTGGACAAGTGTCGGAGGATGTTGCGGACGACTGGTATTCTTGAGTCCAGGCGGAGTTTCATTTACTACCTTTCAGTTTACCGGTCCCGCATTTGATTGGTGGGAAGAGTTTGAGAGGCGTAGGCCTGCGGGAGCAGCACCTCTCACATGGCAGCAGTTCTCTACTCTCTTTCTAGAGAAATATGTACCTCGGTCTCGTCGCGAGGAGCTACGTCGCCAGTTCGAGTGGTTGGTTCAGGGCGACATGTCTGTGACCCAGTATGAGCTCGGATTCACACGGTTGGCTAGGCATGCCACATGGATGATCCCTAATGATAGGGAGAGGATCAGGAGGTTCATTGATGGCCTCAACTACTCTATCCGCATTCTTTTGACCAGAGAGAGAGTTTTGTCATCATCATTTGAGCAGGTGTTGTTGATATGGCACGCTCCATTGAGGCGGATAGTCGCCGGGAGAGAGAGGAGCGGGAGGCCAAGAGGCCTCGTGGTTCTGGCAGTTTCAGTGGTGCTCCATCTAGAGGGAATTTCCAACAGGGCAGAGGTCTCTCATCTAGACCTTCTCATTCAGACCGCCCGGAGCAGAGTGGAGGTTCTTATGGTCGTGGTCTATAGGGATTTTAGCAGGGTCAGCCTTCGCTTAGTGACCTCCCACCCCAGAGTGCAGCACCTACTTCTTCAGCCCAAGGTTCTTCTACGGCGAGGGGTTCCCTTCAGTCCTCTTCTCCAGCGCCAGGTGCTTGTTATGAGTGTGGTGAGTTTGGCCACATGAGGAGGCAGTGCCCTCGACTCCGTAGGGACAGGGCTCAGCAGAGGGATCAGCCCTCTTCTTCAGCACCATCTCAGGCTAGTAGAGGTGGAGGCCAGTCTTCTCGTGGTCGCCCAGAGGCGAGGAGAGATCCAGTGGAGGCCAGGCACGATTCTATGCACTCCCTGACAGGCGTGATGCAGTTGCCTCCGATGCAATGATTACAGGTATCATTTCTGTCTGTCACATAGATGCCTCTGTTCTATTTGATCCAGGGTCCACATATTCTTACGTGTCCTCTTATTTTGCACATCACTTAGGTGCGACTCGTAGTAGTCTTGATTTACCAGTTCATGTATCCACCCCCGTGGGTGATACGATCGTTGTGGATCATGTCCATAGATCCTGTGTTATATCTATTGGGGGTCTGGAGACCCAGGCAGATTTGTTATTGTTGGGTATGGTGGACTTTGATGTTATATTGGGTATGGACTGGTTGTCCCCGTACCATGCTATATTGGACTGTCATGCTAAGACAGTTACATTGGCCATTCCTGGTATTTCTCAGATCGAGTGGCGGGGTTCGACTGATTTCGTCCCTAGCCGTGTTATTTCATTCTTAAAAGCTCAAAAGATGGTTGAAAAAGGGTGTTTATCGTACTTAGCTTTCGTGAGAGATGTGGGAGTTGAGTCTCCTAGCATTGATTCTGTACCTGTTGTGAGGGACTTCCCAGATGTATTCCCCTCAGACCTGTCGGGGATGCCGCCGGACAGGGATATTGATTTTGGCATTGACTTGGTGCCGGGCACTCAGCCCATATCCGTTCCTCCTTATCGGATGGCACCAGTTGAGTTGAAAGAACTGAAAGAGCAACTTCAGGAACTTCTAGATAAGCGTTTCATCCGCCCTAGTGTGTCCCCGTGGGGTGCGCCGGTATTATTTATTAAAAAGAAATATGGTTCCATGCGAATGTGTATTGATTATAGGCAATTGAACAAAGTGACAGTGAAGAACAAGTACCCTCTACCGCACATAGATGATTTGTTTGATCAGTTACAGGGTGCGAGGGTGTTTTCTAAGATCGATCTTCGTTCAGGCTATCATCAGCTGAAGATCAGGGACTCAGATATTATGAAGACTGCATTCAGGACCCGATATGGTCATTATGAGTTTCTTGTGATGTCGTTTGGGCTGACCAACGCCCAAGCAGCATTTATGCATCTGATGAACAGTGTGTTCAGGCCTTATTTGGATTTCATTTGTGATTGTGTTCATTGATGACATTCTAGTCTACTCCCGTAGTCGGGAGGAGCATGCTCAGCATTTGAGTATTGTGTTGCAGAGATTGAGGGAGGAGAAGCTATATGCTAAATTCTCCAAGTGCGAGTTTTGGCTCGAGTCCGTAGCATTTCTGGGACATGTGGTGTCTCGTGATGGTATTCAGGTTGATCCTAAGAAGATAGAGGCGGTGCAGAGTTGGCCTAGACCGTCCTCAGCTACAGAAATCAGGAGTTTTCTTGGTTTGGCGGGATATTATCACCGGTTTGTTCAGGGATTTTCATCCATTACTTCTTCATTGACTAAATTGACCCCGAAGGGTGCACCATTCGTGTGGTCGGATGAGTGCGAGGAGAGCTTTCAGAAGCTCAAGACAACTTTGACCACAGCTCCAGTGTTAGTATTGCCATCAGCTTCAGGTTCATATACTATTTATTGTGATGCCTCGAGAGTGGGGATAGGTTGTGTGTTGATGCAGGAAGGTAAGGTAATTGCTTATGCTTCTCGGCAGTTGAAGCCACATGAGAATTACTATCATGTTCATGATTTGGAGCTAGCCGCCATTGTTCATGCCTTGAAGATTTGGAGGCACTATTTGTACGGCGTGTCTTGTGAGGTGTATACCGACCATCGTAGTCTCCAGCACTTGTTCAAACAGAAAGACCTTAATTTGAGACAGCGGAGATGGCTTGAGTTGCTGAAGGATTATGACATTACTATTTGAGACAGCGAAGATGGCTTGAGTTGCTGAAGGATTATGACATTACTATATTATATCATCCGGGGAAGGCCAATGTGGTGGCCGATGCTTTGAGCCGGAAGGCGGTCGGTATGGGGAGCTTGGCATATATTCCGGCTGAGGAGAGGCCATTTGCTCATGATGTTCAGGTGCTAGCCAATCGGCTAGTGAGGTTAGATATTTCGGAGCCCAGCCGGGTATTGGCTTGTGTTGTATCTCGGTCATCTCTATATGATCGTATTCGTGAGCGCCAGTATGATGATCCACATTTGGCTGTCCTGAGGGACAGAGTTCAACATGATGATGCTAGAGATGTCACCATTGATAGTGACGGCGTATTGAGGATGCAGGGCCGGATATGTGTGCCCAATGTTGATGGCCTTCGTGAGTTGATTCTGGAGGAGGCCCATAGCTCGCGGTATTCTATCCATCCAGGAGCCGCTAAGATGTATCAAGATTTGAAACAAGCACTATTGGTAGAGAAGATGAAAATGGACATTGTCAGACATGTAGGACGGTGCCTCAACTGTCAGCAGGTTAAGTACGAGCATTAGAGGCCCGGTGGTGTATTTCAGCGCATTGATATTCCTGAGTGGAAATGGGAGAGGATCACTATGGACTTTGTTATTGGACTCCCTCGGACGGCGAGGAAGTTTGATTCTGTATGGGTGATTGTGGATAGACTGACCAAGTCAGCTCACTTCATTCCAGTTAGTACTACCTACTCATCGGAGCGGTTGGCAGCGATCTTTATTCGAGAGATTGTTCGGTTGCATGGGGTCCCAATGTCTATCATATCCGACAGGGGTACTCAGTTCACTTCTCATTTTTGGAGAGCATTTCAGCGAGAGATGGGTACGCGGGTTGAGTTGAGTACAGCATTTTACCCCCAGACAGACGGACAGTCTGAGCGCACTATTCAGATCTTGGAGGATATGTTGCGAGCTTGTATGATTGACTTTGGTGGTTCGTGGGATGAGTTCCTACCACTTGCTGAGTTTGCCTACAACAACAGTTCCGAGAGGTGATTTGTGACTTAGGGGAGCGATCGGAATTGAATTTGGAGGCCCGGTGTAGAAATAGGCTTGAATCGGCTAAGGTTGAATTTTGGCGAAATCCGATCGATAGGTGAGATTTTGATCCGGGAGTCGGAATGGAATTCCGACAGTTGCAGTAGCTCCGTTAGGTGATTTTGGATGTGCCTGCAAAATTTCAGGTCATTCGGAGGTCGTTTGGTCGGGTTTTTGATCGAATGTGCAATTCGGAAAGTTTTAAGAAATTTAGGCTTGAATTCGATGTGAATCATGGGTTTTGATGTTGTTAGACGTGTTTTTATGATTGGAATAAGTTCGTATCGTGTTTTGGAGTATGTTGGTGGTTTTCGTTGGGATCCCGGGAGCCTCGGGATGAATTCGGGGGTCCAAACGGACCAATTTGTGCCAAAAGGCACTACTGTTCTGCTGCAATAATTGCAGAGAATTTTTGCTCTCTGCGATCGCAAAGTTTTGAATGCGATCACGTAATGCATCGTTTGGGTGTATCGTGATCGCATGGTGATGTCTGCGATCGCGTAGGTCAATGTCGGAATGCAGTGCGATCGCGTTTGGGTTCACGCGATCGCGTAAGGTCAAGTCCGGATGCAATGCGATCGCGGGGCTGGAGTTGCGATCGCGTAGGGATCTTTGGTTGTTCACTGCGATCGCGTGCCAAAGGCTGCGATCGCGTAGAAGAAAAATCAGGCCCCAGGGATTTGTGCATCGCGATCGCTAGCCCAGTGTTGCAATCGCGTAGGGTTAATTGGCCTGGCAGTGAGTTTAAGTCCAGAACTGGTCAGTCGCGGGTTTAATACCCAAAACCTCCATTTTTGAGTTCCAAGAGAAGAAATTGACGGGAGATTGCTCGGAAATCATCGGGGTTTCGTTGGAGGTAAGTTTTGTGGCTTAATTACATCATTTTAACATGAAATCCTTGGTTAAATTTCTGTAAATGAAAGATTAAAGGTGGGTTTGAGCCCTAGGCCTAAATTGAAGAAAAACACCAATTTGAGTGGGCAAATGGAGTTCGATTTTGGTAAATTTTATATGCCTAGACTCGTATCGAGATGCGGATTCCGAATATGTGACTTTTGTAATTTTTCGATAAGCGTACCGAAAGTCGGGTTTTGACAACTTTGGAAATTTTGATGTAAATTGAGTTGTATTGATTGGGTGTCGTCCCATTGGCCTAATTTGTTGTATTTCTACTGTATTTGATCAGGATTCTACGCGTACGGAGCTTGATTCTCGTGGCAAGGGCATTGCGGAGTAGTCGTCGCGCCGTATTGAGGTGAGTAATAGATGTGGGTGATGACCAGCGGGTTCGAAACCCCGGTATACCACTTTGTGACGCTGTATAGCGGCGAGACACGTATTCTCTTGTGAGTGCGGGGTCGATTGTGATTGGGGACTATGGCTTAGTCCGACTTGTTGATATTGTGTTATGACATTGGCTATTCTTGAGCCGTCGAACCTCCTTCTCGGATGGTTGCATACTATATATTGAGATATTGGCCACTCTTGAGCCGAGGAACCCCTTTCTTGGGCGGTTGAGTATACTTGTGGGCCGTGAGCCAGTTATTGGATCCCGCGAGGATCGTTATCATTGTCTTATCATATTGACATGTTAGTTACTACCGATCCGTAGCTATTTCTGTTATCATGCTATTTCCAATCTCTGGAACTTGGTATTACTGTTTAACAACTAAAAAATGATAAAAGAGTTTTCAAAACTACTTTTGAGCCTGCGAGGCTGTAATTGCATATTAGCTGACTGGTAGTGGATCGGGTCGCGCGCCGCAGCGGTATATATGTTGGATCGGGATGTACGCTGCAGTAATATTGTGCTTGGGCTGTAGGAGCCCCTCCGGAGTCTGAACCCCCACAGTGAGCACGGGTACCGGGCTACGCGCCGTAGCGGTCATATCATGCATTGCATTGCATTTAGCTACATCTGCTAGTCGTTATACTGTTTTGCTGGTACTTATTGGTACAGGTACAGTTGATATGGATTCTGTGACAGGGTATTCGATTACAGCTTTACATAGTGCTTTATTGTGGATTTCTTATCTGCGCTGTCTTACCCTTGTTTATTACCACTGAGTCTGGCAGTACTCATTTTACTCCCTGCACCATGTGTGCAGATCCAGGTACCTCTCAGCAGTGATCTAGTAGCTGTACGAGGCGACATTTGTGGATATTCGAGGTAGCTGCAGAGTCCGCAGGACCCGATATTCCTTCTTATTGTCTCTTGATTTTGTATTGACTTTTCTTTCCGCACTTGGTATCTTGTAAACCTTTATACACTCATGTTCGGTAGAGGCTCACGACTCTTGACCCTTCGGTCTATGGGAGTTGATGTATTATGGGACTTGGTTCCCCATTTTCGTTATATGTATCACTGTTGCTTCGTGAATTAATATGCTTAAATGGGCTAAAGAGAGCTTCTAGCTCCGTTGTTGATATTGATTGGTCAGGCTGGCTTAGCAATGTGCTGGGCGCCATCACGACCAGATTTGGGGTCGTGACAGTGTTACTGTTATATCAATGCTGAAATTGGTTTAGCTACAAAATTCGTATTAAGCTATTGTGATATGGTGACATGAATGTGGTTGTAATAACAGTGGGAATTCAAGCATGTCTAGCTAAAGCTTAGAACATTGTTTTCAGTTAATGAGAGCAATAATTAATTCATAGATTTATCTTCTGTTAATTTAGTAGTTAAATAATAACAAGTGGGTTAAATTAGTGTTGATACTTTTAGTTATTGGACAATATTGAAATCAGTAAGGATCAAATGTAATTTTCAATTATTTGAAATAGTTAACTGTTTGTATTGAATGGTATTTGTTCGTGGTACTGTTGTTAAAATGATAATTTGCTTCGATTCCGCTTTAGACATAAGTAACATGTGCCTCGCCGTGAATACAGGCCCAGATTTAATTGACATGGCATTAATGCCTTGGCATAGAAACGAAAATGTTAGCTGGAATTTAGCTATCCAACTGCACCTGGGTGCAATAATATGAGGATGCCTAGATTTCAGGCCCAATAGCGTATAAAGGGGGCCTGAATCTCAATAAATGATGATATAAAAAATAACATAAAATCTGAAATACATATACTTAAGGAAAAAACAGAAATAGAAAATATAGCACATTTAGGAAAAGACCTTAATAAAAACGGAGATGAGCCTCGCTAAATCACAAAGGCATAGTTGTGGGGACCTCCATAATTTCTTATAAAAGTGTTAGAAATTGGAAAGACTGTTTAGCAAATTCCATGGTCTCTCCCAAAATTAACAAGGCGTAGACACCTTAGGGCACGATTTATAATAAATATACATTCCTAATACGAGTGCACATTTATGTGGCACAAATCAAAATCCCGGCGAAGCTGAAATGCATCAAGGTCACAGGCGTACTGGTTGCGGTGTGATTCGAAAAGCATTTTCACAACGTCGCAAAATCCTAAAACTAACCAAAGCGGAACATCAATAGTATTTGAAACTAAGGCATATAAGGAAATCAGATATAACAAATACAGCAGTTGAGCGACCGTGCTAGAACCACGGAATCCGGGAGTGCCTAACACCTTCTCCCAGGTTAACAGAATTCCTTATCCGGATTTCTTGTTTCGCGGACTGTTAAACAGAGTCATAATTTCCTGGATTAAACCGGTGACTTGGGACACCATTATTTTCCCAAGTGGCGACTCTGAAATCTAATAAATAAATCCCGTTCCGATTGTCCTTTAAGCGGAAAAAGTCCTTCCTTGTTGTTATTATTATATCCCTTCCTGGGGTGTATTAGTAAATAGCGGGGTATACTTTTATTTAAAAGTGAAAAAGGGGGTGTGACAATTATAATCGTCCAAGTTTTATTAGTAGTGATAATTAAAAGTTTAGCTTCGATTATTTGATTTTTGTATCTTACTAGTTTGAAGCAGCAGTTTAATTTTGCAAAGAATATTTGTTAGTTTCTTGTTTGTCGTTTCAGTAGCGCGATATGTAATTTAAATTTGTGATTAGCTGAATAATTGCTGTTTCAAATAATCTAGAACAGTCGTTTAGTTAGTATGGTTGAGTTGTATTGATTTCGCTCTGTCGTTAAACTTGAACCACCTATTGGATTATAGTTTTTGAGTTTGTCTTTCCTACGTTGTCATGTTTTAGTTTAAGTTAGTAGTTTGTGTATTCAAATATCCGATTTTAGTTCTAATTAACTTGATTAAGACTGAAGTAGTTGTTTAGTATAGGTAATTATATGGTTCAGTCTTGATTAATCCCTACTAGTGGACTCTTAATTAATCTTATTCGAATTGCTACTTGTTTCAACTAGATTGAATCTAGTTTCTCTTTGTAGACTAGTTAACTTTGAATTTTGTTTGAGAAATTAAGAGAAAAGGAAAAGAAAAGATAATACTTGAGTGTAGGGTTCTTGGTTTGGTTACTTTTACTGTTGCACACTGTTTTGGAGTACAATACCCCAAAATTTTGTCCACAATTAGTAACAAAAAGTGTTCATTGACTAATCTTCTGGTTTTGGACAGAATTTTGGTCAAAAATCTATCATTTTGGATCTGTCCCAATGCTTTTCCTCCCTTGTAAAAAGAGGAGATCTTTTCTCATTTAAAGAGTATCTTCTATTCTAAAAAAGCACACATCTTAACAAGATTTTACGCACATCTTTAGAGCTGCTTGAATGCAAAAAAAAAAAAAAAAAAAAAAAAAAATTTGAGAGAAAAATCAGCAGTTGAACATAAAGAAAGTATGTTGAATTTGTGAGTGTTTTTTAAAGTGAAAACTCTTTCAAAAAGTTAAGGTTTTTAAGAGTTGGTTGTGGGCTTCTATTCTAAGATTTTCAGGTTGTTTAAACGTTCATGTTACTGCTTTTTCACTGCTGTTTCATTGTTGTTTATACGGTCTTTGTTGCTGGTTTTTTTACTCATTCACTACTGAATTTCATTTTGTTACAAATTAGGTAAATCTTAAGCCTTTGTATTGCAGATTCTCGATGATAACGAAAGAGATTTGAACCTGTTTAGATTATTGCTGCACCTATTTGATTTCATTTTATGAGTTTATTTAAAGTGGTTTAATGTTAAACACGTGACTCATGCACATAACTATGTGACAAGTAGTTGAAGATATGTTCTTCCTTTTCTTCCATTCGAAAGGACTAATAACTGTCTCTTTTGTTTAATGTCTTAGCAAAAGGTTTAGCTGCTCGTATATTTTGATGTTACGTAGTGTTTGTTAGTAAATGATGCATGAAATCAGGAATTGATGTGTGTAAAAGTAGGAAATATTAGTAGAGGCAAGAAGTGTATTTTTGGAAGCTAAGATGTAAGGATTTAGCGTATAATTCATTAAGTGGGTTTTTATGTTAAGATGATCATTCATTAACATAATATTTATTAAACTAAGGAAGATAATTAATTTGGGGGTGGAAGTGGTCAAAAGAAAAGTACACTCATGTGCCCTTTTTTTATTATTCGGGTATGAAGTTTTTTTTTTTTTTTTTTTTTGAATTTTTACCTACCTATTCCATATATGAAAGGTAAATTACCTTTATGTGCAGAAAAAGGAGGTGTGACACAGTCCATGCTTTACCTACAAGTTTTGTACCATTCGATTATTAGGCATTAAAAGGGCAGGATATTGCCTAAAAAGAGGGCTAAAATTAAGGAGAGAATCTTGGTGTTAATTGATTTTACATTAAATTCAATTTTTAAAAAGGGAAAGGAGATTTCTCATTTACGTATTTTTCTCTAGAACTACAATTCAAATTCTCGAAGAAGAAAAAAAGAACGAACAATTCAAATTATCGAGTTTCAACAACTCAAAGTTGAAAAAATCTGTTCTTCCATATATTTTCCACCATTGATAGCCATTAAAAAGCTTGAAAGCTTTGAATTCAAATTTGGGTTTTCAAAAATCATTATTTTTTTGGATTGGGTGTTGTTGAAAATAATTCGGAATATGTTTAGGAGTTTATATCTCAATTTTGAAGGATTTTGGTGAAGATTAGACTTGGTTTTGACTGAATTTTAGATTCAAAGAAGAAGAAGAAGACATATTTCCAAAAATTGTAGATAAATTATAGTTAAATTGTAGAATTGTAGATATATTGTAGATAAATTGAAGATACATTGTAGATGAATTGTAGATTGGGAAGACTAAAACTTCTACAATATTCAACAATTATGTCGAAAATGCCAACTATGCTACAATTGAAATGAGAATTCGGATATTAAAATTCAATGTATCTATTTTGTAGATATCTTGTAGATAAATTATAAATTATTTGTATTCTGGTTGTAGATGCATTATTTTCTGTTTTCACAAATCCCAAACGACTAAAGCTTCTACAAAATCTTCCGCAAAAAACAGTCTACAATTTATCTATAATTTTTCTAATTTGACTACAAAATATCTACAAATTCTGGAAATATGTCGTCGTATCTACAATTCTACAGCATATCTACAATTTGTAGTAAGATTACTTACTTCAAAAAAATATTTATAGTGTATATTATAAGATGATCATCCAAAATTATATAAAGAGGCTACAACCTATACGTTCAACTAAAGCTTTATGTAAAGAAAAATAAACTTTGAACTTAACTCAAGCATAAACATAACATTTCTGATATATTGTGTAAAGATACCTTGAAGTAATATGAAACATATCATATAAATGGCTACGTACTGGGATGTCAGTCATGTAAATGTGACGATTTATGGTAGATCAAAAGACTCTATGGACTATGTTTATAAGCAAATAACGAGATGATCAAAGTTTGAGTTCAAATTAAAAGATTGCAATTAGCCATTCCATAGACATGAATTCAGAGAAAAGCTAGTCTTATGCTACTTTTTGGACGTGTGACTTGTTATATACTAGTAGAAATGAAGTTTTATCGTCGGCTCAGCTAAACTTTTATTAAATTGTATATAATGATGCAAACAAGTCAAACTTTAATGATATCTAAATAATGCATAAAATAATGACGTAAGTATAATTTTGGATGTTACTTGTTTTTTCGAATTTGTGAAAAATTTGTGGAAAATTAACTGTGTGGATTAGAGAGAAGCGGGTAAAAATATTAATTGGAAGATTTTGTCCCTAAATACAAGCCTACATTAAATGATAGTATAATTAAAGCCTTAATTTGAATTATGGTACATAAATTAAAAATTGGTATGCTTAAATATAATAAACACAAACCTTAAACATGGAAAGTAATAAGATTTCATATATGGTATACATAGGTAAAAATCCCCTTTTTTTTGTTATTTATTTTGATTCTATGTTACTATAATTTTGTTCACAAATATGAAGTTCTTCAGTATTAGTTATAAGTGTTAGTCATTTGGTTTCCTAATTTTTTGAATATTAGTGGTTGTGGGGTGGCGTCTAATTTAGTTGAAACCTTTTAAGGTCCAAGCTGAAATTTGTAGGCCCATAATGATATTTCAGCTAGCCCATGTCTTTTAGTTATTGTAGCAGGCCGAATACTAGTATAGTCTACAAATTGATCCCCTTTTCCTTACGTTTCTTTAAAGTAGATGGTACAATACCATCATAAATTCAATAAGTAAAGTTTGCCAACTTTTTTTTTTTTTTGAAAATAAGAAATACTTTATATAATATTGTTAAGGGTAGTTACAAGGGGGTGTTCTTGAAGGACTATGATCTTGACTAACCAGAGGAGAACTAGTTACTGGGGTGCTAACTACTAAGTTAGGGCTATTATGGGACAGTAGTAGAGTTGCGTTGGTAGATACATTGACATTAGTACTAATAGTAGTTTTAGTAGTAAGCCCTATCATTAAGCCACATGACAGCTTTAGAAAAAACCATGTGGCATAGTTAGTTATCAAATTTAGTTATTTAGTTAATAATTAATTATTGGTTATTCTTTTTGAATTTGAATATTCTAAAAACAAAAATAAAAAACATATATATATATATATTTAATTATTGGTTATTCTTTTTGAATTTGAATATTCTAAAAACAAAAATAAAAAACTACCATATATATATATATAAATTGTTTACTTTAATTACATTAATAAATATAGATATCTTATAATTAATTAACTATAATAAAAAAATATAAAAATGAAAATATAAAAATATAAAAAAAAACTACCCATTCAAATTGGGTGAGAGTAGTTCCAAGTTAGAGTTTTTAAATTATTTAAAAATAAAAAAGCAAAAAACAATCTATAAAAAATAAAAAAAAAGAGAAGAAAAACTACACATTCAAATCGGGAAGTAGTTTCAAGTTGGAGTTTTAAAATAAAAATAGATATCTTATAATTAACTATAATAAAAAATCTATATAAATATTAAAAAAGTAACTACACATTCAAATTGGGTGGCAGTAGTTTCAAGTTGCAGTTTTTGAATTATTTTAAAATTAAAAGGCAAAAAAAAAAGTCTATAAAAACGAAAAAAAGAGAAGAAAATCTATATATTATTAAAAGGAGAGAAAAATACCTTCTCCTTAAGTCAAGTGACAGCTTTAGAAAAAGCCACATGGCATAATTAGTTATTAAATAGTTATTTATTTAATAATTATTTATTGGTTATTCTTTTTGAATTTATATATAGACTTTTAATTAGTTACTTTAATTATATTAATAAATATGGATACCTTATAATTAACTATAATAAAAAATCTATATAAATATTAAAAAAGTAACTACCCATTCAAATTGGGTGGCAGTAATTTCAAGTTGCAGTTTTTAAATTATTTTAAATTAAAAAGTAAAAAAAAAGTCTATAAAAAATGAAAAAAAGAGAAGAAAAAACTACCCATTCAAATCGGGAAGTAGTTTCAAGTTGGAGTTTTAAAATAAAAATAGTTATCTTATAATGAACTATAATAAAAAAACAAAAATATAAATATATAGAAAAATAACTACCCATTCAAATTGGGTGGGAGTAGTTTCAAGTTGCAGTTTTTAAATTATTTTAAAATAAAAAAAAACAGAAAACAAAGCTATAGAAAATGAAAAAAAAGAGAAGAAAAACTACTCATTCAAATTGGGGAGTTGTTTCAAGTTGGAGTTTTAAAATAATTTTCACATAAAAAACAAAATAAAAAAATAGTAAATTACCAAATTCCAATTGGGGAGTAGTTTTAGGTCTCAAGTTCGAAACCTACCGGGTGCAAATAATTTCTGATGGCCATCGGACTGGGTATAACCTGAATTAATCGTGGTGCACTTGCGGAAAACTCCTTGCCGAGGGTCTGTGCACCCCCGGGATTAGTCGGGGCTCGAAGAGACTCGGACACCCGGTGCAAAATCAAAAAAATTGGGGTGTAATTTAAGTTGGAGTTTTAAAATTATTTGAAAATAAAAAAACAAAAAAAAATAACGCAAAGTTTCTTATTCCGGAGAAAATTTTTAAATAACGTAATATGCTAATGAACTTTCTATTAACAATTTAATAGTATTAAATATTGGAAGATATAATACAGAAAAATATTTAACAAAAACGTTGCGCTACCTGTATAAGTCCCATTAGTTTAACATAGATTTTATTCACTAAAATTTTGATAATATTATTAAGAACAACAAAATAAACTTTAAAATAAAAAATATTTCAATAGTAATATATTATATATCTTCTCATATATTAGAAAAATAAAGCGAATACTAAATATTATTTAATATAATAAAGAAAAACAGAATAGAAAAGTTATTTACTCACTATATAAATACCTTTGATTTAATAGAGATTTCATTATTGGTATATCGTATTGACAAACAAGATGACAATTGCATTTTATTAAAGAAATTTGATTTAATAGGATCAAACAAGTCTGATCATAATTTAATTTAATTAATTTTTTTTAATATTGACCGCGCATCGCGCGGGTATGACTACTAGTAGTACTAATAGTAGTAGTGGCATTGACATCAAAAAGTACAAAGTCCTTCAGCACTTCTGGCATTTGCAAAACAATGGCTGAGAAGTTGGCATTAGCTTGGGTTGATGCATGCTTTGCAAGTTTGTGTGCTACTTGATTGCGTTCATGGTAGATGTGTTAGATTGGAGGATTCCCCAACATCCTCATCTAACCTACAATCAAAGATAATGTTAGCATGAGGATTAACCGTAACGTAACGACCCGATCCATCGTTACGGAAGTTACCCGTTTTCTTATACTTCTATATATTTCATTATATGTGTTTGGAGAATTTGAAGTAATTCGAATAGATTTCGGTTAGAAATGAGACAATAAGTCTCTTTATGAGAAGGTTAGTTTAGAAAAGTCAATCGAATATTGACTTATGAGTTAGAAGGCTCGGAATGGACTTCTGATGATTCAACTAGTTTTGGGGGATGATTTATGGCTTAGGAGAGCAATCAGAATTGAATTTGGAGGTCCGGTGTAGAATTATGCTTGAATTGGCTAAGGTTGGATTTTGGCGAATTCTAGATGGTAGGTGAGATTTTGATCCGTGGGTCGAAATGGAATTCCGAGAGTTGAAGTAGCTCTGTTAGGTAATTTTGGATATGCGTGCAAAGTTTCAGATCATTCGAAGTTGTTTAGGTCGGGCTTTAGATCAAATGCAAGTTTCAGAAGTTTTAGTTTAACTTAGGCTTGAATCCGTGATAATTCGATGATTTTGATGTTTATGATAGTATTTTTATGTTACGAGCAAGTTTGACTGAAGTAACAAAACATATTTGTGCATTTGGTTGAGGTCCTGAGGGCCTCATGGTAAATTCGGATGGCCAACGGGGAATTTTGAGCATGTTTAATGCAGCACAAAACTCACAGAGAATTTACTCTATGCGATCGCATAGGTACATCTGTGATCACATAGAAGGTTATGAGGGGGTGGAGATTTTGCTCTATGCGATCGCGTAAAGGAGTGTGCGATCGCATAGGTAGAGGAACTTGCTCAGTGCGGTCGCGAGGGAGAGTGATGCGATCGCGTAGTAGGAAGACGCAGAGCTATGCGATCGCATGGTTTGTGATACGATCGCGTAAGAGGAATTATCAGGGCCTGATTTTTGGTCTATGCGATCGCAATGGGGTTGATGCGTTCGCATAGAAGTGGACGCCTAGATAGAACAGTTTAAGGGTTAATTTCAGTCGCGACCCACATATTATTTCTATCATTTTTACTCCGCCAAGAGAGCTTTTTGAGCGATTTGAAAAGGGTTTTCAACGGGTATTGCTTGGAGGTAAGTCTCTTGACTAGAAAATACCATTTTATGGAAGAATTAACTCAAATTCATGAAATTGGATAGAAATTGTGAAGAACTAGGGCTTTGTTTTTGAAAATGAATTTTTAGAATTTGAAAAGCCATATGAACTCCATTTTCGATTAATTTTATATGTACGGACTCGTGGCGAGACGAGAAATCCGTTGGTATAATTTTCAGAACTTTTCAAGAAGTGGGCCCGAGGTTCGAGTTTTATTAACTTCATGAATTTTAATACTTTTCGAGTGTTTTTGATTGGGTTATGTTTCTTTGACCCATATTTATGTATTCACTATGGTTTTGACTATATTCGATGCGCGAGGAGGTCGATACGAGAGGAAAAGGCATTGCGGACTGGTCTACGGTCGGTTAGAGGTGAGTAGTTGGTGTATATGATGGTCTGAGGGTTTGAAACCCCGGCTTATCACATTGTGACGCTAGTTACGGTGTGACTCGCACCCCATGGTAGGTGCAGGATTGTTTATGACTGGGATTGTGACTTGGTCCATCCCGAATAAGAATATTTTATATTGACGATTGATACGCACCCTATATTAAATATATCTGGGCTTATTGCCATGTTTGGGGCTTTGTATCGATCTGTAGCATCCTAAGAGGATGATTATCATTGTGATAGCATGATTTGAAAAATTATTGATCGCAATCATGTGTTTAATCATTATTATGAAATGCTAAGTCACTTTTTCTGAAGTAAATAACTAAAGTATATTCTTATTAATGAAAAGGAAATTTGGAAAGTAAATTGAAACTGTTATGTGACTCATATGCATATTGTGGACTGAGTACGGATCGGGCTGCACGCTGCAGCGAATGTTATGAATATATTGCGCTTGGGCTGAAGGAGCCCCTTCGAAGTCTGTACACACCCCGAATGAGCATCGTCGATGTTAGATGGATCGGGCTACGCGTCGTAGCGGTCATGTGCATTGCTTTGCATTCATGCATTGTTATTTACTTGTGCTATCTATTATTAGTTGTTGTCGTTGGTTCGTAGTATGGTGTCGGACTGTTAGATTTAGCTTTACCTTATGGCGTTTCATGGATTTCTTATCTTCAGATATTTTATATGCTTATTACTCACTGAGTACTTAGTACTCACTCCTACTCCCTACATCTTATGTGGAGATTCAGGTACAATGGAGGTTTAGCTGAGCAGTCTTGTTTCCAAAGTTATCAGAGTTGTTGAGGTACGAGCCGCATCGTCAAATTTATGTATACATTTTCAGACTTGAGTATTTCGTTCAGATATTATTATCCGTTTTTTAGAGGCTCTAGACTCGTGACCCTAGATCTTTTGAGAGTGCTTTATCAGTGTTCGCACTTCTCTGTATTTTCTTCTATAAATATTGAATTATTACTCTACAATTATTATATTCTCCTTAAATTGTTGGTTTTGAGATTTATTATTGATTTGAGAGCGACTGTTGGTCAGGCTTTCCTAGCTTTAGGGTTGGGCGCCATCACGACCGGGTTTGGGTCGTGACAAGTTGGTATCAGAGCCTAGGTTACAAGCCTTGCGTGTCATGAGTCGATTTAGTAGGCTCTCGCGGATCGGTACGTAGACATCCATATCTATCCTTGGGAGGCTACAGAACCTTTAGGAAACACTTCACTATCTTGAATTCTTACTATGCGTACTTGATTCAGCTTAAAAATATAACTCTTGAAATTCCTCCCACTTGTCTGTATGCACAAGCGAGCGCTCAGTACTATTTGCCTCGAAGGCTTGTGATTTTCCGATCGAGGGGCGAGATATAATCACGTTGGGTCAGTCTGGAGGACTTGAGGTTGGATCCTCGCCTATGGCTTGAGCACCGAGGTGCTGATTATGTGAGCAAGTGCTTTGAACTTATGTGTTCGATAATGTCCTTACTAGCTGAGATGGCGGTTGGATATCCATGTGATGAGAACCTTGGTACTGTGAGGTGTATCTATGCGATTTTGGAAGTGTCGAAGAAGGACTGCTAGAAGATAGATGGACCATTAAGTGTTTTATTTCCCTTGTGATTGGATGTGTTGCCCCGGGTTGTAGGTGCGTGGAGAATCCTTTTAGTTCCCCCAGTTGGGAGTGAGGTACATAGAGCGTTGTGGGTTAAGTTCAGACCCATGAAGATTATATGACCGTGTAACGTATATGATGGTGGAAGGCATGCTGAAATACTGAATTGAGGCGAAGCAGGCGGGATATCTCCTGCGGGGTGTCCTTAAGTGGTATGATCCTTATGTGTATGTTAGAAGATCACATATGTAATTGAAAGGTATTTTCTATGTGTCATGATACGAATAGGTGCAACGCATGTCCATGTATCAATTTTGATAATATAATATAGGAATTATTGAGATTTAATGTTGTTGATATACGTTGTGATATTTTGTCGAGTTATAGCCGTGTCGTTAGGATGGTTTTGGTGATTCTCTGGCAGGTGAATAGGCTCAATTACAAAGGAAATTCTGCCAAAATTTTTGAAAAATTTGGGACTTAGTAAAAATTTGGTCGCCTAGAGAGTAGGCTTAACTGTTATGTGAGTGAATGCAAGAAAATGCAGAACAGTTAAAATTCCAGATGATTTGTGTTTGCACAAGCTTATGAAAGAGCAAGTTTAATCTCACTATGCTATTACAACAGCAATGGAGCATACGTGTTATGAGTATAGTGAGTTGTGATATATGGCTTCGAGCTAAGTTTGGGAGGTTGTTGTTGATTAGTTGATTGTACAGTTATGTACTATGTTAGTTTTGATTTGATGCATGCTGGTGAATTAGTTCTGGTTAAGAAAATTGGATCAAGAATGGCACAAGTGAAGGAAAATTTTTGATAAGATGTCAAGAGATCGGATGAGCAGGAAAGAAGTTTCGATGGTTAAGATAAATTGGTATTGTCTTTAGCGTCACCTGAGAACGGTGTTGCGTCCTAGTTATTGATTCTTGATCGCGTTACAAAGTTAGTACGACCGGTGCTTTGGAGGTACGCTCCAGATAGTGTGGTGGTAGGTTGTGGGAGTGTGTTCCACCGAAAGATTTTATAAGTGTGATATGTGATCATTTGACTGATTAAAGATGTAAACCAAGTATGAAGTTTGAGATGATGTCATTAAATTAAAGATTCATGCCTGGCGGGAACTTGGCATATTGGGTTGTGAATTGGGGAGGATTACTCCGATTATGATGGTTTTTCTTGTGTCTATGAAGAAAATGGAAGTTATTATGGACCTTTGAAAGGTTATTAGACTAGTTCAGTTTGATCAGGATCGGCTTAAAGTCGGTGGATAGATTTAATGTGAATAATGGCTCTATATCTGGCCAGATATGTGCATTTTTATAACGCGGTCCTTGTGGAGGAGTTGTTAGGCTGATGTTTCAATTGTCAGATATCTCGTGTTGTGATGCATTGCACCGTGTGAGTTGTGAGACAACTCGAGAAATTGCTTACATGTTAAGAATTCGCGTAGGAATGATGTTATATGAGCAACTTGGCTGTTGAAATTCTGATTGTATATCGCACCTCAGTTGTGTTTGAGTTTTGTAGTTATAATGCTATATAATCCTCAGAAGTGTTATTATGCACTTAGCATGCTTATGAACGATGTGAGCACGTAATTTTTACCCCACGCGAGCTACTCCCAAATGAAATCAAAACAAAATGGCTTGTTTTATTGTGTGCATTTTTGTGTATATTTGTGAATTTTTGCATTCGAGGGCTCATACTTATTTGTCTAAGTAAATAATTAATCACAAAAAGAAAAAATATATGCATTTGTGTTCTTTGTCAATTGGTTGATTTTACATTGAATTAATGAAGCATATTTCTTCTACTCAATTTTGCTTTCAAGATGGCTTTTATTTAAAGTGAGTATCGATGAAGCAAGAGGCTAAAAATGCAAGCTCTCCAGGCCCAAATGGTGTGTCCCGCCCGGTCCGTTCAATGAGTCTCTAAGACTCATGAAACGACGTAGCAGGGCATTGAAGCTACATCGTTCTGGCACTGGCAGATCTCGACCGTAGAGCCATCTCTAATCTAACGGTGGAGATCACTTCGCCCTCACCCGTTCCGGGTAACCCGATCTAGGTCCGGACCAACCCAGTCCCTCACAGACACACAAACGACATCGTTTGGATAAGTGAGAAGATCCAGGCCGTTGATCTCATTTGATCAAACGGCCAGGATTAAATCCCAGCCCCACTATATATACCAAAAGACCTACCCAGCCCCCCCTAAGCCAGACCCCCCCTCACCTTCATCGTCTCTCTTAGAGACGAATTAAGCCTCCGCCATCCACCACCGTGCTCCGCCTGCCGGAAATCGCCTCACGGCGGTTCCGGTAGGCCAAACCACCCCAAATTTACACCAGCCCTTCTCCTCACCTCCCTCTCCTCGAACCCGGCCTTCGTTGGTCTCGAATCTGTCTCAAACGCGTCGAATATTGGATCGAAGGTCGCCGAGATTTGAAATTCTATCCCAAACCACCCCAAACTCACCCCAAGCACTCCCATGACCTCCCTCATACCCCTACTAGCCCTGGTTGGGCTCGAATCTTGCCAGAACCGGTCGAGCCCCAAAAACGGCCGCATGAACCCTAAAAATCCAAAATGGGATCTTCGTTCGAAATTGATAGTAGGTTGAGGTCTAATGGACCTTAATCTAGGTGTTCTCGACCGAGAACACCCCGATTAAGGCCCATTTGGCTTCAACAATTCAAGTCCGAGGTCAAGCTTGGGCCTTTGTTGATTTCAGAGGTATTCCTCCTCTTTCTTTGCTCCGCATTGATTTCTCTGTGTGTTGTTTGGTTCATGTTTGTTTATAAATTTTCTAGCATTCTTTCTTTCTATCCCCGAACCCTTTATTTGGTCAATTTCTGTTCTTACTCATTTTTAATCAGTTGTTAGTTGTTGTGACCATCTTATGTGTTAAATTCGATTAGCGTCATCAATTAAAATTTGATATCCCTTGAGTCTGCCCCATAAACCACGAATCACGAATTCGTAGGTCGATCGTTTGTTATCGATTATATGTGTTGTAATCGACTAATCGAATGTTGACGATTAGCTTCGTAGGTCTGTTTATTAGCTTTTATGGCAGAAATTGATTACATATGGAACCACTGTTGGATTGTGTTTATTTGTGATTAGGGATTGTTTGGATATAGCTGTAAGATAACTAATCAGAAGTGGCATACTTTAGGATTAAAATGCCCTGCACAGCCTAGTGGAACCTGCTGTTACAGCAGGGCACTCAACTAGGCTTGCACTTAACATTTAAATTAATTAAAGTCCACACTTAAACAAGACTTAGTGGTTAAAACAGAGAATATAATGGGCTGGCAGAGAAGAGGATGGGCAGAGTTGGTTTTTCTGATTATTGTATCTTTAGAAGTTCATTTTTCCACTATAAGTATAAGGTTTGAACAGAATAGAGGGATCCTTTTTCTGAGGCAGCAGACATTAGAGTGAGAGTTCTTTTAAGAAGAGCATTCTGGCATTGGAAAAATAGGGAAGAAGTAAAGAAGAAAAGAAAACATTTCTTTTAAGTAGAGCATTCTGAAATACAGAGAGGAGAATATACAGAATACATATACAAGAGTCTCCAGCTTGAGTTCTATTTTTGAGTTGATTCTAAAACTAAAAGATAGCTGGCATTCTTTGTTTCTGTTACATATTTGGATCTTGACAATAGGCAGAATTTTGAGTATTGGGATTGTCGTTTGAAGTTAATTGTGGTTCAATCAGTTGGGTACACAAGTCTCCTGAGGCATTTCAGAAGTATAGGGGTCTGTTTGATTTGGAATTCTTTGCTGTTTGTTTTCTTTGAAGTAGTTGAGCCTTTTGTCATTGATTTCTCTCTTTGGAGTCTGTTTGCTGGGACCATTTTGGTTGCTGTGGTTACTGCTATACTGCTGATTGTTCTACTGTTTGTCACTGCTCAGTCTTCTTCCTATTTCCATATTCCAGGTACACATCCCTATCATTGTAGCTTCTTGATTCGAAAAGGAAATGAAGCCTGAAGCTCTCTTTTAAATCTGTTTAATACATGTAGTTGTCCAATGTTTCTTATGTTATATTTGTTCTTTTTCTGGCCGTCCTCGAAGACTGGAAATGCATTTAGATCTAAAATTAAACTATTAGTGCTAAGACTGGAAATGCATTTAGATCTAAAATACACTGTCATTGGACATGTATAAAAATCTGAATTGTTCCTGCTGTATCTATGCTTAAATCTTCTCTATTCATGGTGTGTGATTTCCAAATATGTTAATACTCGATCTTGTGTTAAAATTGAGATTAATCATCTGTCTAAGTAGAAAGTTTAAGGTGATTTGAACACCCGTGAGGAATGATATCTTGAATTTGCAAAAATATGTGCCAGTTGCTCTTTGAGGATTCTTTGAATTCAAAGTAAGTTTTTTCATGTAATTGTTCACCATAGTCTTGAATTTGCTCACTTAGTTATCTAGTCGTATGTTTACTCGAATCGGTTATAGTTGAGTATGACTTTGTCACATTATAGAAATTGGGTTCGTTATTCTTCAACTGAACGACGTAATTAGATTAAAGGAATCGGGGGTGCATTTCATGTGACCCGACTCCAATTTTGAACAAGGTTAAATAAAGCGTGTCAGGAACCACAGGCGCATTTCATGTAGTGTGGCTTGCAACATGTTTTAAATAATTTTGAATCAACTCTTAAATAAATATGGCGGGATGTAGTTCGCTTTAAATTAGAAATAAAGGTGTGCCTCGCCTAACAAGTTATACAAATCGCGGGGCCCTCATAAATGTATATGTAAAAATATTTAGATTTCGAGATGTGCCGTTTCTTAGCGAATTTCATGGCCTTCTCAAAAGTGTAAATAAGTAATCGCTCTAGGCACGTATTTTAATAATTTTCACCTTCTTAAATACGGGTGTGCATTTCATGCGGCCCAGATCCAAATCCCAAAATGTTGAATAAGAATGTGTCGAGGATCCGAGTGCATTTCATGTGACGTGATTCGAAACATATTTTTAGGCAACATTCTCTTTCGTAAATAATAATAGTAATAAAAGCGGTAAAGGGATATTAATTTGCATTAAGTACATAACTGTAAAAATCAGATAAATAAGCCGAATATGACAGTTAAGCGACCGTGCTAGAACCACGAAATTCGGGAATGCCTAACACCTTCTCCCGGGTTAACAGAATTCCTTATCCGGATTTCTGGTTCGCGGACCATTAAATAGAGTCAAACCTTTCCTCAATTCGGGTTTCAAACCGGTGACTTGGGACACCATAAATCTCCCAAGTGGCGACTCCGAATCTCTCAATAAATGAACCCCGTTTTGGTTGTCCTTTAATTGGAAAAACTCTCTTTTATATCTTGCGCCCACGCGGGTCAACGTAAAAAAGAGGTGTGACAGCTCTGGCGACTCTGCTGGGGACTGAAACCCAGAACCAATGGTTCAGGGTTTAAGAATTCGAGCTTTGAATAATTGTTATATTTGGCTTATTATTATCTGATTTTATTATATGTTTGTATTTAATGTGTTAAATGTTGCTTTTTACCGCTTTGATATTTTGTGAATTGTACATATAAACTGTGCCGAAACCCATCTCCTCTCTGAGTCTTCTAAATCATGAAGAAGGGTGCACTTCGTGTGACTTCTTTTCTGTATAGTGTCTAATTCTCACTTTAGAACGAGGTTTGGATAAGTTGCAAAACCGGTGAAGCTTCTGTATTCCCGGGTTGCTGCCTCCTCCTCGGCTCGAGCTGTCCGCTCGGGTAAGCCAAGTCTAGAACAATAAACCCAGGTTTTTGAACCTAGAATAACAAAGCTTCATGCCGGATCCCTAGTAGGAACGTTTATTTGCATCATGTTGCATTTGACTTAGGGGACTCAACACAGGGGTTGGGTCCATCTAGGACAGGTGACCTGAAATGAAAAGACCATCCTGCTGCATCCTGTTTGTCTTACGCATTTATCTGCTTCAGACTTGCATGCTGACCGGCTTTAGATAAAAAAAAAAAAAAAAAAAAAAAAAAAAAAGAAAGAAAGAAAGAAAAATAGTGTGTTTTATTCTTGAAATAGATAAAAATAGTTTACTTGTTCTTTTAGTAAAATGAATAAATAAATAATGTAGTTTGTTTTATTAAAACCGAACTACGTGGGTTTGATTCTCATTGGATGTGAGATACGTAGGCAACCTTTATCAGGTCCAACTTCACCTTTTGCAAAAATAACCAAAATATCGAAACTAACTTTTTCGTACTAAATAAGTCGGTGATGTTGTTTTAAAAAACAGCCGAATGTTCCCGAAAGGGACGCCGGAAGGCTGATTTCGTATAAACGGCCACCTTTGGGTCAATTTTTTGATTTCGATCAATTTACCCCACAGCCTTAAAATCTTCGTCCCCGAGACGTTGAAAGGCCGTGATTGAAAACTGATTTTTTTTATTCAATAAAACAAAGTTGTTTTCCTTTATTTAAATCGCCTTAATAAATGTGCAGGATGAGCACGAATCAGAATAAATCATTTTCAATCTTTAGCGAGGTCCCTCAGCAGCTCCACATATGGTGGAACGATTTGGAAGACAGTAGCAAAAAGATAGTGGAAAGAATTTTGGGAGGTTTTGTTAATCTGTTGAATATCAAGCCAAGGAAAGACATCATCGAGGCATTGATATCGTCCTGGGATCCGACCCGCAATGTGTTCCGTTTTGCCGACTTTGAACTGACACCCACGCTAGAGGAGATTGCAGGCTATGCAGGATTAAATGGGAAATTAAGAGGGAAGTAGCTGCTTTCACCAAGACCGGTATCTCCGCATGGGTTTCTGGATTTGTTAAGCATTAGTCGGAAGGTGAAAAATGATGATTTATTAGGAGGATGTTGCGATCTCCAATTCTTATACCAATGGTACAGCACTCCTCGGGGTTTTGAAGAGTCAAACCTTGGACTAACTCACGCAGGGAATAGAACAAAGTGGGAGGCCAGGACGAATTCTAGCATTCATAACGACATTCTTGGGGATTGTGATTTGTCCACGCGAAGATAAGAAAATAGAGATAAGTCTTGTAGGAATAGCAGATGTTGCAATCAAAAAGGCTACCAGCACGGTAGTCCCTTTGGTTTTGTCCGAAATCTATCGAGCCTTGACTGTATGCCGAGAAGGGGCAATTTCTTTCAAGGATGCAATCTGTTACTCCAATTGTGGATGCAAGAACACCTCCATCACCGGGCACAATACATGAACCATGGGTTGACTGGAAAAAGCTGTATTAGGGGTTTTGAGGAACGGATGATAGGCGCTGTATTCCCCGAAGGCGTCAAAGCATGGCTTGCACGACTAAGCTCAATAGAAGTCGATCAGATTGAATGGGCGTTCGGGTGGTTACCCGATACTGAAGTAATATATATGGCAGCCGAGGAGTGTTATATTCTTCTGATGGGGATCCGCGGTGTCCAACCATATGTTCCTCATCGTGTATTACGTCAACTAGGAAGGTTTCAGGTTATTCCTACCGATCAAGATCTGAGAAAGCACGCCATTGAGTTGAGCCCAGGAGTCATATTCCCCGAAGAAAAGATTAGAAAGTTGTGGCATGAATGTAGATTCCTTGAGCCTAAAACTATGGTTCGTGAAATGGCCAAGGGTGAGGTAGATCCAAAGTACAATGTGTGGTTCGGGAAAAGGTTTCAGATTCGTCGGAAATGTTCTAAAAGAGCCCATGTCCAACAGTTCACGGAAGATTCACGGGAGCAATGGAATTGGCTAGCAAAGGAGGAGGGTTACAGGACGAAGATTGGTAAGATAGAACAGAAAGTCCGGGACCTTCAATTCGAGAAGAGTATGCAAGCTGCCGTCGACGAAGGAGATAAAAAGAAGTTGGCACAAGAAAATGACTTTTTGAGAGTTCAAATCCAGCAAATGAAAAGGGATGCTGACAGACAATTGAGGAGTCGGTCAGACGAAAAATTGATAAGGAGTTTAAAAAATCAAGTCACGGATGTCCAAAAAGAATTAGAAGAGTCAAAGGCCCAAACAATGAGGATCCGTACTAGCTGGAGGAGGGAGGCACATCAACAAGCACTTCATATACAGCAAGTGGAAAAAGATTATACTGAGGTCATCACCAATCTGAGAGAAGCAAATGTTATCCTCAGGGAACGGGTCTTCAAACAAGCCCGGGATGCCAGGGCAGACCTCGACCGTTGCCACAATTTGATGGCCCGACTGCAAGAACAAGTGGATAGGCTCTTAGATCAGGTCACCAACAACGCTCGAAGATTGGGGGCGAAGAACCAGCGGATAGAACAACTACTCAGAGAAAGGGACATGATCAAAGACAGGATTGGAGAGATCGGGCATTATGTCACCATGAAGTGTTTAGCTTGTGAACAAATGCCCCGCGCCGCCCTTTTTGCTTCGATTATGGACTATGTTCATCAGATCATGAGAGAGTTAAGGAGACTGCACAGGGACCTCACACCAAGGCCCGCGGCAAGGCCGGACGATGCCTCGCGGGCCCCCAGGAGTTTAAGAGCATTAGGCTATTGATTAAAAGATGTATTTTTTACTTTTGTTGACATTTTCAGTATTTTATGTTTTGTTGAGTCAAGCATTTCTCTTTTGTTGTTGATTATTGTAAGACATGTTTTGTGACCGTAAAGGTTTTTTTTTCATTATGAGGATTCCAGAATTTTGCCACAATCTTGTTACCAGAACTACGCTCGGTCTGATTCACGCGGGGACGTGATACGTAGGCAATCCACATAAGATTCGACCACCACTAGAAAGAAAGGAAAAGAACATGAAGGTTAATAACAATAAGGTTTTCAAGGATAATTGAAAAAGGGAAAAAGAAAAAAAAAATTCAAGGATAATTGAAAAGGAAAAACTGGAATGACGCATGCGGTGAATACGTATATGGTTAACTGGCTAGGTGCATTGCATCCTACGTGCTATATGTTTGTTGCGATTTCAGAAAAGTTTAGCAGTTGACTTGACAGAATATACTGGCCAGCCACCATTACCGTACTAGATCTAAAGGGCCAATTCCGGCAAGCATGTCTAGTTCCGGTAAAAGTCTCGAGGAAGAGAAATCAGAGATACAGATCATGAAAGAAGAGGTAGATCGGTTGAAACGACAAATAATAGAGATGCACCTAGCGTGGGCTAGGGGACAGTCATCACTAAACCTTCATACTCTTACACCAGCACCAGAGCGTCCGCCCCTTGATCCTTCGACAAGCGCCCTCTATCCATACTATCAAGGGGAAAACCCTTATGCCACCCAAGTTCCACCGGCCAAACAAAATCCTCCTCCGGTCACCCCTGTTTTTGTGGCACCCCACCTGCTACTCTACAAAAGTCGTCCGGTGAGCCACATGTTCAAATCCATGACAATTCTTACTATCCTCCCGAGCCTACCTTTAGGGCTCCCGAACCGCATACACACACCCCTCACTGGGATAACCCGGCAGAACCGGAAAAGCACTTCCAAAGTTCGGAACATGAGGAAGTTATTAGAAAAGTTAAAAGCATGGAGCAGTCCTTCAGGAATATGCACGGTTTGGGCAACCAGGTCAGTGTCGCTTACAAGGATCTGTGTCCATTCCCAGATGTCCAGTTGCCGGCCGGGTTCAAAATGCCCAAGTTTGACCTATACGAAGGGCATGGTGATCCTGTAGCCCATCTTCGAGGGTTTTGTAATAAAATGCGAGGAGCCGGAGGGACGAGACGAGATTCTGATAGCTTACTTCGGTCAGAGTTTGGGGGGATCCGCACTAGAGTGGTACACTAGGCAGGATCCCAGCAGATGGTTTACATGGGACGATTTGGCTCAAGCATTCATTGGCCGGTTCCAGTACAATCTTGAAATAGTCCCCGACCGCTTATCATTGCTAAAATTAGAGAAGAAACCTGCCGAAAGTTTCAGAGAATTTGGTTTCCACTGGAGGGAACAGACAGCAAGGGTAGATCCGCCTATGAGAGAGAACGAGATGGTGGATTACTTCTTGCAGACACTAGAGCCAACCTATTTCGGACATCTGGTGACGTCCGTGGGTAAGTCATTCACCGAGGTGATAAAGATGGGGGCTATGATCGAGGAAGGCTTGAAAGCCAACAAGATCATGAGCTATTCAGCGTTGAAAGCCACCACTCAAGCTATTCAAAGTGGTACCGGAGGAGTGCTTGGGAAAAGAGGAAAGAAGAAGTCACGGCAGTCAATTCCGGAGCATGGTTCAGAAACAGAGGCCCCGCACCCCAGTATAACCCGCCACAGCCTCACCACCAAAATTACTTCCACAATCCATATAACCACCCGCAACACTACTATCCAGCACCTGATCCCCATTTTACTGTCCATCACGCTCAGTCATACGCCACACCTCTCGTCCATGCACCATGGCGTGCACCAAACCCGCAAAACAGTTATCCACTCCCAAGAACCTACAGAAACCCCACGGGCACGAGTCTTCGTCCGAACCAAGCATTCAAGAGCGACAGGGCGCCAAGGCCAAAGACTTTCACTCCCTTGGGAGAGTCTTACACCAGTCTGTTCCACCGATTGAAGCAAGTTGGGTTGCTAAATCCGGTCGAGGCTAAGCTGCCAAACCCTTTTCCAAAGAATTTGGATCATTCAATAAATTGTGCATATTGTTCGGGATGTCCGGGGCATGACATAGAAAAGTATTGGAGGTTGAAAACAGCTATCCAGGAACTCATCGACACTCGCAGGATTGAGGTCCAGACTCCAGCGGAGCCCGACATCAACCGAAATCCACTCCCGACTCATCATGAGACCAACATGATCGAGCTGGTACGAGTAGAAGAGGGAAAGGAGAAAACCTCTCAGACTGTGATGATGATCAAGTTTAGTGGGGTAGGAATGAAAAAGGGGCCAAGCCTTGATGAGTCACTCATTTGCAAGAAGGACGTATAAGAGGGGTTGGAAGCAGAAAGGGGAAATGCAAGCGAAGTACCGGTGAAGCCGGGAGGAGCAAGAATAGTTGTACCAGGGGTAGCAACCAAACCCGTCTTGACGGTAGCAGGTGTTCGAGTGGATCCTTTCATCATCAAGCCAGCAATACAGTTGCCAATAAGTGATAGCAAAGTTATTCCATGGAATTATGATCGGGTCACGACAACCTACAAAGGAAAAGAAGTTAAAGAGGAAGTCTGCGAAGCGCAAGGTTTGACCCGCTCAGGGAGATGTTTTTCCCCTGCGGAATTGAGGAAGATCACTCCGGCAACACCGAAAAAGCCGGTGACTGACGAAGAGGCAGAAAAATTCCTGAAAAAGATGAAGCTACATGATTATTCTGTTTTAGAACAGCTGAAGAAAACCCCTGCTCAAATCTCATTGCTATCCTTGCTGATACATTCTGAAGAACATCGGCAAGTTTTGATGAAAGTTTTAAATGAGGCCCGTGTACCTGATAAAATCTCTGTGAGTCATTTGGAAAAGATCACCAATAGGATCTTCGAAGCGAACCGGATCACCTTCACCGATGATGAATTGCCTGAGGAAGGCACCGAGCACAACAAGGCTTTATATCTTACGGTAAAGTGTGAGGAGTCGGTGGTTACCAAAGTCCTAGTCGATAATGGATCCAGTGCTAACATTTGTCCTCTCTCTACACTAAACAAGTTGAAAGTGGACATCGGCGGGATACGCAAGAACAACATATGTGTTCGAGGGTTTGATGGAGGAGGCAAGGCGTCGGTCGGGGACATAATGTTAATCTTGACAATCGGACCGGTGGAGTTCACCATGGAATTCCAGGTGCTGGACATGGTAGTGTCATATAACCTTCTGATAGGGCGACCGTGGATCCATGCCGCAAAAGCAGTTCCATCCAACCTACACCAACTAGTCAAGTTTGAGTGGGACCAACAGGAGATCGTAGTCCATGGAGAGAATGATCTATAACCAGGCACCATCGTCCCCTTTGTTGAGACAGAAGAGGATGTTGGGCCATGGGTATACCAGATCTGCGATGTGGTATCCGCCAACCGAGTTCCAGAAGGGGAATGCATTCCCAATGACAGAATAATTACTGCAGATGTCATGGTGGCTCATGAAATGCTGAGAAACGGTTTCGTACCCGGCAAAGGTTTAGGTGCATCTCTGCAAGGAATCATACAACCGGTGTCTGTGGTCGAAAATGTGGGAACCTTCGGCTTGGGATTCAAGCCAACATTAGAGGACATCCAGCGAGCCAAGAGGAATAAGCAGAAGACATGGGTGCTACCGAAGCCTGTTCCGCGCCTTTCCCGATCTTTTGTCAGGTCTGGAGTACGAGGACATCCGACGACAAAGGTTCCCAATCCTATGGTTAGGCCAGACGAAGAGTTCTTAAGAAAGTTCGAGAACCTATTAGCATATGTATGCATGCTAGAGGATGGTGAAGGATCCAGCCATGCCGAGATACAGTTTGTGGGATCGAAAGCAAAGTTGAATAATTGGAAGGCTACTCCTCTCCCTGTGCGGAAGGAGTCTTGGTAGTTTGTTTTGGATTGTTTTCTTTCAAAATTTTGTGTTGGGGTTGTCCCCGAAGTAAAATCCGTTTGTTTCAGTTCATTTTGATTTGAGTTTACAAGCTTGTTTTTCCTTGTACTGTTCCCATTAATGAAGTTTTGTTCCCTTCGTGTCTAATTTTGTCTATTTTTCTTCTTTTTACTTTTCTGAACAGCTTTCTTTCAGCTGATCTTAATGATATGGCATGCTTAAAGATTAATCAACCCAGTCTAGAAAGTCAATCGGGTTTGGAAATAATAACGCATGAAATAAGAGGTGACGAGAGTGAATCAGAATACGGCGATGATGAAGCCGTAGAGGAAATCGACAAAGAATTAAGTCACTTCGAGGAAAAGCCCAAACCTAATTTGAACGATACGGAGGCTGTTAATCTGGGGGATACGAATGATGTTAAAGAAACCAGAATAAGTGTCCATATTGAGCCCAACTTGAGGGAGGAATTGATCAAAACACTCATGGAGTTTAAAGACATTTTCGCATGGTCGTACGACGACATGCCAGGACTCAGCACTGATCTAGTGGTTCACAAATTACCCACTGACCCGGCATGTCCTCCCGTCAAGCAAAAACTGCGAAAATTCAAGACGGAGATGAGTGTAAAGATCAAGGAGGAAGTAACCAAGCAGTTGCAGGCAAAAGTCATTCGTGTCACTCGATACCCTGAATGGTTGGCTAACGTAGTACCGGTGCCAAAGAAAGACGGGAAGATCGGAGTATGCGTGGACTACCGCAATCTCAACAAGGTGAGCCCTAAGGATAATTTCCCACTTCCCAATATCCATATCCTGATTGATAATTGCGCCGGACGTGAAATCGGATCCTTTGTGGACTGCTACGCGGGATATCATCGGATCTTGATGGATGAAGAGGACGCAGAAAAGATGGCTTTCATCACACCATGGGGGACTTATTGCTACCGGGTGATGCCGTTCGGTTTGAAGAACGCAGGGACAACATACATGAGGGCGATGACTACGGTATTCCATGACATGATACACAAGGAAATTGAAGTGTACGTGGATGATGTGATCATAAAATCTAGACGTCAGACCACGTTACCGACCTCAGGAAGTTCTTCCAAAGACTTCGAAGATATGATATCAAGCTGAATCCGGCCAAATATGCATTCGGGGTTCCATCAGGAAAGTTGCTAGGATTCATCGTCAGCCGACGGGGCATTGAGTTGGACCCATCCAAAATCAAGTCCATTCGGGAGCTACCCCCGCCAAAGAATAAAACAGAGGTAATGAGTTTGTTGGGAAGGTTAAATTACATCGGTAGGTTTATTGCTCAGCTTACAACAACCTGTGAACCCATATTCCATCTGTTGAAGAAAGACGCTGCGATAGAATGGACGACAGAATGTCAGGAAGCGTTTGACCAAATCAAAGGGTATTTGTCAAACCCACCCGTACTAGTTCCGCCTGAACCGGGTAGACCCCTGATTCTTTATCTAACGGTTTTGGAGAATTCGTTCGGCTGCGTACTGGGGCAGCATGATCTTACTGGCAAGAAGGAACGGGCCATTTACTATCTCAGTAAGAAGTTCACGGTCCACGAGGTCAAATACACTCATTTGGAAAAGACATGTTGTGCTTTAACTTGGGTAGCCCAAAAGCTGAAACATTACTTGTCTTCTTACACCACTTACCTCATTTCACGTTTGGATCCATTGAAGTATATTTTCCAGAAGCCTATGCCTACAGGGAGGTTAGCAAAATGGCAAATATTACTTACGGAATTCGACATCATATATGTGACGAGAACGACTATGAAAGCTCAAGCCCTAGCCGATCACTTAGCTGAAAATCCTGTCGATGACGAATATGAACCTTTGAGGACATATTTTCCAGACGAAGAAGTATTGCAAATTGATGAGTTAGAATTAACCGAGGATCCAGGGTGGAAGCTTTTCTTCGACGGAGCGGCGAACGCAAAAGGAGTCGGAGTAGGGGCAGTGCTTATCTCTGAAACAGGACATCATTATCCTGTTACTGCTCAACTGCATTTTCATTGTACCAATAATATGGCTGAGTACGAGGCATGTATCTTAGGGTTGCGATTAGCGGTGGACATGGATGTACGGGACGTCTTGGTCTTGGGGGACTCGGACCTTCTGGTACATCAGATTAAGGGAGAATGGGAAACCAGAGATTTGAAACTTCTCCCGTATCGTCAATGTTTGCATGATCTGACCAAGCGTTTCCGATCAGTAGAATTCAGGCATATCCCAAGGATGCATAACGAGGTTGCCGATGCTCTGGCTACTTTGGCGTCAATGCTACATCACCCGGACAAGGTTCGTGTCGATCCGTTACATATTCAGGTTCGAAATCAATATGCTTATTGCAATATGATAGAAGAAGAGATGGATGGGGAGCCATGGTTTCATGATGTCAAAGAGTACCTCAGGTTAGGAATATACCAAGAGCAAGCAACTGGAGATCAAAAGCGAGCTATTCGGCGATTGACGAACGGATTTTTCCTTAGTGGAGGGGTGCTGTACAAAAGAACCCCGGATTTGGGATTGTTGAGATGTATAGATGCGAGTCAAGCCACAACAGTGATGACAGATATACACTCCGGAGTTTGTGGACCACACATGAGCGGATATGTATTGGCAAAGAAGATTCTTCGAGCAGGGTATTACTGGCTCACTATGGAGCGTGATTGCATAAGTTTCGTGTGAAGATGCCATCAGTGTCAGATACACGGAGATTTGATTCATTCTCCGCCAACCGAGTTGCATACAATGTCAGCACCATGGCCGTTTGTCGCATGGGGTATGGATGTTATTGGACCTATAGAACCTGCGGGCTTCCAATGGTCATAGGTTCATTCTGGTAACGATCGATTATTTTACCAAGTGGGTGGAGGCCAAAACCTTCAAATCAGTGACCAAGAAGGCGGTGGTGGACTTCGTACATTCCCACATCATTTGTAGGTTTGGAATTCCAAAGATAATCATCACGGATAACAGTGCCA
This sequence comes from Nicotiana noctiflora, assembly GCA_032618575.1. Classification (NCBI taxonomy): domain Eukaryota; kingdom Viridiplantae; phylum Streptophyta; class Magnoliopsida; order Solanales; family Solanaceae; genus Nicotiana; species Nicotiana noctiflora. The sequence goes on along the minus strand of JASVEL010001359.1, from coordinate 131,734 downwards.
ATCTTAACAGCGGATTAATGAAAGAGGTCTGCCAACAGTTCAAGATTACACACCGAAATTCCACACCATATCGTCCCAAAGCAAATGGTGCGGTTGAGGCAGCAAACAAGAATATAAAGAAGATATTGAGGAAGATGGTAGAAGGGTCTAGGCAATGGCATGAAAAGTTACCATTTGCACTGTTGGGTTATCGCACTACCGTTCGGACTTCGGTAGATGCAACTCCTTACTTGTTGGTGTACGAAACTGAAGCAGTAATACCAGCAGAAGTTGAAATTCCATCCCTCCGTATTGTCGCTGAAGCTGAGATTGACGACGATGAGTGGGTCAAAACCCGATTAGAGCAATTGAGCTTGATCGATGAAAAGAGATTGACAACGGTATGTCATGGCCAATTGTATCAAAAGAGAATGGCAAGAGCATATAACAAGAAGGTACGTCCCAGGAAATTTGAAGTGGGACAACATGTGCTGAAGAGAGTTCTACCACATCAGGCCGAAGCAAAAGGCAAGTTCGCTCCAAATTGGCAAGGACCGTTTGTTGTGACTAGGGTATTATCCAATGGCGCCCTATGTCTAACTGATATTGAGGGAAGATGCACCGATATGGCTATCAATTCTGATGCAGTCAAGAGATATTATGTGTAATTCTTTAATGCATTTATCAACGTTTGGTTTCGTTTGTTTGTATTTGGCATTTTTCGGAGAATGAAATGACAGAGGCAATTTTTCTACTACCCAAACACTTTAACCCTTGTTTTCCCCTTTGAGCCTTAATCATTCTTTCATATACCCTCTTTCGGAATCATCAAGGAAGATGTGTAACAAAATAGAAAAGAAAAACAAAGAAAAGAAAAAATACAAGAAAAAGTGAACTACGTTCGACCTGATTCCTCAAGAAGGATACGTAGGCGCCACACGGCTCGGTCATAATAAAATAAAAATCAAAGATTCCCCAAGCAACAAAGCTGGGGCAGAAGTCATTGTTTCGTTGGAAAGATAGTGTGGATTCCGAAAGTTGTAATAAGCTAACCGTTGAGGCTATACCTCTTTTCTCTAGCCTCGTACACTGACAACGCATTAATGACAAAAAAGACCTCTCGATCAGTGTTTGAGAAATGCCAAGTCACGCAAATGAAAGCCAAGAAGGACACTCCGATCCTCGACTGAGTCCAGGATTCGCAAGCTAAAAAATGGATAGCCATTCAGAGGGAGTTCCGTGGATAATACCCCAGCCTGGAGAGAAAGCAAAATGAGAGAGTCTTAACGGTGAAAACCCTCGCGGGCACCTTAAGGCGAAGAAAGCTAAGAGAAATAAAATGAGAGAGTCTTACGGTGAAAACCTTCACAGGCACCCTAAGGCGAAGGGAGGTCGAGAGAAATGAGAGAATCTCATTAGTGAAAACCCTTTGAAAGGCACTATGAGGTGACAAGGCGAGATGGTTACAAGGTGTCGGCATGAGTCAAGGTTGGGACATTCGTTTGCTTCTAGCAGAACGCGGCCATCAGAAAGTGATTGACATAAATAGATTGGGTAGATTAATCTCAAAGGCGTGGCACAACCATTGGATTAGTTATACATTCAGATAAGTTTTTCCCAATTTTGAGTTCAGAAAAGCTTTCCCTTTCTTTTGTCATTCGCGGTCAGCATTCTTTATCTATCATTTTTCTCTTCTTTTGTTTTCGAAAATTGACTTTTCAAAGCTTACTACCAACTCTCCCAAAGCGGTACGATGAGGATGAATAGGCGCGGAACGAGGCAACAAAGTAAAAGTCGTTCCGATATTAAGATTGGAACGACAAGTTGATTGGAAGGTTCACAGGAATTATGGAGTAGGATGGACACATGTTACACACCCGGAAGATAATTTCTCATAGCAGATCATCGACTAAAAGGGTCGGACCCCACTGAAGTTGGAATAAAAAGGAGAGATGAGAGATCATCTATGGAAGGAGCACCATCCCCAGCAAGTATCAACGTCGTCCCCAAAAGATCGAGGAAGGCAAAGCAGCTAAAAGAGAAAAGAAAATGGCCCCAACAAGAGTGGCACGACCACTCACTGCGTTTTGAAACTAACAATTTTTCTTTGATTTACAGCAGGAAAAGAGGGTTCGTCGGAGGGAAAGCATGCCACATAGAAGGTTATCAAACTGGGGCAGAAAATTTTCTCCCATTGCGAAAATTTTCTTGAAAGCGAATACCCAGTGGATAAGGATAGAAAGCAACACAAGATTTTGGGAAGAAGGAAAATATCAGCCTCGAGCAGAGTAGTTTTGAAAGGCGCCAGACAACACGAGGAAGTGATATTTGAGATTAGTATCGTTCCCGGCAGTTCTCGAAGAAATGAAACACTGATTTCGAGACTTTCTCAGCAGCATTATTCCCAGCAGTTAAGTAAACAATTCTAAAGATATCCCCAGCAGTCAGGAGGGAAAGCAACACGACCTCGGAGGGAAGGCAGTTCCGAAACAAGGTAATTTAGGAGAAATGATAGTTCAAGAGTCGATGCAGCAAGAATGAAATGGTACAAGAAGCAAAGGAAGGTGATCTAGTTCTAAAGTCATCGTTGAAGTCAGGGAGCCCGCCTGAAGAATGGAGTGGCGATTTATTTTGAAGTTGTAATTGAAGTCAGGGAGCCTGCCTGGAGAATGGAGTGGCAATTTATTTTTGAAGTTGTAGTTGAAGTCAGGGAGCCCGCCTGAAGAATGGAGTGGCGATTTATTTTTGAAGTTGTAATTGAAGCCAGGGAGCCCCGCCTGGAGAATGGAGTGGCAATTTATTTTTGAAGTTGTAGTTGAAGTCGAGGAGCCCGCTCGAAGAATGGAGTGGCGATTTATGTTTAAAGTTGTAGTTGAAGTCGGAGAGCCCGTTTGAAGAATAGAGTGGCGATTTATTTTTAAAGTTGTTGTTGAAGTCGGGGAGCCCGCCCGAAGAATGGAGTGGCAATTTATTTTGAAGTTGTAGTTGAAGTCGGGGAGCCCGCTTGAAGAATGGAGTGGCGATTTAATGTTTAAAGTTGTTGTTGAAGTCAGGGAGCCCGCTTGAAGAATGGAGTGGCGATTTATTTTAAAGTTGTTGTTGAAGTCAGGGAGCCCGCCTGAAGAATGGAGTGGCAATTTAATTTTAAAGTTGTTGTTGAAGTCAGGGAGCCCGCCTGAAGAATGGAGTGGCGATTTATTTTGAAGTTGTAGTTGAAGTCGGGGAGCCCGCCTGAAGAATGGAGTGGCGATTTATTTTGAAGTTGTAGTTGAAGTCGGGGAGCCCGCCTGAAGAATGGAGTGGCGATTTAATTTTGAAGTTGTAGTTGAAGTCAGGGAGCCCGCCTGAAGAATGGAGTGGCGATTTATTTTAAAGTTGTTGTTGAAGTCAGGGAGCCCGCTTGAAGAATGGAGTGGCGATTTATTTTAAAGTTGTTGTTGAAGTCAGGGAGCCCGCCTGAAGAATGGAGTGGCGATTTATTTTAAAGTTGTTATTGAAGCCAGGGAGCCCGCCTGAAGAATGGAGTGGCGATTTAATGTTTAAAGTTGTTGTTGAAGTCAGGGAGCCCGCCTGAAGAATGGAGTGGCGATTTAATTTTAAAGTTGTTGTTAAAGTCAGGGAGCCCGCCTGAAGAATGGAATGGCGATTTATTTTAAAGTTGTTATATAAGTCAGGGAGCCCGCCTGAAGAATGGAGTGGCAATTTAATGTTTAAAGTTGTCGTTGAAGTCAGGGAGCCCGCCTGAAGAATGGAGTGGCGAATTTAATTTTAAAGTTGTCGTTGAAGTCAGGGAGCCCGCCTGAAGAATGGATTAGCAATTTATTTTTGAAGTCGGTTGAGGAAAGCGGTAGAGTATAACGGAAATCCCCAGCATGAATCCAAATTCATAATCAAAAGGAAGGCAACAAGGATCCGAAAGATAGGTTCAGACTTCGAAGGAGAATAGTTCGAAGATCACAAAGAAGGGACCAATGGTCGGAGTTCGGCAATCAAGATAAGCCGAAATAACGAGTGTCAGAAGAAAAGAAGCATATGAAGAAACATCAGAGCCAGCAGGATGGCAAGGAACATGACAAGATCAAGTTGAAAGGATATATAAGAATTGGCAATACTGTAACTTAGTCTAGCTTCTTATTTTTGTTTAGCACGGGGTAATAAGGAGATCAGTTAAGTAGTGAAACCGCAACAGCAGCAACAGTAACAGCAAAAAATCGCAGTTTCATTGGTAGTCCCAGCTACCAAAATTTCCCGAACTACATTGACATGATTCCCTTTTAGCCAGGGATATGTAGGAAACCTCTTGAAGCAAAGGTTCGGTCAAAATTTTGAAAAAAAAAATGCTTCTCACGGAGTGCTCAAACGGGCAAAAATCGCTCGTATCCGCTCACTTGTCTTTGCACGAAAACTCTTCATGTTTCCGCGCAAAGAGGGGCAGCTGTGAGCACGTAATTTTTACCCCACGCGAGCTACTCCCAAATGAAATCAAAACAAAATGGCTTGTTTTATTGTGTGCATTTTTGTGTATTTTTGTGAATTTCTGCATTCGAGGGCTCATACTTATTTGTCTAAGTAAATAATTAATCACAAAAAGAAAAAATATATGTGCATTTGTGTTCTTTGTCAATTGGTTGATTTTACATTGAATTAACGAAGCATATTTTTACTACTCAATTTTGTTTTCAAAATGGCTTTTATTTAAAGTGAGTATTGATGAAGCAAGAGGCTAAAAATGCAAGCTCTCCAGGCCCAAATGGTGTGTTCCGCCCGGTCCGTTCAATGAGTCTCTAAGACTCATGAAACGACGTAGCAGGGCATTGAAGCTACGTCGTTCTGGCACTGGCAGATCTCGACCGTAGAGACATCTCTAATCCAACGGTGGAGATCGCTTCGCCCTCACCCGTTTCGGGTAACCCGATCCAGGTCCGGACCAACCCAGTCCCTCACAGACACACAAACGACATCGTTTGGATAAGTGAGAAGATCCAGGCCGTTGATCTCATTTGATCAAACGGCCAGGATTAAATCCCAGCCCCACTATATATACCAAAAGACCTACCCAGCCCCCCCTAAGCCAGACCCCCCCTCACCTTCATCGTCTCTCTTAGAGACGAATTAAGCTTCCGCCGTCCACCACCACTGACCGCCCGCCGGAAATCGCCCACGGCGGTGGTCCGTCACCAAACCTCCCCAAATTTACACCAGCCCTTCTCCTCACCTCCTTCTCCTCGAATCCGGCCTTCGTTGGTCTCGAATCTGTCTCAAACGCGTCGAATATTGGATCGAAGGTCGCCGGGATTTGAAATTCTATCCCAAACCACCCCAAACTCACCCCAAGCACTCCCATGACCTCCCTCATACCCCTACTAGCCCTGGTTCGGCTCGAATCTTGCCAGAACCGGTCGAGCCCCAAAAACGGCCACATGAACCCTAAAAATCCAAAATGGGATCTTCGTTCGAAATTGATAGGAGGTTGAGGTCTAATGGACCTTAATCTAGGTGTTCTCGACCGAGAACACCCCGATTAAGGCCCATTTGGCTTCAACGATTCAAGTCTGAGGTCAAGCCTGGGCCTTTGTTGATTTCAGAGGTATTCCTCCTCTTTCTTTGCTCCGCATTGATTTCTCTGTGTGTTGTTTGGTTCATGTTTGTTTATAAATTTTCTAGCATTCTTTCTTTCTATCCCCGGACCCTTTATTTGGTCAATTTCTGTTCTTACTCATTTTTAATCAGTTGTTAGTTGTTGTGACCATCTTATGTGTTAAATTCGATTAGCGTCGTCAATTAAAATTTGATATCCCCTGAGTCTGCCCATAAACCACGAATCACGAATTCGTAGGTCGATCGTTTGTTATCGATTATATGTGTTGTAATCGACTAATCGAATGTTGACGATTAGCTTCGTAGGTCTGTTTATTAGCTTTTATGGCAGAAATTGATTACATATGGAACCACTGTTGGATTGTGTTTATTTGTGCTTAGGGATTGTTTGGATATAGCTGTAAGATAACTTGAATCAGGAGGTTAGTATTTTAGGATTAAAATGCCCTGCACAGCCTAGTGGAACCTGCTGTTACAGCAGGGCACTCAACCAGGCTTGCACTTAACATTTAAATTAATTAAAGCCCACACTTAAACAAGACTTAGTGGTTAAAACAGAGAATATAATGGGCTGGCAGAGAAGAGGATGGGCAGAGTTGGTTTTTCTGATTATTGTATCTTTAGAAGTTCATTTTTCCACTATAAGTATAAGGTTTGAACAGAATAGAGGGATCCTTTTTCTGAGGCAGCAGACATTAGAGTGAGAGTTCTTTTAAGAAGAGCATTCTGGCATTGGAAAAATAGGGAAGAAGTAAAGAAGAAAAGAAAACATTTCCTGTGATAGAGAGGGGATCTTATGGAAAACAGCATACATTAGAGAGGGAATGGAGAGCATTCTGAAATACAGAGAGGAGAATATACAGAATACATATACGAGAGTCTCCAGCTTGATTTCTATTTTTGAGTTGATTCTAAAACTAAAAGATAGCTGGCATTCTTTGTTTCTGTTACATATTTGGATCTTGATAATAGGCAAAATTTTGGGTATTGGGATTGTCGTTTGAAGTTAATTGTGGTTCAATCAGTTGGGTACACAAGTCTCCTGAGGCATTTCAGAAGTATAGGGGTCTGTTTGATTTGGAATTCTTTGCTGTTGGTTTTCTTTGAAGTAGTTGAGCCTTTTGTCATTGATTTCTCTCTTTGGAGTCTGTTTGCTAGGACCATTTTGGTTGCTGTAGTTACTGCTATACTGCTGATTGCTCTACTGTTGTCACTGCTCACTCTTCTTCCTATTTCCATATTCCAGGTACACATCCCTATCATCGTAGCTTCTTGATTCGAAAAGGAAATGAAGCCTGAAGCTCTCTTTTAATCTGTTTAACACATGTAGTTGTCCAATGTTTCTTATGTTTGTATGAGTACATGTAATTAAATCTGTCTTACTGGTTTGGGTTGTGAAGAATGCATTCAGGGATAATTAAACTATTAGTGCTACGATGGAAATGTATTTAGATCAAAAATACACTGTCATTGGATATGTATAAAAATCTCACTTATTCCTGCTGTATCTATGCTTAAATCTTCTCTATTCATGGTGTGTGATTTCCAAATCTGTCAATACTCGATCTTGTGTTAAAATTGAGATTAATCATCTGTCTAAGTAGAAAGTTTAAGGTGATTTGAACCCCGTGAGGAATGATATCTTGAATTCGCAAAAATAAGTGCCAGCTGCTCTTTGAGGATTCTTTGAATTCAAAGTAAGTTTTTCATGTAATTGTTCACCATAGTCTTGAATCTGCTCACTTAGTTATCTAGTCGTATGTTTACTCGAATCGGTTATAGTTGAGTATGACTTTGTCACATTATAGAAATTGGTTCGTTATTCTTCAACTGAACGATGTAATTAGATTAAAGGAATCGGGGGTGCATTTCATGTGACCCGACTCCAATTTTGAACAAGGTTAAATAAAGCGTGTCAGGAACCACAGGCGCATTTCATGTAGTGTGGCTTGCAACATGTTTTAAATAATCTTGAATCAACTCTTAAATAAATATAGCGGGATGTAGTTCGCTCCAAATTAGAATTGGAGGTGTGCCTCGCCTAACAAGTTATACAAATCGCGGGGCCCTCATAAATGTATATGTAAAAATATTTATATTTCGAGATGTGCCGTTTCTTAGCGAATATCATGGCCTTCTCAAAAGTGCAAATAAGTAATCGCACTAGGCGCGTATTTTAATAATTTTACCTTCTTAAATACGGGTGTGCATTTCATGTGGCCCAAATCCGAATCCCAAAATGTTGAATAAGAATGTGTTGAGAATCCGGGTGTATTTCATGTGACGTGATTCGAAACATATTTTTAGGCAACATTCTCTTTCGTAAATAATAATAATAATAAAAGCGGCAAAGGGAGATTAATTTGCATTAAGTATATAACTGTAAAATCAGATAAATAAGCCGAATATGACAGTTAAGCGACCGTGCTAGAACCACGGAATTCGGGAATGCCTAACACTTTCTCCCGGGTTAACAGAATTCCTTATCCGGATTTCTGGTTCGCGGACCGTTAAATAGAGTCAAACCTTTCCTCAATTCGGGTTTCAAACCGGTGACTTGGGACACCATAAATCTCCCAAGTGGCGACTCCGAATCTCTCAATAAATGAATCCCGTCTTGGTTGTCCTTTAATTGGAAAAACTCTCTTTTATATATCACGCCCACGCGGGCATGCGTAAAAAAGAGGTGTGACAATGATCAAAAATCAAGAAACATGGAATCCGGCTCTTCCTCAAGATTCAGAAATGATAGAAACAGACAGGATCCACGAGATGATGATGGAAGTATGAAGGCAAGATTCTGTGGGTACAATTTCAATGTCACCACCTTCGAGCTCGTAGCTGTTTTGCGGAGCATGGGAGATAAGGTACGGTGGCCGAAGGAGATGCGGTCAAATCCAAACAAGCGCATTCGAGATTATTGGTGCGAGTTTCACAATGATCACGAGCATAAGACTTCAGAATTCAGATTTTTACAGAGTGAAGTACACCATCTATTGAAACAAGGCTATCTCACTGAGTTATTTAGTGAGAAAGGAAAGCAGGCTTACATGGAAAATAGGTAAGAGCCACCAAAACCACCATCACCTAAAAGAACAGTGAATGTCATCAATGGAGGAGATGATATCTATGGAGTAATGTACACGACTTCAAATAAGGTTTCTAAAATGATGATCACACACGGGAAGCGAGTACGCCAAATCTTAGAACATGAAAGCACAAATTTCGATGATGCAGATACGGAAAGAGTAATTACTCCTCACAATGATGCACTGGTTATATCCTTATTTGTACATGAAACCGATGTGAAACGAGTTTTGATTGATCCAGGAAGTTATGCAAATATCATTCTACTAAGGGTGTTGCGAGAAATGCTAGCTGAAGATAAAATGATACCTAAGGCACGTACGTTGTCAGGCTTCGACAATTCAAGCGTGATAACAAAAGGTGAGGTAATTCTAACAACTTATGCTGCAGGTGTTATTAAAGAAACTAAATTTCAGGTAGTTGAGATACAAATGGCCTACAACATAATTATGGGGAGACTAAAGATCCATAATATGGACGATTTCCCATCAACTTTGCATCAAGTTATCAAGTGTCCATCACCCTGGGGGATATGTCAAATTCGAGGGGATCAACAAAAAACCGGGAGTATCAACGCTGTGACAGATATGAGTATCGTAGGTAAAGAGAAATAGCAATTACAGGGAGCAGTTGGAGGCGTCAGCAATCAAACTTCAACTGAAAAAATAGATTTAGACTCGAGACCTGATGTATTTCAGAAACCAGAAGAAAATGAGAACATTAAAACGACAATAGAGGAACTGGAAGAGGTGGTGCTATTTGAGCAATGGCCTGAAAGAAAAGTTTACATAGGAGCTAATCTAAAGCCAGACATGCAACGTATGTTAATTGAATTTTTGAAAGCTAATGTGGACTATTTTGCTTGGTCCCATGCTGATATGACCGGTATACCACCTGACGTAATGGCTCATAAACTCAATGAGGACCCATATTTTATTCCAATCAAGCGGAAGAAAAGAATCAAGGAGCTTTCAAAAATCAAGTAATTCAAGATGAAGTTCAAAAATTACTAGAAATTGGGTCAATCCGCGAGGTAAAATATCTTGATTGGTTAGCCAACACGGTGGTCGTACCTAAGAAGAACGGTAAGTGGTGACTTTGTGTGGATTATACAGATCGAAATAAAGCTTGCCTGAAAGATTCTTTTCCTTTACCCCATATAGATCAAATAAAAGATGCAACTGCAGGTCATGAACTTTTGAGTTTTTTAGATGCATATTCGAGGTACAACCAAATTAAAATGCACCCTAGTGATGAAGAAAAAACATCTTTCATCACAGACCAGGGGACTTACTGTTACAAAGTAATGTCCTTTGGTCTAAAAAATGTTGGAGCAACCTATCAAAGGTGAGTCGCCAAAATGTTCCAAGAACATTTAGGAAAAACTATTGAGGTATATATATACGATTCGATCGTCAAAACCCAGCATTCTAATGATCATATTTCTTATTTATCTGTTACATTTAAAATTTTATGAAAATTCAATATGAAACTCAACCCAGAAAAATGCGCATTCGGAGTATCCTCGGGTAAATTTTTGGGTTTTCTTGTTTCTAACTGTGGTATTGAGGTAAATCCTTATAATATTAAAGCAATCGAAGAAATACATGATATTCTTACAAATAAAAAGGAGGCTCAAAGATTGACTGGAAGAATCGCGGCCCTAGGGAAATTTATTTTCAAATCTTCAGAAAAATGCTTCAAATTTTCCTCGGCACTCAAAAAGAAAGATCATTTCTAGTGGAATGAAGATTTCCAACAAGCCCTAAAAGATTTGAAAGGTTACTTGTCAAATCCCCCTCTATTGGCAAAACTAAAAGAATGCGAAAAGCTTTGGCAGTTTCAGAAGTAGCGGTAAGTGTTGTTTTAGTCCGTGAAGACCAAGGTAAGCAATCTCCTATTTATTATGTAAGTAAGACTTTGCTAGATGCTGAGATAAGGTATCCGCAGCTGGAAAAGTTAGCGTTAGCTTTAATCATAGCATCTAGAAAATTAAGGCCTTATTTTCAGTGTCATCCTATTATTGTAGTTACTGCTATCCCATTACGAAGTATTTTGCATAAACATGAGCTATCAGGTAGATTAGCAAAATGGGCTATAGAACTAAGTGAATATGAAATAATTTATCAACCTTGAACTACTATCAGATCCCAAGAGCTCGCTGATTTCGTAGTTGATTTTAGTCAAGAAATGCATTTAGAGGCAGAAAAAGAGTTACAAGTTTTTAATAGTGCAAACTCGAGGATTTGGACATTATTTATTGATGGTTCATCTAACGTAAAAGGGGCAGGATTAGGAATTATTCTTATACCACCTACGGGTGAAACAATTAGACAATCTATAAAATATCACCCTATAACTAATAATGAAGCAGAGTATGAGGTTGTGATTGCAGGTTTAGAGTTAGCACTTGAACTTGGTATCAAACAAATTATAATCAAAAGTGATTCTCAGCTCGTAGTAAATAAAATACTAGGGACTTATGTAGCCAGGGAAACAAGAATGCAGGAATACCTCAAAAAGGTACGAGAACTGGTAAGACAATTCGAAACTTGAAAGGTAATGCAGATCCCAAGAGATGAAAATACAGAAGCAAATGTTTCGTCCAACCTCGCATCCGTGGAAGACATAGCAACGATGCAAATGCTTCAGTCGTACACTTGTTTTGTAACGACCCGGCCGGTCATTTTTTAAATTTATGCCCCGATCCCCAATTTAACTGTTCCCCTAAGTTCATTTCTGCTATTGTGGTTTGCTGGGAGGGTCGGTTCTAGAATTTGGAGTATTTTGGGACACTTAGTCCCTAAATAGAAGCTTTATAGTTGGAAAATGGCACGTATTCGGAACAGTGTTAAGACGACATCGGAACGGAAATCTGATGGTTCCATTAGCTCTGTTAGGTGATTTCGGGGTTGGGAGCGCGTTCGAAATGTATTTTGGAGGTCTGTAACTCAATTAGGCTTGAAATGCCGAAGTTTGAAATTTTGACGAATCCGAACGATAGGTGAGATTTTGATCCGGGGGTCGGAATGGAATTCCAACAATTTCTATAGCTTCGTTTTGTGATTTTGGATATTTTCGCATATTTTTAGGTCATTCGGACATCGTGTGGTCGGGTTTTTAATTGAATGTTGATTTCGGAAGTTTAGATGAAAACTTAGGCTTGAATCTGCTATAATTCAATGTTTTCTGTGTTTAAGGACATGTTTTTATCATTGTAACAAGTTCAAATAAGGTATTAGGATGTGTTGGTGTGTTTGGATGAGGTCCCGGAGGCCTCGGGGTGTTTTCGGATGGTTAAATGGGAGGAAAACATGGAAATTGCAGGTTTGGGAGTTCTGGTTCTATTGTTCTCGCTCCTGCGGAAATGGGAGCGCAGGGGCGAGTCCGCAGGAGCGGACAAGGAAGCGTAGAGGCGCTTTGGTTCACTGAAGTGGACCTTTATCCGCAGAGGCGGCACCGCTGGTGCGGAAGGTGAACATTCGTAGAAGCGGATGGTTGTTCGCTTAGGCGAGTCCGCAGAAGCGGACTATGATTCGCAGAAGTGGGAAGTCCCACAGGAGCGAATGTGTTTCTGCAGGAGCGGACGCGCGGAAGCGGTCCATGGCTAGCAGAAGCGGAAGTGACCAGTTAGGCCTAGGGTTCGCAGAAGCGACCAAATGGTCGCGGAAGCGGTATCGCGAAGGCGGAAACTTTCGCAGAAGCAGAAATCGCAGAGGGTTTAATTATATCAGAAGTTAGAAATTTCAGAAACAATTCAAAACATTGAGGGCTCGGCTTAAGAGGCGATTTGGAAGATTTTGAAAGGAAATTCAAGGGGATTCTTCAGGTAATCAACTATGGACTCAAATTATGGTTTTGTATTGATAAATTATGCAATTTTCTCATAAAATTGGAGGAATTTGGGGTATATCATGGGGGTTTTCACCCTAGGCTTGAATTTTTGAAAATAAAAGGTTTGAATGGGCAAATGGAGTCCAAATTTGGTAAATTTTATATGCCTATATTCGTATTGAGATGAGGGTTCTGAATATGAAACTTTCGTAAATTTTCGAGAAACGTACTGAGAGTCGGGTTTTGGCAACTTGCGGTTTTTGGTGTATTTTGAATTGTTTTGATTGGGTAATGCCCAATTGGCCTATTTTGATGTGATTCTATTGATTCGAGGTAAGTGGCTTGTCTAACCTCGTGTAGGGGAACCTTCACCCCTAGGACATTATATGATAGTTTGAATGCCTTCTACGCGAGGTGACGGGCGTGTACATGCGCTGGTTGTTGTAACTCGCTTTACTTGAATTGTCCGATTAGTGATATTCTGGTTCTTAGTTGATTAAATTGTTACATTTATCTGGTATTCGCTAGAAAAGCATGATTAGATAGGATTTATCTGTCTAATTGCCTAATTGTCTTACTTGAACTTCTTGAAAATTGTTGGTACTAGTTTTGGTAAAGTTGTAGTTAAGCATATTATATTTTCTCTGTGCGTTTCTTTATTTGTTGTGTTGGTGGACTGCGGGTTCGATTCCCGGAGATCCCAAGGCTGTGGGTTCGAATCCCAGAGACCCGGAGTAGTATTATTTGTGGACTGCGGGTTCGATTCTCGGAGATCCAAGGGATGGGGGTTCGATTCCTGGAGACCCAGAGTTTATTGATATATTATTATGATATGGACTACGGGTTCGATTTCCGAAGATCCTGAGATATTGAGACACCTCCTAAGACATTGAGACACAGGCTGCGGGTTCGATTCCCGGAAACCCAGAGATACTGATACTGGGACTGCGGGTTAAATTCTCGTAGCTCCTCGGTTGTTGATTATATAGGGACTGTGGGTTCAATTCCCACAGGTCCTGGACTTGCTGGTTTGAATTTTGTTGAGTTGGTTACTTGTAGTTAGTTAATCGTAGTTGGTTGTAGCAATTACCTTATTGTTGTTATTTTAGATTTATTTCTCACATATTCCTGCTTATTACTATTTTGATTATTATGTTATTGTTCTCTCAGTAGGGCCCTGACCTTCCTCGTCACTACTCCATTGAGGTTAGGCTTGGCACTTACTAAGTACTGCTGTGGTGTACTCATGCTACTCTTCTGCACACTTTTGTTGTGCAGATCCAGGTACCTCACGACAGGCTCATACTAGGTGATTCAGGTACATTTATAGACCTCGAGGTATGATCTGCTACGTCCGCGGATCCGGAGGCCCTCCTTCTATTCTAATAGTGATAGTAGATACTTTCCCTTATTCCGTTGTTTTTAGATACTCTTGATGTATAGAGCAACAATTGTACTTCCCTTTTTACCCGTGAGATTTCGGTTCTTGGTGGTATGTTAAATAGTATGGTAGAAGAGTGTATGTGCCAAGCGGCACGGATTACATTCCTTTTATATCATTTTCCACTATTTCTTATTTAATGTTTATAAACTTGTATATTCTGCATCGTGTTAGGCTTACCTAGTCGCGGAGACTGGGTGCCGTCATGACAAGTTCACGATTGGTGAACCAGGGTCATGACAAGTAGGTATTAAAGCTCTAGGTTCATAGGAGTCACGGGACACAGACCGGTTATTTAGAGTCTCGCCGATCGATACGGAGACGTCCGTATTTATCTACGAGGGGCTATGTAACTGTTTAGGAAAAATCTTCATTTCTTTTGAATTTCTTGTCATGTGATGTTTTGACACCAATTCTTAACTTCTGTCTTCTATTCTCTCACAGCTGGTGAGGACATGTGCTACTCGCGAGGATCGGGCACACGCACCCCCTGATGCCGCCGCTAGAGGCCGGGGCCGTGGTAGAGGATGAGGACGCGCCCGAGGTGCAGATAGAACACCCGTGCGCACTGACGCTGAGGTGCCACCGGTGGATAAGGTTGGAGCGTAGGCACCTGGTACACCGACTACAACTGCTACTACTCCAGCACTCTAGAAGACCCTGGCCCAGTTCATGAGCATGTATACTACTTTAGCTCAGGCAGGGTTGCTTCCTCTCACTGCAGCTACATCCCAGGCCGAGGGACGGGCCCAGACTCCTGCATCCACTACACCTGAGCAGTGAGTGCCAGTGGGACAGGTCCTAAAGATTATTATTATGCCTCATGCCGCCCCGGCACAGCCCGAAGGTGGGCCAGCTGCCTCCGAGGACGAGCAGCGTAGATTGGAGAGGTTCAAGAAATATGATCCTCCAGTGTTTAGTGGTTTGGCTACAGATGATGCATTGGGTTTTTTGGAGGAGTGTCATCGTATTCTTCGTACCATGGGGATAGTGGAGACCAGCGGGGTTCCTACACTGCGTTTTCAACTTCGTGGGGCCGCTTATGATTGGTGGCGCACGTATGAGTTGGATAGTCCAGAGGAGTCTGCTTCATTGACCTGGACGCAGTTTTCAGATCTATTTTTTAGGGAGTTTGTTCCCCAGAGCCTTAGGGATTCTTGGCGATCGGAGTTTGAGCGGTTGCGACGGGGCTCCATATCAGTATCAGAGTATGCTATTAGTTTCACCCGTCTAGCCAGGCATGCACCGGCTTTGGTAGCCACGGTCGATCCGGTCCAGCATGGCCAGAGAGTTGGAGACGGATATACCTTATCAGCAGGCGGTGAGCATTGCTAGGAGGATCGAGAGTATGCTCCCTAGAGAGCGGGGGGAGAGGGAGGCTAAGAGGTCTCGTGAGTCGAGCCATTTCTCTAGTGCCCGCACTTCAGCAGCCGGTCGTTTTGGCAGGGGTTATTTCGGTCGTCCAGTTCATTTAGCATTGCTAGCAGCCGGTAGTACTCCAGCTCTTCCAGCACCTCATGAGCCTTATTATGCTCCCCCAGTTTCCAGTGCACCTCATACGCAGGGTACCTCCAGGGGTCAGTCCAGCGGGGGCGAGGTCGGTCAGTCATAGCCACCGCGTCCTTCCCGAGCTTGTTTTGAGTGCGGGGATACTCGCCATTTGGTTAGTGAGTGCCCTAGGTGTAGGATAAGAGTGCCTCCACAGACTTTGCAGCCTTAACATGGTTCACAGGGTCAGCATGCCATCATTCCAACCCCAGCTGCCATCCCACCTGCCCAGCCAGCTAGGGGCGGGGATCAAGGTGCCAGAGGCCGCCGTCGAGAGAGGTCAGGCCAGATTCTATGTTATCTCTGATCACGCCGCAGCTGTTGCATCTGATTCTGTTATCACAGGTATTATTTTGGTTAGTCGCAGAGAGGCATCAGTTCTATTCAATCCTGGCTCCACTTTTTCATATGTGTCCTCTTATTTGCTTCACATCTGGGTGTGCCTCGGGATTCTTTGAGTGCCCCCATTTATGTTTCCACCCCGGTGGGAGATTCTTTGGCTGTGGACCGTGTGTATCTGTCGTGTTTGGTTACCATTTGTGGTTTTGAGACCAGAGCGGATCTATTATTGGTCGATTTTGATATTATTCTAGGCATGGACTGGTTGTCGCCCCATTATGTTATTCTTGATTGTCACGCCAAGACCGTGACGATGGCTATGCCAGGCATTCCACGTATTGAGTGGAGTGGTACTCTAGATCACACCCCCAGCCGTATTATTTCCTTTCTCAAAGCTCAGCGTATGGTTGAGAAGGGGTGTGCTGCTTATCTAGCTTATGTGCGGGATGTTAGTATTGACACTACTTCTATTGATTTCGTTCCAGTGGTACGTGATTTTTCTGGTGTATTTCCAGTTGATCTCCCGAGCATGCCGCCCGACAGAGATATTGATTTTGGTATTGACTTATTGCCGGGCACTCAGCCCATTTCTATTCCACCGTACCGTATGGCTCCTCTTGAGTTAAAGAAGTTGAAGGATCAGTTACAGGAGTTATTGGGTAAGGGTTTCATTCGAACCAGTGTTTCACCATGGGGTGCTCTTGTGTTGTTTGTGAAGAAAAAGGACGGTTCTATACGTGTGTGTATTGACTATCGTCAGTTGAACAAAGTTACAGTGAAGAACCGATATCCTTTGCCTCGTATTTGATGATTTGTTTGACCAACTACAGGGCGCGCAGGTGTTCTCTAAGATTTATTTGCGCTCTGGTTATCATCAGTTGAAGATTTGGGAGCCAGATATCCCGAAGACTACATTCATGACTCGGTATGGTCACTATGAGTTCCTCGTGATGTCTTTTGAACTGACTAATGCACCAGCAACCTTTATGCATTTGTTGCACAGTGTGTTCAGGACATATCTGGACTCGTTCGTGATTGTTTTCATTGATGATATTCTAGTATATTCCCGGAGTTGGGAAGAGCATGGGCAGCATCTTAGGACAGTGCTTCAGACTCTAAGGGAGAAGCAGCTATATGCCAAGTTCTCTAAATGTGAATTCTGGCTGAGTTCAGTGGCATTTCTAGGCCACGTGGTGTCGAGCGATGGTATTCGAGTTGATCCGAGGAAGGTGGAGGTCGTGCAGAGTTGGCCCAGACCCTCCTCAGCTACGAAGATTCACAGTTTCCTTGGCCTAGCGGGGTATTACCGTCATTTCGTATAGGGGTTTTCTTCGAT
Source organism: Nicotiana noctiflora (assembly GCA_032618575.1). NCBI lineage: Eukaryota > Viridiplantae > Streptophyta > Magnoliopsida > Solanales > Solanaceae > Nicotiana > Nicotiana noctiflora. The sequence goes on along the minus strand of JASVEL010001359.1, from coordinate 114,572 downwards.
CGCAGCACCTATGACCAGATTGACCCAAAAGGGTGCCCCATTTCAGTGGACAGATGAGTGTGAGGCGAGCTTTCAGAAGCTCAAGACAGTTTTGACTTCGGCCCCTATCTTGATGTTGCCTACAGGTTCGGGGTCCTATACAGTATATTGTGATGCCTCACGAGTTGGACTCAGTGTATTGATGCAGGACGGTAGGATAAATGCCTACATGTCCAGACAGCTGAAGGTACATGAAAAGAACTACCCTGTTCACGATCTTGAGCTAGCCGCCATTGTTCACGCCTTGAAGATTTGGCATCATTACTTGTATGGGGTTCCTTGTGAGATCTACACTGATCACCGGAGCTTGCAGCACTTGCTTAAGCAGAAGGACCTAAATATGCGTCAGAGGAGATAGTTGGAGCTACTGAAGGACTATGATATTACTATCCTCTATCATCCGGGCAAGGCTAATGTAGTTGCCGATGCCTTGAGTCGCCGGCCAGAGAGTTTGGGGAGTTTGGCATATCTACCAGCTTCGAAGAGGCCTATGGCGATGGATGTTCAGGCTTTAGCCAGGCAGTTTGTTAGACTGGATCTTTCGGAGCCCAACCGAGTTCTGGCTTATGTGGTTTCTCGGTCTTCTCTATTTGACCGCATCAGGGAGCATCAGTTCGACGACCCTCATCTACTTGTCCTCCAGGATAGAGTTCGGCGTGGTGAGGCTCGAGATGTTACCATTGGGTATGATGGAGTTATGAGAATGCAGGGGCATATTTGTGTGCCCAATATAGATGATCTTCGAGAGCTAATTCTAGCAGAGGCCCATAGCTCGCAGTATTCCATCCATCCGGGTGCCGCAAAGATGTATCAGGACTTGAGACAGCATTACTGGTGGAGGCGGATGAAGAGGGATATAGTTGATTATGTTTCTAGATGCCTCAACTGCCAGCAGGTGAAATATGAGCATTAGCATCTGGGTGGATTGATGCAGCAGATTAAGATTCCAGAATGGAAATAAGAGTGCATCACCATGGACTTTGTATTTGGGCTTCCACGGACTGTTAGGAAGTTTGATTCCATTTGGGTTATTGTGGATCGGCTGACCAAGTCCGCCCATTTCATACCGGTGAGCACTACTTATTTATCGGAGCGAATGGCGGAGATCTACATCAGGAGATAGTTCAGCTGCATGGTATTCCAGTTTCCATCATTTCAGATAGAGGCTCTCAGTTCACTTCACTGTTCTGGAGAGCTGTACAGCAGGAGTTAGGTACTCGGGTGGAGCTGAGCACAGCATTTCACCCCCAGACTGATGGGCAGTCCGAGCGCACTATTCGGATTTTGGAGGATATGCTCCGTGCGTGCGTGATTGAGTTTGGAGGTTCATGGGATCACTTCTTGCCACTGGCGGAGTTTGCTTATAACAACAGCTACCAGTCTAGTATTCAGATGGCACCGTATGAGGCCCTATATGGTAGGAGGTGCAGGTCTCCCGTGGGTTGGTTTGAGCCGGGCGAGGCCAGGTTACTAGGTACTGATATGGTTCAGGAGGCTATGGACAAGGTCAAGGTGATTCAGGACAGACTTCGTGCGGCCCAGTCCAGACAGAAGAGTTATGCGGACAAGAAGGTTCGCGATGTGGCTTTCATGGTTGGTGAGCGGGTTCTGCTTCGAGTCTCGCCCATGAAGGGCGTTATGAGGTTTGGGAAGAAGGAGAAGCTGAGTCCTAGATTTATTGACCCTTTTGAGATTTTGAGGCGTATTGGGGAAGTTGCTTATGAGTTGGCCTTACCTCCCAGCCTAGCTGGAGTCCATCCCGTATTTCATGTCTCTATACTCCGGAGATACCATGGTGCCCCGTCGCATGTGTTGGATTTCACTTTTGTTCAGCTAGACGAGGATTTGGCTTATGTTGAGGAGCCAGTGGTCATTCTAGACAAGCAAGTCAGGAAGCTAAGGTCAAAGAACATCGCTTCAGTAAAGGTTCAGTGGCGGGGTCAGCCGGTCGAGTATGTGCGATGTAAAAAGGAGGTGTGACAATGCGCAGCCAGTACCCTCATCTTTTCACTACTCCAGGTATGTTTTCATGCTCGTTCGAGGACGAACGAATCTTTAAGTGTGGGAAGATGTAACGACCCGACCGGTCGTTTTAGAAAATTATGCCCCAATCCCTAATTTAACTATTCTCCTAAGTTCATTTCTGCTATTGTGGTTTGTCGGGAGGGTCGGTTCTGGAATTTGGAGTGTTTTGGGACACTTAGTCCCTAAATATGAGCTTTATAGTTGGAAAATGGCCCGTATTCATAATAGTGTTAAGACGACCTCGGAATGGAAATCCGATGGTTCCATTAGCTCTGTTAGGTAATTTCGGGGTTGAGAGCGCGTTCGGAATGTATTTTGGAGGTTTGTAGCTCAATTAGGCTTGAAATGCCGAAGTTTGAAATTTTGGCGAATCTGAATGATAGGTGAGATTTTGATCCGGGGGTCGGAATGGAATTCTGACAATGTCTGTAGCTTCGTTATGTGATTTTGGATATGTTTGCAAATTTTGAAGTCATTCGGGCGTCGTTTGGTCGGGTTTTTGATTGAATGTTAATTTCGGAAGTTTAGATGAAAACTTAGGCTTGAATCCACTATAATTCGATGTTTTATGTGTTTAAGGACATGTTTTTATCATTGGAACAAGTTCGAATAAGGTATTAGGATGTGTTGGTGTGTTTGCATGAGGTCCCGGGGGCCTCAGAGTGTTTTCGGATGGTTAAACGGGAGGAAAACATGGAAATTGCAGGTTTGGAAGTTCTGGTTCTGTTGTTTTCGCTCCTGCGGAAATGGAAGCGCAGGGGAGAGTCCGCAGGAGCGGACAAGGAAGCGTAGAGGCGCTTTGGTTTGCTGAAGTGGACCTTTATCCGCAGAGGCGGCACCGCTGGTGCGGAAGGGATGACCGTAGAAGCGGTCTGAGTTCGTTAGGTGAAGATCCACAGAAGCGGATGGTTGTTCGCTTAGGCAAGTCCACAGAAGCGGACTCTGAGTCACAGAAGCGAGAAGTCCCGCAGGAGCTGATGTGTTTCCGCAGGAGCGGACGCGCGGAAGCGGTCCTTGGCTCGTAGAAGCGGAAGTGGCCAGTTAGGCCTGGGGTTCGCAGAAGCGACCAAATGGTCGCGGATACGGTCTCGCTGAGGCGGAATTTGTCCACAGAAGCGGAAATCGCAGAGGGTTTAATTATATCAGAAGTTAAAAATTTCAAAACATTTCAAAACATTTAGGGCTCGGCTTAAGAGGCGATTTGGACGATTTTGAAGGGAAATTCAAGGGGATTCTTTAGGTAATCAACTATGGACTCAAATTATGGTTTTGTATTGATAAATTATGCAATTTTCTCATGAAATTGGAGGAATTTGGGGTATATCATGGGGATTTTCACCCTAGGCTTGAATTTTTGAAAATAAAGGGTTTGAATGGGCAAATGGAGTCCGAATTTTGTAAATTTTATATGCCTAGACTCATATTGAGACGAGGGTTCCGAATATGCAACTTTCGTAAATTTTCAAGAAACGTACCGAGAGTCGGGTTTTGGCAACTTGTGGTTTTTGGTGTATTTTGAATTGTTTTGATTGGGTAATTCCCAATTGGCCTATTTTGATGTGATTCTATTGATTCTTATCAGATACTACACCTGTGGAGGTCGATATTCGCGGCAAGAGAATTGTCTCTTAGCGGTTTTGTACCGGAGTCGAGGTAAGTGGCTTGTCTAACCTCGTGTGGGGGAACCTTCGCCCCTAGGATATTATGTGATAATTTGAATTCCTTGTACGCGAGGTGACGGGCATGTACATGCGCTGGTTGTTGTTACTCACTTTACTTGAATTGTCCGATTAGTGATATTCCTGTTCTTAGTTGATTAAATTGTTATATTTATCTGGTATTCGCTAGAAAAGCATGATTAGATAGGATTTATCTGTCTAATTGCCTAATTGTCTTACTTGAACTTCTTGAAAATTGTTGGTACTAGTTTCGGTGAAGTTGTAGTTAAGCATATTATATTTTCTCTGTGCATTTCTTTATTTGTTGTGTTGGTGGACTGCGGGTTCGATTCCTGGAGATCTCATGGCTGTGGGTTCGATTCCCAGAGACCCGGAGTAGTATTTGTGGACTGCGGGTTCGATTCCCGGAGATCCAAGGGCTGCGGGTTCGATTCCTGGAGATCCGGAGTTTATTGATATATTATTATGATATGGACTGCGGGTTCGATTCCCGGATTTCCTGAGATATTGAGACACCTCCTGAGAAATTGAGACACGGGCTGCGGGTTCGATTCCCGGAGACCCAGAGATACTGATACTGGGACTGCGGGTTAAATTTCCGTAGCTCCTGGGTTGTTGATTATAGAGTGGGACTATGGGTTCAATTCCCACAGATCCTGGACTTGCTGGTTTGGGTTTTGTTGAGTTGGTTACTTGTAGTTAGTTAATCGTAGTCGGTTGTAGCAATTACCTTATTGTTGTTATTTCAGATTTATTTCTCACATATTCCTGCTTATTACTGTTTTGATTATTATGTTATTGTTCTCTCAGTAGGGCCTTGACCTTCCTCGTCACTACTCCATCGAGGTTAGGCTTGGCACTTACTGAGTACCGCCGTGGTGTACTCATGCTACTCTTCCTGCACACTTTTGTTGTGCAGATCCAGGTACATCAGGACAGGCTCATACTAGGTGATTCAGCAGCACATTTGGAGACCTCGAGGTATGATCTGCTACGTCCGCGGATCCGGAGGCCCTCCTTCTATTCTGATAGTGATAGTAGATACTTTCCCTTATTCCGTTGTTTTTAGATACTCTTGATGTATAGAGCCACAGTTGTACTTCCCTTTTTAGTCTGTGTTACCCGTGGGATTCCGGGTCTTGGTGGTATGTTATATAGTGTGGTAGCCGAGTGTATGTGCCAAGCGGCATGGATTACATTCCTTTTATATCGTTTTCTGCTATTTCTTATTTAATGTTCATATACTTGTATATTCCGCATCGTGTTAGGCTTACCTAGTCGTGGAGACTGGGTGCCGTCATGACAGGTTCACAATTGGTGAACTAGGGTCGTGACATGTTTCATTCTGTTCTCGAACCTGATAAGAATGAGGTAAATTTTAATCATTGAACATGGGATTGGAGAAACAAAATTGTTGCTTTTTTGCACTATGGAACTGTCCCTAATGACAAAATAAAGGCTCATGCATTACGCAAAAAAGCTGCCCTTTATTGTTTGTACCAACGAAACCTTTATCGAAAAATGTTTGGGGGTCCTTTAGCAAGGTGTCTCAGACATTCACAGACAAAGTATATAATGAAGGAAATACATGAAGAACATTGTGGAAATCATGCGGGAGGTAGGTCACTGGTAACAACGTTGATACAAGCTGGATATTATTGGCCTAAAATGGATGAGGAAGCAAATGAGTTTGTACCTAAATGTGACAAATGTCAGAGGTATGGTAATAATATGCATAGACCAGCTGAACTATTACACCCGGTTATAGCTCCATATCCCTTCATGAAATGGGGGATAGTTATCGTAGGTCCACTACCTCAGGTAAAAGGTCAGGTAAAGTTTATACTCGTGCTTACTGATTATTTCACTAAATGGATAGAAGCAGGGGCGTTTAAACATGTACGAGAGAAAGAAGTAAAGGACTTCATTTGGAGAAATATAATATGCCGCTTTGGGGTACCAAAGGAGATCGTGTGTGATAATGATCTGTAGTTTATAGGAGCACAGATCACAGAATTTTTTCAAATTTGGCAAATCAAAAGAATAACATAAACACCATATCATCCAGTGGGTAATGGACAAGCGGAATCTACAAACAAGGTAATCATCAACAACTTAAACAAAAGGTTGCAAGATTCAAAAGGCAGTTGGCCTGAAGTACTACAAGCTGTGTTATGGGCCTATCGAACGACGACAAAAACAAGTATGGGAGAAGCACCATTTTCAATGGTTTATGGTGCAGAAGCTCTAATTCCAGTAGAAATAGGAGAACCAAGCACGCGATATGTTCAAAAAATGGAAAACTCAAACAATGAAGAGTTACGGGTTAACCTCGATCTGACTGAAGGAAGAAGAGAAGCAGTATTGATAGATGGCGGCTCAAAACACTACTAGAAAACAAACCTATTGCCACAGCCGGAAAACCGTTGCAACAGAGAGGTAAACCGTTGCAATAGAGCTATTGTAACGGTTAAGGGACCGTTACATACGCTGCCGTGCCAGTAGATCTAGAGCAACGGTTCTTGCAACGGTTAACAAAACCGTTGCTTGAGGTATATCTATAGCAACGGTTGTTCCTTTGTCTGAAGCAACGAATATTTCCTTCCTGTTGTAACGGTTAACAACCGTCGCCATAGAGTTTATAACAACGGTTGGCAACCGTTACCATATATGTTGTTGCAACGGTTATGTAAGCTATTGCAACGTTTATTTACAAATATTCTAACCGTTTCATTACTCTACTGTAACGGTTTTATTTCTTTTGCAACGGTTTTAACTACCTATTGTATCGGTTTGTCGCATATTTTGGAACAATTTGTAAGTCCTATTGGAACGGGTTTAAGACCTATTGGAACGGTTCTTGTAGAGCATTTTTGAACAATTTGTCAGACCTGTTGGAACGGTTTGCAACCCCTATTGGGACGGTTCTAACTGACAATTAAGGCCCCTGTAAATGAACATTTAGATATAAAAAAATTTATAATAACCTGAAATTTACATAAATAAAAAGATAAAACACTTCATAATTTACATTGTCTCCTTAAACAAAAATATTTTAACCCAATATCACATAAGTTTTACATTTCAACATTTCAAGAGTTAGAGTAAGTTTTAAACGTTGATAACAAAAGATTTCTAGAACATGGACAACAATTCAAAGTTCTTAAGTAAGGTCTAGATCTTCACAATCTCCATCTTCCCTTTCTTCAATTGCTCCACCTACAAAAGAGGATAAATAAAGTCATTATTCTTCAAGAGTTGGTTTATCATTATAAGAATGGGTATGGTCCATAAACAATGCATAAAGCACAAAGTTTTCAAATGTACTAGAATGTGTCATGTGAAACATATGCAAAGCCTAAAGGGTTACAACAAATGTGAAAGCTACAAGCTCATCAAATACCCGGAAAGAAATGCCATTTCCTACCCGACATTCGGATAGTTCTTTAAGTCCAAATCTTAATGAGGTGGAACGCAGCCATCAAGCAGTTAGCCCCAAATTACTACATTGTACTTCACAACTACGGTGGTCAGATATTTCTCATCCCCGAGCTAGCTAGGGATATGCAAGCTGTGAAGCTAGCCATGACTGCATATCTTTACCGGGTGGAGTTGAAGCAGACTGCATGTTGCTGCTACGAAGGTCTAAGCAGCTCGCGTTAAAGTGAAAATTTTAGAAAGAAGACCGCTACGTGAGATCTTTCTCTAAGCAGTTTCTTGAATCTAGATGCGCCTTATGGATTTACCTTCTTTTTTTCAGTTCGTGTTAAGGAATAGAAGTCTCTCCGTGAGAGGCTGTATCCACTACCGTATCAAAAGCAAATATCATCACAAGTTGAACAAACACTGCTATATCAAATACCAATAGTTCTTGTAAAATCAAACAATCGATAGAGACACCTGCCTCTTCTGTTCGTAACAACAACAATATTATGCATATTCAAGATGGACTTGTTCGATCAGTACTGTCATGTTCCTGAGGTATTGATAAAAATGTGGTGGAATCACTTCCTTTTTTCAGATTCTCTTATATAAGACCCAAGTTACCTCCTAAAGAGGATAAGAATGACGACAAAAAGGATGATAGCTGCAATGATGATGCAAGTGACGGTGACAAAGACGATGATGACGATGATAGCAGTCAAAGTGAGGAGTTCAATGAAGGTATATTTGCTAGCATATATACTCTACAGTAGTGGTTTGCTGATTTGAGATGCTTTTACCTTCTAGGCATTAGCCACTTAGAGTATCAGGCAAACAGGACCGAAGCATGGATCATTTCTGTACTTAATTAGATCATCACTGCTCCATGAAGTGCTTGTGCTTTGACAATACAGCATAACTCATATTCAACATACAGAACGTGGAGAAGCAAGCAATACAGTATTTATATCAAACCAGCAGAAATTAGACACTAGCAGGTTCCAGTAGAACCAAGTTTGGGATAGCATCTCTGGCACTGACATAACAAGTATGATAACTGTGCAGTGAGGTTGATGATAGCAATCAGATAGCTGAATTCTTTCTTCAACCCCTGCACAGTTGTCAGGCTTTTCCTACCATTCCTTTGTTGTATACGGATGTGCACGTAATCTTTTGACCCGGCCCCAGAATTATCAGCATTTGCCTCGGCAAAGGGATCAAAAGCAGTAGGAATTTGGGCGTCGAGATCAGACATGAAACTTGGTTGAGTAGTAGAAGACAACAAGCACACAAATCTCGAAACTTGGATGCTCAGACCTGATCCGAAGGTTAGGGTTGGGAGAGATGAAGACGATGGTGATAGAGCAGACCCTAAATTCCGGATTAGTCTGAGCAAATACAGCGAGCGTCAGTGCACAGATAGACATCATAGTTTAACCTGACCAATTATAAGTTTTTATTTAGTTCTGGAATTTTGCGTCATAGTTTTCAATTTATAATAATGATACTTTATGAGAAAGCTTCATTCAGTTTGTCTTTTCTTTGTAAATTATATTTTGATTTCCACTATATTTCAGGGTAAACAGGATAACTATAAGAACCACAGTTCAAATCTTAATTTGGTAGCTTAAGACTAACATATGTTGAACATCAACTGACTGTATCTGTTTCTAATATGGTAATTAATTTTATTAATGTTGGGAAAATCAGCTGATTGTATCTTATGCAATATATCTTTGTCAGAGGCAGAATTAGTGAAGAACTTAGAGGATGAAAACAAGGATTTGAATGAAAAGTTGTCTGCTGCGCAGACGGAAATGACTAATAAGGAGAACCTCGTGAAGCAACATGCTAAAGTTGCTGAAGAAGTTGTCTCAGGTGATGTTACTTATATGATGTGTTTTTGTTGCTATTAGAATTAAGCAAGCTTATTAACTTTCTTTATTGACGACATCTCTTTGGACAGGTTGGGAGAAAGCTGAGTCAGAAGCCGCGACACTGAAAAATCACCTAGAATTAGTCACTCTTTTGAAGCTTACTGTAGAAAATCGGGCATCACATTTGGATGGTGCACTCAAGGAGTGAAACTATAGGAAGCAAAGTTTAAACCAGTCGACTTGAATCTGAAGAGGTTTCAAACAGAGAAGAAATCAAAAATGAACCATCTCGAACCCACAGAGGCAAGCGGCATTACAGACGTAATTTAGAATGGACTCGAACATGAATCGACATTCAAACCTTAGCAACTAAGAACAGACCACGACTGTGAGGTAGCAGGACATACTTTAGGTGAACCATACAATCACGACATAGGCGAACCATACAATCACGACATGAAGTTCAAAAGGAAATCAACAAAGTTGTTTAACAAGAGAATTTATCAAGAAGCATAAGGAGGAGAAGAAGAAAGCAAGAAACAAACAAAAATAGACGTACTGACCTTGATTATTACTCCCAGTAGATAGGCGATTGATTAGTTGCATAACAGCTTGATGTGCAGAGGAGCCTTCTCCAGGTGAACGAGCATTCAAACCTAGCATGCTAGGATCAACCCGTAAATCTGGATTCAGAATCTTAAGTTGAGAAATGATGTTAAATGCAACTTGTAGTTCCATGGCATCTTTCTGTGCATTGAACTTTTCATGTAATCTTTGCTGCATCCTTTCTTCCATTTCCTCAAATTTTTGCTGCATTGCCTCATCAGTAGAGGGTCCCTGATATTTTCATCTCCTTCACGTGCACGCGTTCTGAAATATTTGAAGCACAACCTTTTGGTAACTTGGCATTTTTTATGACGGTACAAAATAAACTTTTCTCTTTTGGTTCCATGTAGAAACAAGCTTGAGCCAAACTCACTTTTCCATCATCATCTTCTCTTGGTTGTAACTCCTTTCGTATCCCCATTTCTTGTAAGTCATAGCGAGCATTTACATGATCCTTTGACTTTTTTTCCATTTCCAATAAAGTCCCAAGCAAACTGTCACAGATATTTTTCTCGATGTGCATCACATCAAGATTGTGCCTCAATTTGTTATGCGCCCAATATGGCAATTCAAAAAAAATAGATTTTTTTTTCCACGGACCCTTGTTATCCCGAGGTCTTTTCTTTTTGCCCTTTCCAAAAACATTATTGAATGCAAGCAACTCTTGAACCACTTCTACACCCGACAAAGGAGTAGGTGCGGGTCTATGTTCCTCCTTACCATTAAATGACTTCTTATCTTTCCGCAAAGGATGATCATGAGGCAAAAATCTTCGATGGCCCATATAACACATCTTATGATTGTGTTTGAGATATAGAGAGCATGTGTCATAATTACAAGTGGGGCATGCCAACCTCCCCTTGGTGCTCCATCCTGAAAGCATAGCTAATGCTGGAAAATCACTAACTGTCCACAACAAGGCCGCACGCATTTGAAATGTTTGCTTTGTCTCAGCATCATATGTTTCTACTCCAGTTTCCCATAGTTCCTTCAATTCCGCAATAAGTGGTTGTAAGTACACATCTATATCATTTCCTGGAGATGAAGGACCTGGAATGATCATTGACAACATGATATATTCTGGCTTCATGCAAATCCATGGTGATAAATTGTAGTTCATTAACATGACAGGCCACGTGCTATGAGAAATGCTCATGGTTCGAAATGGGTTGAAACCATCACTTGAAAGACCCAACCTAACATTGCGTGGATCATTGGAGAAGTCGGGATGCAGAGAATCAAAATCCTTCCAAGCTTCTCCATCAGCAGGATGCCTCAAATTTCCATCATTAGGTCGTTCATTAGCATGCCATCTCATTGCAATAGTTGTTTCAGGACACATGAATATCCTCTGAAGCCTAGGCTTCAAGAGAAAGTACCTTAAAACCTTTGCAGGAACTTTAGAACTTGCATTAGTCAAGGCACGATTAGAACTTTTCCATCTAGAAGACCCACATACAGAGCAATTATCGGCATTTGCATTGTCATTCCAAAATAGCATGCAATCATTAGGGCATGCATGTATTTTATCATAATGAAGACCCAAATCTTTTATCATATTTTTAGCCTTGTTGAAAGACTCTGGCAGCTTAGCAAAGGGAAATGCCTCTTTTAGCAACTCTAGCAAGTCTGAAAACGCTACATTACTCAACCCATGCAAAGACTTAAACAAGTATAACCGGATGGTGAAACTCAGTTTATTGAAGGTTTCACACCCTGGATATAATTCTTGTTTCCCTTCCTCTAATAATTTAAAAAATCTCTTAGCATCTTCAGATAAAGCCTCTCTCATCCCTTCTTGTTGTACCGGCTCGCCTTCTACATTTCTGAATGTATCATGAAGTAATCCATCAATATCATCACGCATGTTAGAACCTTCATCATTATTGCTTTGACGAGGTGTAACTCTAGAGGAAAACCCTTCACCATGGAAAACCCATTCGGTGTAACCATCAACAAAGCCATTAACGACCAAGTGATCCTCCACCACATTTCTATAATGCCAATAGCGATTAATGCATTTTTTGCAAGGGCATAATATTTCATTTCCTTGGGAAGCTCGTTCAAATGCCTTGTCAAGGAAATCATTCACTCCACGGATGTACTCATCCGTCCATCTAAGGAGATGCATCCAACTTTTATCTACATTATCCATGAAAATCCTATACGGTAAAGTAAATCAACACAATTAACAAACACATTACTACCATCAAAGTACCAAGATGTAAATAGTGCATAGCCAATTACAATATTGACCCTAAAATCCTTTATCAGAACACTAACAAAGTATAAATCATATCAAACGATGTGTCCAAGTGGTTGATGTATTTAACTTGGTATATCAAAGAGTAAATTGATGGTGCTTAATACAATCTAATTTTCCAAAAGCTAGTTAATGAAAAGCCACGACAGAGTAGGTGATCTAAGTTCCAAGTGCTCACAAATATATTCTCGTCAGGCAAAAGAAACTGTACAGCTTTTCTTGCAAACTACAACAGCAGTTCTGCTGCTAGAGTAGTTTTTAAAAACAAGCACTTTAATCTACCTCTTTATGGTCGCATTCTTGTTATTCACCAAGCTTTTTATTACATTCTTTTAGCAGACATTCACTCAACTTAAGGAGGAAGAGAACTTACTTCTTAAAGAGAGGGTCCATTTAAAGAGGGTAAGCTTTCTATGGTTCCGTTTTCTTTATCTGTTATTGTCCAAAAAGCGAAATTGCTTTGTCTAAAATATGTGTTCTTTCTTGGCTTAACAGGAACTAGCATCGATTCATGTGACCCTCAACGAACAAAGAGTTAAGAGTGACAACTTTAAAAGAATCAAGGTTCGTTTTTTCACTTCATCCTAGTCTGCATTTTCAGCTATAGATTTGTTAATCCTTCTTTACGAGTACAACAACAACTACCATCCAGTATAATCCCGCTTAGTGGGGTGTCTGGGGAGGGTAGTGTGGGTAGATCTTACCCCTAAGCTGGGGTAGAGAGGTTGTTTCCATATAAACCCTCAGCATCCTTCTTTACGAGTAGATGCACTAAATTTTGGTCAAACTTGTGTTGTGCAGTTGGATTTGAATCGACAAACCTCAAATGAAATGGCTGCAGAATCAGCATCCAATCGATGCAACTTGCTAACCAACCGTGTTGATTCAGTCTTGTCAAGACACACAATGGATGATGATGACCTGCTATCATCTGATTCACGTCGGTTAGAGAACTTGAGTGAGAATCAGAATAGAGGCTTTTTTCTACCTGATCTAAATGCAATGCCCTCAGAGGATGAAATTTGCACACTATGGGATTAGGCTTTGGTTGTCGGGAGGACAAACAACTGATGTTGTCGACCTTCTCAACCGAAACAACTAGCTGCGATAATCAGGGTATCAGCTTCTTGCATGAGCGTAGGAGCTGTTTGTAAATTACAGGAAAGAGATCTTCTTCGGGCTGAGGCAAAGTCTCAAATGCAATGACTCTATTTTGCTGTTCGTTGACAGGCAAATTGGAAGCTGTTGAGTCAATGAAGAAGGTTTTTAAGGATAGTATAGAGATCTTAACAGCTGATATGTAGAAACCTTTGAAAAATTTTGCAGATTTTTCCTGCTAGATATTTTGTTCTATTCCTACGAATTCATTTTCAGCTTAGTGATTTGAAACATCTTTTTCTTGCTAAGGTTGGGACTCAAACTACACACGTGAAAATGCTACCAACTAGCTCTCAGCTGCACTCTTGGGGGGCTTATAGTGAAGATGTATTTTCTCTAGAGGACGGTTCAACATTTGCAGCTAATGGACTATTAGAGCAGATAAATATCACCAGAGATAACAGTGATGACTTGTGGTACATAACAAGGTGAGGTTCATATATAAGTAGAAAAATCATCCAACATGAGTACATAAATCTTCTAATTACATCTAAATAAGTACATCTTTGGTCTTTCTTTCTTGTAATGCAGTGTTGATATTAGTCCCTCAGAATCATTTTTGCGAGGGGGACAAAAGCCTACGCTCAGCATCCACTCAAGTGGGCATGCAGTTCATGTCTTTGTCAACGGGAAACTTTCTGGTAATGATTTCTATATGCACATTGGTAGAACGGCTACCAGGAAACATTTTTGGTATTTCCGCTGTTGTGATTATAACATTTTCCGGGACGTAATCAATTCCTAATTTTCAGGATCTTCTTAATACAAAGTTCACTTTCACAGGACCAGTTGACCTGCTGGCCGGAACCAATAGAATTTCACAGGACCCCTGCCTGCTGATAACACATATTTCTTCCTCCAACCACCAAAAATATTGAATTCAAAAAACCCCACAACAGAAAAAGAAGAAAAATTCTTTAATGTTCCTTTAGAAACCCTCTTTACACAAACCCATTAAAAAAAAGTAGGCAAAAAACTTGAGAGATAGAAAGTACCTGTAATTTCACCCGCTCAAATCCTGAGTCTTGGAATGATGTTAATTTCTTTGTTTACTTGGAGTTCAGACGCCAACAACCTTCAGCAAATACCAAAAATTTATCCGAGAAGCAGTCAATATCACTAAATGATTTTATGCAGAGCTTGAAATATGAATTTCTTCCAGCAATCCATGCTGGTTTAACAGGAGAAAAAGGTTGGTTTAACAGGAGAAGAAGGTCACCTTTTCTCTGGAGCTTTGGTGGAAGTTTAATGGCTGAAAGAGGTGGAAAATTGGTCGGAGATGGGCGAAGATGGCGGAGCCAACGAGCATTAGGGCTTTTAGTTAGTAGGGTCGACGGTGATAGCCAGATAAATTAAAGTAGATAGTTATATTTTTAATTTTCTAATTAATTAAAAAAACAAAATGTTTGGCGGGTTAACAAAATTTTAGGAGGGAATAGGCAAAAACCGTTCCGTTATAACTATTCCCAAACATCCGTTCTAACAGCCCCGTTAAAATGTGCTATGGCAACGGTTGTATTTCAAGGTAACGGTTTTATACAAAGATTGTGCTGATATCATCCATACTCTACAGGAACGGTTATAACCGTTGCGATAGGGTCTCTATGGCAACGGTTCTATAACCGTTACAAAATAACTGTTACAATAGGCTCATTTTCTGGTAGTGAAAACAAGTAATTGAACGATACTATAACAAGAAAGCACAACTCAGGTTCTTCAAAATTGGGGACTTTGTGCTCAAAAAGGTGTTCCAATCTACGAAGGCTTCTAATTCAGGAAAGCTAAGTCCAACGTGGAGGGATCCTATAGAATTCGTGACGTTGCAGGGAAAGGAGCATATGAGCTAGAGACAATGGATGACAAAGTTCTACCTTCACATTGGAATGCTGTCCATCTAAAGAGATATTACTTCGAAGGGAGTGGTCACGGTCAGGTATCTTTATGTTAAATTTTTTCTTTTAAATTATTAAAGTTTTACTAACAATTTTAGATGCTAGGCAAAAACCCTAACTCGTGCCAAATGATGAGTCATGACCTGTACGGCAAAATGGAATATGCTTAAATTCCGAGCCTAGGGTTACATTAATCTGATGGAAATACACACGGCTTAGGAAGTCTTCGTCTATAATCGCACCTCCGAGTCCCGTATATTTTTTTGTTTCAGGAAAAGGACCAACTGTAAGGAAAAAACAAGTGCTCGAGGCTTCATTCTTCAATGCTCAAGCACTTGGGGGACTATATACTATATATAGACTCGTGCAGAAAAATAGATTCGAGTATCGAGCAAAAGTTGATCAAGATTCAGCTACAAAAAGACAAGTGTTGATAGGAAGACGAAGTCATTCAGAATAAAAACATTCATCATAATGTTACAAACACTTTTTAAAACCCTTTTAAACGTGTAAAGATAGGGTTATGACTATGTGCTAAGATGGGTTTCAAAGAAAAACCTTGTCTATTTTATATCATGTAAAAAATTTGTTACAAGAAATATAGTTGCGAGAAAGTTATAGATGTATTCTAACACATGTAATAGTCAAAGTTTATGAATAAAAACTTATCACAGTTGTTGCATACAAAACATGTGTATTCCTATTACTTTCAGCGTATTATAACACCATTATGAAGTTGAGATGTCTTCTTCATTAAGTGTCTATAAAATCAAAGGGCCATCTTTTATAAACTTCATGTTGATATTCCATGAAAAGAATCATAAAGCATTGTCAAAGGATAAAAATGCAAAGCTATTCTACAAGTCCTAAACAAGCAAATAGGCAAGAATAGAATACAAAGAGGTATTAATTAAACTTCTAAACATAAAAGACTAAGGAAAAAACTCTGTCATTGAAATATAGTTTGTCTTTAAACAAGTGCCCTATTATGAAAACTGGGGACTTCACCAAAAAGATCCCTTAAAATTACCAAGGGATTATATCGCCAATCATAAAAATGGGAGGTAAAGATTGAAATAGTTTTAATTGGTTACTGAAGGGGTTGGAACATCAGAAGTTGTAGCCTCATTTTCAGAAATAACAATAGGCTCGATAACAACTTCTAAAGAAGCAGCAACATGAGCAATTTCAGCTAAGCTTGAATTATTAACATCATCGAGGGAAACCCTCAGTCACTTGAATCACAACTTCAGATGTTTCAGCAACTACTTAACAATTCAAAGGCTCTGCTGCTTTAGGAGTTCCAAGTGCTGGAGAAGAAATATCAATTGGTTGTTCT
Source organism: Nicotiana noctiflora (assembly GCA_032618575.1). Classification (NCBI taxonomy): domain Eukaryota; kingdom Viridiplantae; phylum Streptophyta; class Magnoliopsida; order Solanales; family Solanaceae; genus Nicotiana; species Nicotiana noctiflora. Next base: position 98,271 of record JASVEL010001359.1, on the reverse strand, counting down.
GGAGAAGAAGTGTCAACATGTTGGTTATTCTTTTCAATCGCATCCAAAACTTTGGCTAACTCAGATTGCAAGTTAAAATTTTCTTGAATAACCTCAAACAAAGTATCACAACGAGACCTCAGAAAAGCCCAATTGACTTTATAATTAAAATATTCCGTAAGAGAATTATATTCCTTCTCCAAGTTTTCATAATCCCTTTCCCACAGAGCATGGGTATTTTTCATTGTCTCTTGCTCTGCTAAGTGGGAATTAAGGGTAGTCTCAAGTGTGGTGTAGGAACTCTCTAAAGCACAAACTTTATCTGAAGAAATCTTTAAATCGGCCCAAGTCTGATTCAAGCTCTGCTCTAGTTCTTTAGCATATTCTTCTTTTTTCTCCATAAGTGCTTTGAGCTTATTAATTTCTTCATTAGCTCTTGACAATGAGTCACTCAAAAGATCTTTATCCTTGTTTACCTGACTTAGAGAAGCCTTGGTGATTCCTAAGTCTATCGATAAAGTACGATTTTGCTGTTGCAAATGGGCTTTACTATCTCGTAGCTCCTCAATGCTCCCTAAAGCACTTTTAAACTGCTCCTTCCAATTTTGAGCTTCAAGTTGAGCTCCTTCAGCTATTCTCTTTGCATCCGAAATGGCCTTTGCAAACTCACGAGCTTTCCTTTCCAAAATAGAGACCCTTCTCATTAGCTCGGTTCCAATCAGGTTAGCCTACAAATATAAGTCACATAAATAAGAACTTAAAGTAAAAAGAGAGCAAATGTCCAAGTAAAAGAAGTTACCTTCAAGGTTGAATGAACCACGTCATTCATCAAAGTAAAGCAACTGTGGCTTTGCATCTTCGTCCTCTCCACATCTCCGATTAAAGGCTCAAGCCAAACATCAGCTCCACCAGTCTTCCTCAAAAGGCTATGAGTAGCAGGTACTTCAAGTGTGACATTTATCATAACCATACCTCTGTTATTAGGGCTAGTTTCTGAATGCACGACAGATGAAGAAGGAGCAGTGGAAGGAGGGTTAGTAGAAGAGGTGAAAATAGCAGGAGCCGCGGGAGTCAAAGTAGGAACAGAAGAAATAGACACGGGAGCCAACATAGGTACGTAGGCATAAGCACTCACAATAAATGAAGGAACAAAAGAAGTCAACACAGGTGCAGAAACACTCACGGTTGGAGAGGAGATAAAAGGGATAGGAGAAATGGGAATTGAGGAAGATAGAGGAATTTCGTTTAAAACAGGACCGAGCTCCCCACTTTCAAAATCACCAACAGAGAGATGAAAAACAGATTCACTAGTGTCTCTTGGTGCATCACCTTCATTAAAATGAATCAAAACAGGCTCGGTAGTGGAGATACGAGCAGGAGTGACTTCAGTTTCATTCTCCATAATAACGCGTCTCCTAGCTCTAGGTCTAGATACCAACGAGGTACCTCATTCTTCCTCATTCTTAGTATCTACTGCCATTGATTTTCTCTTTGTTATCAAAGCTATAGCCTTATCCAAATCAAGGGAGGCATTGGCAGCAGTGCGTATAGCCAAAGATACATCAGGCAGCATTCTTCTCATGTAAAATCCAGATAAAATGAGGGATATGAACTCAATATTGTAAAGCAATGGGTCTACCATATGTATTTAAAAAATAATATATGTAAAAAAAATACATACCGTGTGTTTTCACTCTCCAGCCATGTAAAGACGAAATAGATTTCCAAGTTCTATCTTCTTTTGGAGCAATTTTTAAAATAGAATCTACCCAAACACGGAAGTTGGGAATAGGTTCCACATTTCCCATGGTTGCTACAAAAAACCAACAAGGGATAAAATTAAAGAGAAAATCAAAATCTCTAAAATAGGCACGGTAAAGTAAATAGAAGCTTACGTGTAAAGTTTCACTTCTCCGGGAAGGGAATGTTTGCCTCACCTAGCAAATCCAATGTACGAACAACAATATAATGAAGATACTGTCACACCTCCCTTTTTACTACCCCAACTAGGAAAAAGCATATAAATACGCTTTATAGGGTATACCTCGATGTTCAAATACCCGAGACAGGTATAATAGCATAGAGGAAGGAGTTTTTCCACTTTAAGGACAATCGGTTCGGGATTTTTGTTTTAATAATCAGAGTCGCCACTTGAGATAATAATGGTGTCCCAAGTCACCGGTTAATCCCGAATCCGAGGAAATTGACTCTTTCAAAAATGTCTGTGAAACAAAGATATGGTTAAGGAACTCTGTTAACCCGGGAGAAGGTGTTAGGCATTCCCGGGTTCCGTGGTTTTAGCACGGTTTCTCAATTGTCATTCTCGACTCTTGTTTGACTCAACATAGATTGTAACAATATGTATGTGTTTTTGCTTCTAATATTTTAAATAATTTGCGACATTGCGAAAACGCACCTCGAGTCACACCGTAATCAGTACGCCTGTGACTTTTAGTACGTTTCGGCTTTGCCGGGATTTGGGATTTGAGTCGCACCAAGTGCACACTCGTATTTAAGGAAAGTATATTAAATCGTGCCTAATAACATCTAGCGGCTTTTAAGTGTTTTGGGAGAGGCTATGAAGTTTACTAGTAGCCTTCCCGGGTCTATTATAAATTATTCCATTACTAAAAAGGGGGCCCCGCTATTTAGTGTTGTGCGAGGCTCGTCCCAATTATATTTTAAGGTCCCAATCTTACATGTACATGCTAGGTTATCTATATTGGTTTTTTCCTTAGTCATATTATAGTTTCAACATTAAGCCCAGGCCACTATCATTGTCTTCATTGGGCCTAGGCCCTTGCTCTCTCACTCAGATGAGCACTCGATTTACCCAGGTCTTAATGACCCAGGCCATCTTTGGGCTTCTGTTCAATGGCCCAATCAGCTTCGTACTGCAGCTCAGGCCCACGTTACATGTTGGGCCCAAACCAAATTGTAATAACAGAAAGTACAACGCAGAATTCATAAAAAAGAAACAGGTACTCGGAATTAGAAATGAAATCAAATCACTTTTATTTATTTGTCAGGAGATGAAAATCACTATACAATATGATTCATGTTAACCTTAAACTACAATAACTTGATGTATGTAAAATCTGACTACTTCTACACTTTTACTTTTCTTAAATGCTAATTTACACTAAAATTGAAAGTTTATTTAACCAAACAACTAAGAGCAGATGTTTAAACATATGAAGCATGATTCCCACAGTTCGATTACTTGCTAATGATTACTAGATTACCAAACTAATTGACTGATGAAATTTACACAAGATTATCACTTGATTTTTCTGCGATTTGCTCTTATTTACTATCACATACTCAGTTGCAATTGATTCTTTACCTCTATAAACTATTTTTCTCTTTTAATATCCCTTTTCGAAAACAGATTAACTACGTGAATGAGTCGAACCTACTTATTCATACTAAAGTTATCTAACCTTGTTTTATACCTATTTAATTAGTGATTTACTACTATGACTATACTACTACTATACTACTACTATATTACTACTATTATACTAGCTATTACAATATTCTTGTTTCTGTTCTTATACTACTACATTCTATATTACCACAGATCTAAACTATTAGAGCAGTAACACAAAATGCACTAAAAATTCATAATGTCAGATAAATTAAGCAGAATCTTCATGTTATTTCATCTAAATCATCAATACAGCTTCACTCGAACAGAAATTGTACCTGAATAAGCAAAATGAAGCCGATGAGTCTAAGGGATTAAGCAGTAAGCACAGGAATGAACTCAGACAACAATGCAACAGTGGAATTGAATGCCAAATGAACCAGACAACACAACAATAGCAAGCAGGAATCCCACAGCAAAGTAATAGAAATCCAGACTAAATTCGAGCAAAAGAACCCAAAAATCAGCAGAAATCAACAAGTTCTCACTCGAAAAATCCCAGAAACACTACTGCTATATTAGTATTTTTTCTCTGAACTTTTCTTATCAAAAGCCAGCCCATATTTCACTCTTTTTGGGAGTATTTATAGGAATGGGCAAGGGCTGAGACTTGGGGAGAAAGTATGGGATTAAATCCCACTTCTCCCCCTCTTAAAATTATCAAGTTTTCACTTAGACCCCTATTTTAGTTATGAAATCCCTTCCAGCATGTGCTGGAAGGTTCTAAAAGATTCCTTTTAGCGCTTTTTACCAATGTATCCTTATGGGTTAAAGATTTTTACAGATTTTCCATTTTAGGCAGACCATTATACCCTTTAATCTCTGCAAAATTGCAGAAATCAGGGGTACAAATTTCTCCCTTAACCCTATATATTTCAAACTATTTACCAAATTACTAAATTGGTTCCCTTTTATACCCTTGAAGGCACTGCTGAATTACCTGACCTACCTAGGTCAGGTTTCAGCATTTTAAGACTATATTTAACTAGTGGCCAGTCCTTGCATTGGTATTTAAGGACTGACCAACTCTACTTTAGGGAACTATTTCAATTTTAGCCTCTTTTAGTTCACCTTCAGTTAATTAAAACCTTCTTATTTCAATTTTAAGCTAATTGCAGGACTAGCCTGCCTTATTACCATAATTAAACTATTTAAAACCTAGACATTCTCAAGTTGAGACTTAGCTTGGGCAATTGAACCCAATTACTGAACACAAGCTGGGCCTAAGCCTTTGCAGGCTTAGCCACCTGTGGTTCAGGGCTCAAAAGTGAGCCTAGGCAAGTCTGCATTTGCAGACTTAGCCAGTTCTGCACAACCAGCCCCTTTTGAGGTGGACTGGTGTGTTGGGACCTTATAGAGTTGGTCAACCTTTGCAAAGTTGACCACTCTTAGGTCAATTATTGCCTAATAACCTATTTTATTCATTTTAAGTTAATTAAACTAATTTGCAGGACTAGCCTGCTTTATTAAGGCATTTAGACTGTTAAACTAATGGCCAGTCTCAAGTTGAGACATATCCTGGGCAATTGAAGCCCAATTGTTGAACATAGTCTGGGCCTAAGCCTTTGCAGACCTAGCCACCTAAGGTTCAGGGCTCAAATAGAGCCTAGGCAAGTCTGAACTTTCAAACTTAGACTAATTATTACACAACTAGCCCATTTAAGGGTGGGCCAGTGTGTGAAAGACCTAACCGAGTAGGTCAATTGCAAAATTGACCACTCTTGGTCACTTATTTAATTTATAACCTATTTTTGTGATTTTCAATTTTAGCCTATTTCAAAACTAGCCACTTTATGAAACCTAGCACTAACAGCTATAACCAATTCACCTAAGCATGATAGGTGTTAACAGTGTTCATACTAACATAAAACTATTGCAAACTTAGCCATTTCAACATACAATTGCACACATAACCACATGAAACCAAATATTGTTCATTAATCAATTAAAACTCAGAAGAAGAGTTTGATAATGTTGAATCTTAACTAATCAACTCACATACTCAAATTCATGTAGCAAATATGTCAATTAACATCAATCAGGCTTAGTCACAATCATTTTATGTTAAAATATTCACTGAATGACCCAGAGCACATTTAGAGTTCATGAACATAGACATAGTAAAGACTAGATCTCATAATAGTCAACAGGAAATGAAATATGGCTTATATCTGACATGAAAACAATGGGTCTAACAGAATAACATAAGAATGGTAATCAACCAGACCTACTAATCTAAAACTTTTCCAAATACCAACCTAAATCTAATACAAATGCATGACAGATAAGATGAAGATGAAGAACAAAAGAACATGGAGAAACAGTGAAAAAGAAACAGGAAAGATCAATCAGGATACTTCAAAAGCAACTTAATGTAAACATGAGAAGATAATAAAGTTAAGCTAATATTAGAACTAAGCATGCATGACAATAGGAGAAAGCTAGACTATAAAAGCTAAACAAATCAAAGACTGTAATATTTACAAGATGAAGAAGGAAAGGGAATTCAAGGTAACTCTTTTGACTCAACAGAAATAGAACATGATTTGAAACAAGCAAAACAAAAGAACACCATGAAGATAAACAAGATGAAAAGGAAGCCTAGTTCTATCATAGATCATTAAAGCCAAAGCAACAAGAGTGGTCAAAGTAACTTGAGCTTATTATCAATAACTTTAAACAGAAGACAAAGATCAACGGTCATGCTTTTTGCAGTGAATCAGAAATCAACAGTTAAAATGATAAGGAAAAGATGAAATCTCTGAACTCAGAGTAAAGCACCATGAGATCAAAACAAGACAAATAACAAACAAAATCCTATCACTAACAGGCTCAAAAGAACAGGTTAAAAACCTTATGACTAAACATTAGAGACACAGGCAAAAGATGTGAACCAAAAGAAGAATCAACAGATAAGAACCTTATAACTAATCATACGAAGAAACAGGAGAGAAGAATCATTCAAACTACTAAAAGCTAGCAAAGAAGACTAGAGTCAAAACTTAAACATGCAAAGGAGATGTCAAAGACCAACAAGATTGAAAGGCCTAATACTAACAGAGGACAAAAATAAAGACAAAAGAAAGATATCAGAACAGGAATCCAAACAGAGAAGCAAACAAGCGAGATAGATATAGCAAATGACTAAACAACTAAACATGTGAAGAATCATAGTCATGCTTTTGAACCTCAGAAACCACTAACCAAGAAGATAAAGAAGAAGAGATATATCATTTAAGGCTAAGTAAACTACACATAATCGAAACAAAACAGAAAGAGATACAGAATTAACAAATTAAAGAAACCCTAATACTAACAGACATACCACGGGATTAAAGAAAAGAAAAGCATGGCAAAAATATCAGGACAGAAACAAAAGAAGACACGAGAAAAACATGAAATGAACAGACAAAAAAAAAAGAAAACAAACGCACATAGAGAGAGGGGGACTTAGCTTCCAGAGCCGGTCCCCTGAGCTTCCATTTCCTCTCTTTTTCACTCTCTTTTTCCGACTCTTCTTTATTCTCTTTTTCGTGATTTTCTTTTTCTTATTTTTTCTTTCTGTTTTCTGTTGTTAGGCTTCAAGACGAAACCTTTTAGGGCTTTTGGGTTTGTGGGGGTGTTTGGGTAGGGTAAAGGGTGGATCTTTGAAGAGGTTCGAGTTTTGGAGTCGCCGGAGTTAGGTTTCCGGCGACCCTTTTTGGGATATTCGAAGAGCTTGGGCAGATTCGAGGGGCGTGGGTGGTATGGTTGGATAGATCGGGTCAGGACGGATCGATCGGCATTGGTTTGGGACGATGGTTCGTTGTTTGAGTGGTCACCGGTGGAGTTCCGGTGACCGGAGTTTCGAAAGAAAGGGGGTCTGTTTTTGGAGTTTTGATGGAGAAGAAGAAAAAGAAGAGGGAAAAGAAGAGAGGAGGGGTTAGAGGGGCCGGCGACCACCGTGGAGGGTGGTGGCCGCCATTGGCCGGCTAGGGTTTCATGAGATTGAAGAAGAGATGAAGAGGGAGAGAAGAAAGGAGTAAGGGGCGGCTAGGGTTATGAAATTAGGGAAATGGCCGGGCCGTTTAGACACAAGCCTTTTATAGGCAATGTGTCATAGATAATCTAGGCCATCCAATTGATGGAGATCAATGGCTGTCGTTAGCGTTACTAAAACGACGCCGTTTTGTGACAAATAAAGCCCAGGCTATCAACCGTCTGATCATCTCTGATGAGCGGCTCAGATTTAATTTCATATTTTCCGTTAAATAATTAACTCGTCTCTTTTTCTCAGTCGTTGGATTCATCAAGATGAACGGCTGAGATTGCATTTCCTTCACGGATCAGGCCTGGTCTTTGGGCCAATGTACCTGGGCCTATTCAATTCAAATCAATTTGGCCCAATCTTATTATACCCTCTATTTTTTTTGTATTTTCTGATATTATTTATTTTTTATGTATTTTCTTTTGTATTTTTTTTTCTTTTCTTTTTTTGGAATATTATAAAAACCTAATTTCCTACTTACTCTAATTATTTAGTATTTTTTGGCAATTTTCTACTATTTTTCCTAATTTTTCACTACTTAAAACTATTTTTTGCTAGTTTTCTTCTTAAAACTAATCAATTAAAACAAAGTAATTACCTAGCCTATTTTTTTTTATTTGATTTTTTCTAATTTCTAATTATTAAACACACAAAGTGTAGTTAATTTCAAACAAAGCATGTAATTGCACTCAAATACATATTTATTTTAAATTTGGAACGGTTTGCCCGGTGCAAAAATCACGTGCTCACAGCTGCCCCTCTTTGCTCGGGAACACGAAGAGTTTCAGTGTGCAAAGACAAGTGAGCAGTAATGAGAGATTTTTGCACATTGGCACATTCCGTAAAAGCATTTTGGAAAACCTTTTGACAGCACCATGCTTTAGAGGTTGCCTACATATCCTGGGCTAAACAGGAATCAGGTCAGTGTAGTTCGGGAAGGTCTGGCAGTTTAAAAACTACCGGACTCACTGTTGCATTGACACTGTTGAGACCTGCTGACTTACTCCTTATTACACCGGGAGGGAAATGTAAAATGAAGAAGCTATTCTAAGCTATGATCTTACAATTACAATTATTCCTAATCTAGCCTTTGTTTGCTTCTTCTTCTCTTTTTCTTGATTTTCTGTGATGCCGACTCTCTTTTTTGTTGATTTTCTTTTCTTGCTTTCCTCTTATTTGTTGAATTTCTTTTCTTGCTTTTTCCCCCTTTTTTTTGATTTTCAATGATACTGCATGTCCTCGAGCTGAAGCCTGCTCAAAACAAAACAAAACAACAAATTTTTTCTTCTGCCCCAGTGTGGGCTTTTAGCTAACATAAAACCAAAATTGCAGGAAGTAAATATGCATAAATGTATTCCCTTGTTAGAAGGTGGGCGCCTGACAGAAATTAAACGTGCTTTGATATGCGATGCAGAAAAGTATTCCCTTGTTAGAAGGTGGATGCCTAACAGAAATTAAACGTGCTATGCAGAAAAGTATTCCCTTGTTAGAAGGTGGGCGCCTAACAGAAATTAAACGTGCAATGCAGAAAAGTATTCCCTTGTTAGAAGGTGGGCGCCTAACAGAAATTAAACGTGCTATGCAGAAAAGTATTTCCTTGTTAGAAGGTGGGTGCCTAACAGAAATTAAACGTGCAATGTTGAAAAGTATTCCCTTTGTTAGAAGGTGGGCGCCTAACAGAAATTAAACGTGCAATGCAGAAAAGTATTCCCTTGTTAGAAGGTGGGCGCATAACAGAAATTAAACGTGCAATGCAGAAAAGTATTCCCTTGTTAGAAGGTGGGAGCCTAATAGAAATTAAATGTGCAATGCAGAAAAGTATTCCCTTGTTAGAAGGTGGGCGCCTAACGAAAATTAAATGTGCAATGCAGAAAAGTATTCCCTTGTTAGAAGGTGGGCGCCTAACAGAAATTAAACGTGTAATGCAGAAAAGTATTCCCGTGTTAGAAGGTGGGCGCCTAACAGAAATTAAACGTGCAATGCAGAAAAGTATTTCCTTGTTAGAAGGTGGGCGCCTAACAGAAATTAAACGTGCAATGCAGAAAAGTATTCCCTTGTTAGAAGGTGGGCGCCTAACAGAAATTAAACGTGCAATGCAGAAAAGTATTCCCTTGTTAGAAGGTGGGCGCCTAACAAAAATTAAATGTGCAATGCAGAAAAGTATTCCCTTGTTAGAAGGTGGGCGCCTAACAGAAATTAAACGTGCTATGCAGAAAAGTATTCCCTTGTTAGAAGGTGGGCGCCTAACAGAAATTAAACGTGCAATGCAAAAAGTATTCCCTCAGCCTGATGACCGGGGAGTGGATTTTAAAAGATGCTACCTTCCTCTTTTTGGTATTTTCTTTGACCAATTGTCTCTCAACTGTGAATTTCTCCACTTATTGGCAAACTTTCTCTTTTTAGTGTTTTCTATTTTCCATATTGGTCACATTCACTTTAAGGTGATTAGTGACAATTTGTTCCTGCATGCATCATGAAGCAAAATTTATTAGATATAAACTGCGCAACTGGCATCTGCCGTTCCTGCCTCTTATTGCTTTCCTCTTTTTGCTTTTTCTCCTACTGCGTGGCTTTTCAGCTACCTATCTTCTGCAAACTCTTTTTGTATTTTCTTACTTTTTCCTTTTGTTTCGTTTTCTTTTCCTGTGGCCATGTTTGCCAAACTTCTTTATTTTCTCCCCAACTCTTCTTTCTTTCTGATCCAGTGTTGTTTCAGCTTTCGTTATCAGGAGCTGGTAGTTAGCTCTCAAGAGATAAACAGTGAAATGCAGAAAAATGAAAGAAGGTAAAGGGTGTTTTGGAGAGGTGATAGAACTTATTTGGGTATTTGCTGGCTGATTCTGATGACCATGCCATGTATTTAAACTCTGACCCAGTTCGTTCCAATCATTATTCTGACTCCGAATTGTTTTCAACCCAAACCGATACTATTTTTTGTTGCCTTTTCTCTTTTCCTAGTAGTCCTTACGATCGTCCTACGGTGCCTCGAAAGGTTTTCACCAATAGGACTCTCTCATTTATTCTCTCAACCTCACAATCGTCTCACGGTGCCGGTTAAGGTTTTCACTGATGAGACTCTCTCATTTTATTTCTCTCAAACTCACAATCGCCTCACAGTGTCGGTTAAGGTTTTCACCGATGAGACTCTTTCATTTTTTCATTTTTCATTTTTCCCTTTTGTATTTTGTTTTCTGTACCACGGGTATTATCCGATGTCTTGCTCTTCCTTCATTGCATCTGTTATCACTTTGGAATTGATCAGAAGGTCTTTCTTTGGACCGTAACGTGGCTTTTGGATGGGTTAAGAAAGAAAGGTATAAAGGCTCAAAATTTTACGAGGGTTCAAAAATATTTACAACTCTCGGAATTATTCAACATAACTTCGGCCCCAGTTTCAATATGTGGGGAATTTTTGAATTTTTCTTTATTGTGACTTAACCTCAGAGAGGCTGCCTACGTACCCTTTCGGGATCAAGTCAGACGTAGTTCATCCAACTTCATTAGTTAGATGGATTTATTTTTGACTTTTTCCTGATTTCTTTGTCTTTTTCTTTTTTCTTTTTTTCATCATTTTTTCATCATCATTTTTTTCCATCATTTTTTTTCACTTTTTTTTTTCATTTGGTCATCGCTTCCATTTTGTCAATTTTAACCTTCATTTTCCTTATTGCGCTATAAGCGATTTCGAGAGAGGGATATGAAAGAATATATTCATTAAGGCTCAAAGGGGTTGTCAATGGATAAATTGTTTGGATAGAGAATAAAACGTCTTCGTCATTTCAATTCAAAAATCACAACAACATACAAAATATACGATTGAAAAGGAATCATACATAGTATTTTTTGACCGCATCTGAATTGATAGCAGTCTCCACGCACTTTCCTTCAACATTTGTTAAATATAATGCCGCATTGGACAACACCCGAGATACCACAAATGGTCCCTGTCAATTTGGCGCAAATTTGCCCTTTGCCTCGGCCCAATGCGGTAAAATACGCCTCAATTCGAGTTGTTCGACTTCAAACTTCCGAGGACGTACCTTCTTATTGTATGCTCTGGCCATTCTCCGTTGATACAACTGCCCATGGCAAGCTGCGGCCAATCTCTTTTCATCAATCAAACTCAGTTGTTCCAACCGGGCTTTTACCCATTCTTCGTCATCTATTCCAGTTTCAGCTATGATCCGTAATGACGGTATTTCTACTTATGCGGGTATAACAGCCTCCGTCCCATACACTAGTGAGTAAGGTGTGGTTCCAATAGAAGTACGCACTATCGTGCGGTAACCCATGAGAGCAAAAGGTAACTTTTCATGCCATTGCCTAGATCCCTCCACCATTTTCCGGAGAATCTTTTGATATTCTTATTTGTCGCTTCTATTTCCCCATTCGCCTTTGGCCTATAAGGCGTGGAATTGCGATGTGTGATCTTAAATCTCTCGCAAACTTCTGCCATGAGATGACTATTTAGATTGGCTCCATTATCTGTGATGATCACTTTGGGGATTCCGAACCGGCATATAATATTCTCATGCACAAAATCCACCCCCGCTTTCTTTGTTACCGCCTTGAACGTCTTCGCCTCCACCCACTTGGTGAAATAATCGATTGCAACCAAGATGAATCTATGCCCATTGGAAGCTGCTGGATCTATCGGGCTGATAACATCCACGCCCCAAGCGACAAAAGGCTACGGTGCAGACATTGTATGCAACTCATAAGGCGAGGAGTGGATCAGATCTCCATGTACCCGGCACTGGTGACATTTCCTCACATATCTGATACAATCACGCTCCATAGTGAGCCAATAATACCCAGCTCTCAAAATCTTCTTTGCCATGACGTATCCGCTCATGTGGGGTCCACAGGCTCCAGCATGTACTTCATTCATAATCTCATCAGCTTGTTGTGCATCCACACACCTCAATAACCCGAGATCCGGTGTTCTCTTGTATATAGCTCCTCCACTGAGAAAACATTCATTAGCCAAGCGTCTGATGGCTCTTTTATGATCTCCAGTGGCCTGCTCCGGGTATTTGCCAGCTTTCAGGTATTCCCTGATGTCATGATACCACGGTTTTCCATCCAATTTTTCTTCCACAGCAAAGCAGTAAGCATTATGATCACGGACTTGGATTTGGAGTGGATCTATATAGGTCTTATCCGGATGATGCAGCATAGAGGACAGTGTGGACAAAGCATCTGCAATCTCATTGTGCATTCTTGGGATGTGTTTGAATTCTATGAACTGGAATCTTTGGGACAACTCGTGCAAACAATGCCGGTAAGGTATCAATTTCAAATCTCGTGTCTCCCATTCTCCCTGGATTTGGTGTAACAAGAGATCCGAGTCACCCATGACCAAAATCTCTTGAATACCCATATCAATTGCCATCCTTAATCCCAAGATACATGCCTCATATTCGGCCATGTTGTTGGTACAGAAAAAACGAAGCTGAGCCATGACGGTATAATGTTGACCCGTACCTGAAATGAGTACCGCTCCGATACCAATGCCCTTGCTGTTGACGGCTCCGTCGAAATACATTTTCCATCCTGGCTTCTCATCTTGTTCTATTTCCTCGACATTCATAGCCTCCTCATCCGGAAAGTATGTCTTTAAAGGCTCATATTCATCATCTACTGGATTCTCTGCTAAGTGGTCCGCAATTGCTTGCGCCTTTATTGCCGTACGAGTCACATAGATAATGTCAAATTTTATGAGCAGAATCTGCCACTTGGCTAATCTTCCCGTAGGCATAGGCTTCTGAAATATATACTTGAGAGGATCCGGTCGTGATATCAAGTATGTAGTGTATGCTGACAAATAATGCTTTAGCTTCTGAGCCACCCAAATCAATGCACAACAAGTTCTCTCCAGCTGAGTATATTTCACCTCGTAAGATGTGAACTTCTTACTGAGGTAATATATAGCTTGCTCTTTCTTGCCCGTCTCGTCGTGTTGGCCTAGCACACAACCAAAAGAGTTCTCAAGCACCGTCAAGTACAGAATCAGAGGTCGCCCCGGCTCTGGAGGAACTAACACTGGAGAATTGGCCAAATATTCCTTGATCTTGTCGAAGGCTTCCTGACATTCGTCGGTCCATTTCACTGCTACATCTTTCTTTAACAACTTGAAGATCGGCTCACATGTTGATGTCAACTGAGCGATGAACCGGCTAATGTAATTCAACCTCCCTAATAAGCTCATTACCTCCTTCTTGTTCTTCGGCGGAGGTAGACTTTGGATGGCCTTGATCTTTGATGGATCTAGTTCAATACCTCGCCGACTCACTATAAATCCCAACAATTTCCCTGAAGGTACTCCGAATGCGCACTTCGCATGATTTAGCTTTAGATTGTACCTCCGGAGTCTTTGGAAAAACTTTCTCAAATCCCTCACATGATCAGGTTGCTTTTTGGACTTTATGATGACATTATCCACATATACTTCAATTTCTTGGTGCATCATGTCATGAAACATCGTGGTCATTGCCCTCATATAAGTTGCCCCGGCATTCTTCAATCCAAACGGCATCACTCTATAACAATACGTTCCCCAAGGTGTAATTAAAGCAATTTTCTCTGCGTCTTCTTCGTCCATCAGGATCTGGTGATAACCGGCATAACAATCTACAAATGAACCGATCTCATGCTTGGCGCAATTGTCGATCAATATGTGGATGTTTGGCAATGGGAAGTCATCCTTTGGACTGGCTTTGTTGAGGTCTCTGTAGTCCACACACACTCTGGTTTTTCCATCTTTCTTTGGGACCGACACGACGTTCGCCAACCAGGTGGGGTACTTGGTGACTCGTATGACCTTCGCCTTAAACTGCTTATTCACCTCTTCTTTTATCTTTACACTAATGTCCGTTTTGAATTCCCGCAACTTTTGCTTTACTGGCCGGCATTCAGGGTAGATAGGCAACTTGTGTACCACCAAATCAGTGCTAAGTCCGGGCATGTCATCATAGGACCAAGCAAAGATGTCCTTAAACTCATGCAACAACCTTATCAATTCTTCCCTGAGGGGTGTCTCCAAATGAATAATAATCTTTGTTTCCCAGACATTATCTTCACTCCCCAAATTAATGGATTCCGTATCACTCAAATTCGGTTTGGGCTTTTCCTCGTATTGGTTCATGTCCTTACTTATTTCCTCCAGGGCTTCCTCATCCTCACATTCTATCTCACTATCCTCCTCAATTTCTTGTATGGTAATGCGACTGTCAGAACTGGGTCGAGAATCCTTCACGCATGACATGGCATCAGAATCAACACATACAGAACTGTACAGAAGAAAAAATAAAGAAAATAAGGCAAAAAATGAAGAAAAAGGAAAACTGCATTTCATTGATAAAAAGATGAACAAAGTTCGGGATACATTTTGATTTTTCTTTTCATGAGGGGGTGGGAGAACTACAAAAAGTAACAATTATTTTTCTGGGAAAGCGATGATGAAACTTTTAGAGCTAACTACCAGGACTCCTTCCTGATAGGGAAAGGAGCGGCTTCCCAATTGTTCAACATGATTCCAGGTCCCACAAACTGCACATCCATTTTGCTAGTGCCTTCCCCCACTTCAACCATATTCACATCCCCAAATATCTTCTCGAAACTCAGCATTTCTTCATCAGGTCGGGTTTCAATGTACCTTGACACAGCAGATGTCCGATATTTAGTACCAGGTTTGGTGAAGGTGTCGGATAGTTTGGGTATAGGCTTAGGCAGGGTTCAGTTCTTTTTGGCTTTGGAGGCTCTTTGGATGTCGGCATAAGTGGGTTTGAACCCTAAGCCGAAAGTACCTTTGTTCTCTGGCAGTTGAACCGGTTGGGTGACTACTTGTAAAGCTTTGCCCAGCCCTTTTCCTGGCGCAAACTCGTTTTTAAGCATCTCCTTGGCCACCATCACAGCAGTAGGTGCTACCGTAGGAATCGGAAGTTTTTCTCCTTCAGCAATTTTGTTTACTGCTACGGTATCTGTCACCTGGTAGACCCAAGGTCCCCTATCTCCGTCAGCACCATCAAACGGCATCACAACACTGCAGGTATTTTCTTCTCCATGCACCACAATTTCTTGCTGCTCCCATTTGAATTTGACCATTTAGTGTAAAGACGACGGCACTTCCTTGGCCGCGTGGATCCATGGTCGTCCTAGCAATAAATTATAGGACACATCAATATCCAACACCTGAAATTCCATAGTAAAATCCACAGGCCCAATGGTCACTTCCAAGACAATGTCTCCCAACGTGTTCTTACCTCCCCCATCAAATCCTCTCACATTTATACTGTTCTTCCGAATTCTATCCGGACTGACATTCAACTTCTCCAGAGTTGACAGCGGGCAAATATTTGCGCTTGAACCATTATCTATCAATACTCTGGTCACCACCGACTCCTCGCTCTTCACCGTAAGATAAAGTGCCCTATTATGCTCGGTTCCCTCAACAGGCAATTCATTATCTGAGAACGTAATCCTATTAGTCAAAGATCTTATTGGTAATCTTTTCAAGGTGACAGACTGAGATCTTCTCTGGAACATGAGCCTCATTCAATATCTTCATCAGAGCCTTCATATGTTCTTCCGAATGTATTAACAACGAGAGCAAAGAGATATGCGCGGGGGGTTTCCTCAGCTGCTCGACTACAGAATAATCCTGCGACTTTATCTTTTTGAGGAATTCCTCCGCCTCTTCTTCGGACACAGGCTTCTTCAACTGATTCTCTTTCACTGTTTTCATTCTTCTTAACTCTTCTGGGGCAAAACACCTCCCAGACCGAGTCAGACCGTGAGTTTCATTGATTTCTCCGGATACCTCTTTCCCTTTATAGATCACTGCTACCTTGTTGTAATTCCAAGGTACAGTCTTCGTGTTTACTACCGACATCTGCACCACCGGTCTTATGATCACTGGTTCCACACTCGCGCCTTTCACTGTTAATATCGACTTCACGCGTGGTACTACAACCTTCAAATTCTCCACCACTACTGGCCTTTTTACTGGTTCCACAATAATCACTTTTTCTTTCTCGGTTTCCTTTTCCGTTCTACTACTGGCCTTAATCATCATAACAGACTGAGACAGCTTCCGACTGCTCTCATCCTGTGCCAATTCTATCATATGCGTTTCATGGTGAGTTGGCAGTGGGTTTTGCGTGATGTTTGGAGCCTCCGGAGCTTGCACTTCAATTCTCCGACTATCAATAAGATCCTGGATAGCATTCTTCAGTTGCCAACACTTTTCAGTATCATGTCCTGGTGTTCCTGAACAATACTCACACCTAACAGATTGATCAAGGTTTTTCGGAGGTGCGTTTGGCAGTTTAGACTCAATTGGGCTCAACATCCCCAACTCTTTTAATTTGTGATAGAGGCTGGTATATGACTCCCCCAACTGGGTGAATGTTTTCTTTGCCTTATTCCTCCATTCAGGGTCAGGCCTGGGTCTGTTTGGGTTTCTGTAGGTTCTAGGAGCAGGGTATGTGTTTTGTGTGTGGTAGACATTATGTGGGGCTTGGGCTCTCCACACATATGGCGGTGGTGGTGAGTAGGTTTGGGCTTGTAGGTGGTGATAGTGCGGGGCAGTTGGTGGGTAATATGGTGGCGATTGGTTATATGTGGTTGGTGTATTATATGGGGTTGGTGGGCTATATGTGGTTGGCTGGTTGTATGAAGTTGACGGGTTTGGTGGGTATGGACGGTATGGTCTTGGTGGGGTATGATGTTGGTTACGGTTCCAAGGCCTGCTTTCTACAACTGCTACTTCTTCTTTTTTCTTCTTTCCAATTGCTCCTCCATTCCCAGTCTGTATTGCCTGATTCGTGGCCTTAATTGCTGAAAAACTCATGATTTTGTTTGTTTTTAAACCTTCCTCAACAAAACTCCCCATCTTCACAACCTCATTAAAACTTTTTCCAATTGCTGACACTAAATGCCCATAATAAGTAGGCTCCAAAGCTTGTAAAAAACAATCTACCATTTCTCCTTCCTTCATCGGCGGATCTACTCTTGCCGCTTGTTCTCTCCACCTGAAACCAAACTCCCTGAAGCTTTCTCCTGGCTTTTTCTCCTTCTTTGTGAGTGATAGTCTATCTGGTATGATTTTCAGATTGTATTGGAAATGGTTCGCGAAGGCTTGAGCAAGATCGTCCCAGACGAACCACCTGGTGTGATCCTGGCGAGTATACCACTCCAAAGCAGAACCGCTTAAACTTTGGCTAAAATACGCCATCAACAGCTCATCCCTGACCCCTGCACCTCGCATTTTACTGCAATATCCTCTGAGGTGGGCCACCGGGTCTCCATGTCCACTGTACATATCAAACTTTGGCAACTTAAATCCGACAGGAAGTTGCACTTCAGGAAACAGACATAGATCCTTGTATGCCACGCTCACCTGCCCTCCCAATCCTTGCATATTGCGAAAGGCGTTTTCCAAAATTTTCACCTTCCTATCCATCTCCTCTTGCCCCGCATTTTTAGCACGTTTCTCTTCGCTCATCTCCATCAGCGGAGTGTGGGATTCGTGCTGTCGAAAAGTTGGTTCGGGTGGGTAGTAATGAGGATCTTGTATGTGGAACACTGGTTCACTAGATGATTTGTGCAGGGTGGCAAGTGGAGGTGCCACATACACTGGAGCAACTTGGGGTGGATGGGATGGTACTTGTTTTGTTGGAGGTGGTGGTACTTGGGAAGTGGAGGCATAATAGTGATAGTAGTCAGGGTATGTAGAGGGTGCATTCAATGTGGGTGGTTCAGGGATTGGGGTTAGCTGGAGAGATGTATATGGGATTGGCAGGGTAAGTTGGCAGGGGTTGACCTCTAGACCAAGCCTGATACATTTCGGCCATCTGCTGCTTTAATTTGTACATCTCTTCCTTCATCCCCGCTACGTCCACGATTTCTTCCTCTTGGGTGGGATCCATTACAGTTGCCTCAATTTCTTGCGATACAGCTTTTGTCATTTTCTTATATCTCGTGTTGTAAGAGTGAGTAGCCAGAATGCCAGTTGCCACAAAAATCTGAATCTCACAAACATCAACACCCATTAGTTG
Source organism: Nicotiana noctiflora (assembly GCA_032618575.1). NCBI lineage: Eukaryota > Viridiplantae > Streptophyta > Magnoliopsida > Solanales > Solanaceae > Nicotiana > Nicotiana noctiflora. Next base: position 79,775 of record JASVEL010001359.1, on the reverse strand, counting down.
TTAGCGCATGAAGAGATAAGATGCAACAACTTTAAAATAAATACATTTTCCTCGAGTCATCATGCATCATCCCGGCCTCTCTTTTTCTCTCTTTTTTTTCATTTTTTCTCTCTCTCTTTTTTTCATTTTCATTTCATAATTGCATTCCTATTTATTTGCCTATCGTAATTAAAAGAAATAACATAAAGCAAAAGGATTGACCACAACACTTGATTTTCATTGATAGTTCAAAAACATTGGTTTACAAGATGATATTGTAATGCTAATGCAAAGAAATATAAGATGCATGCCCTATGAATACATTAATGCTCCTAGTGCCCGCGAGACATCGTTTGGTCTTACCGCGGGCCTATATGCTAATCCCTTTTGGAGCCTATCCAGGTCAGACATGACTTGTTGTACAAAGAACTTCACCGCTGATACAAAGGTTCCTCGGGACATATCTTCACACAGCTGACTCTTTCGGGTGATGTATTGAGAAATGCGAACAATCTTCTCTCGAATGACCCCTTTTTCTTGAAGCAATCGGCTTATCTGTTCAGTGCGAGCATCCAAGGTATGTTGGTTATCATTTTGTATTTGTTATAGCTCCAACTCTAGTCGAGCCATAGTTGTGTAACAATGCTCTCTCTCTTCTTCGAGATCCTTGATAATCTTGTTACTTTTAACCGTGGCTGAAACCATTTTCTTTCTGAGCCGAGCTACCTCAAATTCGTGCTTATCTTGTAACTGCCGAACCAACTTGGCTCTTTCCTCAGCATCTCTGGTTATTTGCTTTCGAGCCCTGACTAATTCCTTTTCGGCCTTGTCCAAGTCAAAGCTGTAGTCATTCACTTTACGCCGGAGAGTCTCAATCAATTTCTCGTCCCGGGCTAATCGAACGGGGGTCTCGGATGCAATTTTCATTTGAGCAACTTGAGCCTTTAACATTTCGTTTTCTTTCTTCAGCTGCTTTTTCTCTCCTTCATCAGATGCTGCCTGTAAACCACTTTCAAACTGGAGATTTCTCAATTGTTCCTCCAACAAGCTGATTTTGGCCTTGTATTCTCTTTCTTTAGCCGCCCAATTCTGGTTTTCCTTAGATTGCTCCACCAAATCTTGCAGGTGTGGTCTTTTCAAAAGCCGTTCATGCTCAACACCCCGTCGATACCATGTGAAATATCTAGATGATACTTCTCCTCGAGCTCTATTTTGCACACAAGTATCCACTTTCGGGTTTTGGCACTCATTCCAAATTTGACGGATCTTTGCTTCCGGGAATTGCCCATCCAGACCAATTTCTATAGCTTGAGAACTGAGATCCCTGTCTCTCGTAATAACTTGACATCTACCCAGCTGTCGCAGGGCCCTATATGGGGCGTAAGGTTGGATTGTTTTTAAACCCATGATCAAGAAAGGTGACCCTTCTGTCGGCACATATATTACCTCGTCAAGAGGTAGCCAATCATATGTCCAATCGATCTGGCCCTCAGTCAATGATCGAAGATGTGAAATCCAATCCTTTACTCCCTCTGGCAATTTGACTTCTTTTGTTCTCGTACAGAATTCTTCCAGACATGTTCGTCCAGTCGGACCGTAACTTGAGAACGAAGGATGATGGCATAGGTGTTCAATCAACCAAATCTGCAAAATCAAATTGCACCCTTCAAAGAAGTTGGCTCCAGCTTTGCATGCAGTCAAGGCACGGTAGATGTCAGCTAGAATCATTGGAGCTAGAGTACAATTGTTTTGTACTATCAATGTGCTCGCTACCCCGGCAACCTTTATGCTGATGTGCCCATTGTCACACCTCTTTTTTACCGCACCCGCGAGGGTGCAAAGAGTTTTTCCAATTAAAGGACAATCGAGGCGGGAATTATTTAATTATTTCGGAGTCGCCACTTGGGAGATTTATGGTGTCCCAAGTCACCGGTTAAATCCCGAATCGAGGAAAAGAATGACTCTATTTAACAGTCCGCGAACCCGAAATCCGGATAAGGAATTCTATTAACCCGGGAGAAGGTATTAGGCATTCCCGAATTCCGTGGTTCTAGCACGGTCGCTCAACTGTCGTGTTTGGCTTATCTATCCGCTTTTTACAGTTATGTACTTAGTGCAAATTAATATCCCTTTACCGCTTTTATTATTGATTATGATTTACGAAAAAGAAAGTTGCTTAAAAATATGCTTCCGAATCACGTCACATGAAATGCACCCGGATCCTCGACATATTCTTATTCAACATTTCGGGGTTTGGATTTGGGTCGCATGAAATGCACACCCGTATTTAAGAAGGTAGAACTAAAATATGCGCTCGGAGTGATTACTTATTTACACTGTTGAGAAGAACGTGATATTCGCTAAGAAACGACACATCTCAAAATCTAAGTATTTTATATGTACATTTATGAAGGCCTTGCGATTAGTGTAACTATTGGGCGAGGCGCACCTTTAATTCAAATCTAAAGCGAACTACATCCCACTGTATTTTACTTAGGAGTTGATTCCAAATTATTTAAAACTTGCTACGAACCGCACCACATGAAATGCGCCTGTGGTTCCTGACACGCTTTATTTGCTCTTGCCCGAAATTGGGGTCGGGTCACATGAAATGCACCCCCGACTCCTTTAATCTAATTACGTCATTCAGTTGAGTAATAACTCACTAGCTAATCTTGCTTTTAACATAAGATCTAACATTAACAGATTTGGAGATTACACACATGAGTAGAGAAGATTGAACAGAGATACAACAGACTAATTCAGGTTTACATGCATATCTTAATGATAGTGTATCTTTGATCTAGCTACATTTTTCCATAACCAAAACTAGCAATACAAACTTAATTAAAGAGTAACAGAACATAACCAAACATAAGAACTTTGGACGACTACATGATTCGATAGACTTTAAACATAAGCTTCAAGCTTCATTCTTTTCGAACCAAGGAACTACAATAACAGGAATGTGTACCTGGAATACGGAAGAAGAAAGATGAATGAGCAGTGAACAAAGTGGCAATCAATAGTGATAGAGCACAACCAAAAGTGATAGCAAAACCACCACAACAGTAGCAAAACAACCACAGCAGACTCAGCAATCCAGTGACCTAACAAGAATCCCAACAGCAGAATCAACAACAACCAGTGGCAGTTACAGCCACAGGAGACCAGCAGCACCAACAATAGCACAAGAACAACAGCAACCAGTGGCAGTTATAGCCACGATATGCACAGCAACAACAACAATAGACTAGACCAACAGCAACACAACAAAACACACCAGTAACACAATAATCCAGCAGCAATAGTTGCACCACACACGACCAACAACCTCAGCAAACTAAAACTTCCAACAGCAACCACTAAAACTTTAATGAAACAGTGGCCAGGATCTATGTGTGAATGACTATATGCTTTCAATGTCTCTCTATGTATTTTTGAAATGTATCTTTGCTCTGTATATCTCTATCTCCTTTCAATCCCCCTACTGTTTCAGCTTAATGCTGTATTTATAGCTAAAAACCCCAACCCCTCCTGAAGGCCTGCCCAATTAATTAACCCTTGCCCACACTTCTCTCTGCCAAACCATGCTCTGTCAGTCTTATTCCCTCTGTTTCAGCCACTAAACAACTAGTTTTTAAGCACTGGCCAACCCATATTTTGTTCTGTCCTAGCCACTTAAAATGTCTAGGTATGGGTCTTATTATTTTAATCCAAGGACTGCAGGAACTGGTGGTACCCTGCTGTACAGCAGGTTCCACTAGTTCATTTCATGGGTAAGGTATTTTTTAAATCCTAAGATGCTAACATTCTGATCCAAATTACTAACAGCTATATCCCAACATCCTCATTAACTCAGAATCCAGCAACGATACCAATCAGCTATAACCAATTCGAATTCCTAATTCGAAACATTACAATTCAACTTCAATTCGACGGAAGTTCAAACATGGAATTGATCTGTATTAACACTAATGTCCTACTGCTCTAAACAACATTTATAACTATTCGACGATATTCGTTTAATCGATTATAACACCTAGAATCGATAACACACAGTCGACTGGATAAAATTTCGATTCAACAGTGTTTCGGACTCCACAGTGCCTCGGCAGAGCACGAGTTAATATAGGAACATGGTTCGACTTTGATAATCGAATTGCATACGCGCACTCAATTACAAGTATCATCATACAATCAAATAGAAACAAGTTGGTCGACCAAATAAAGGGGTCTATTGGAGATGAAAACAGAAAAATAAAAGAAAAACACAAAGATAGAAATCCACACGATTAACAAATGAAATAAGAAGAAAGAAAAGGAGAAATACCGCGCAAGATGAATATCCGAACTTGAACGGACCCCGGACCCGTCTTCAACTCGAACTTGGACTTTTGAAGTCGAAAAGAACTTAATCGAAGTATTTTCAACCGAAAATACTCCGATTAAGGTCTATTAGACTCCGAATCTTTACTCAATCGGACGAATTTTAGCACTTGGGTTTTTAGGGTTCTTGTCCGGTTCTTTAACCTAATATTCGAGAAAATTGGGAATGATTTGAGATAAAATGAAGATGGATTCGAAGAGTAGGAGGTGAGGCGGTTGTATGGTGTGGTTGTGGACGGCCGGCGATGCCTTGCCGCCGGGTTTCAGGCGAGGTTGTGGTCCGGCGGCTAGGGTTTTGGTGAGAGACACATATGAGGGGTCCGTTTGGGCGAATGAAGCGGGGGGGCAAGGGTTTGGGGGGCCTTTTTTTGTTTTTGGTATATTAAAAGGTGTGAGTTGATTTTGACCGTTGGATCACCGTTCATGGATGGCTGGGATTTAATGACACTATTGGACCGGGCAGGGGTGGCTGGGCGCTGGGCTGGGGGACTGGGCTGGTGTGTTGGCCGATTTGGGCCTGGTACTGCCGCTAGCCCACTCACTTTGCCTTTGTTATTCCCTTATTGTTATTCTAACTTGTATATTTTATGTATTTTGTTGTATTTTTTAATTTGTTTTGTATTTTTGTAATTATTTAGAATTAATTAAAACTAGCTAATTACCTTCTTTTCTTGTCAAATTTCAATTTAAAAAGCTAACTAATTTTTTTTTGATTTTTCTTTAATTAATAAAAAATGAATTAATTTCTTAAAGATGCAATTTTTTTTTATATTTTCGTTTATCACACACAAATATCATGCAAACAACTAACACAAAATTCACACAAAATTATAACAATAAGGAAAAATCATTTATTTTGGATTTTATAGGAATAACTCATGTGTAGGGTAAAAATCACGTGCTCACAGCTGCCCCTCTTTGCTCGGGGACACGAAGAGTTTCCGTGCAAAGATAAGTGAGCAACTATGAATCATTTTTACCCGTTTGAGTATTCCATTGTGAAGCATTTTGAAAAGCTTTGACCGAACCTTCGCTTCAAAGGTCTCCTACATATCCTGGGCTGAACAGGAATCAGGTCAATGTAGTTCGGGAAGTTCTGGTAGCTGGGACTACCATGACTGTTGCGATCTCGCTGTTACTGCTGTTACTGCTGTTACTGCTGTTACTGTTGTTGCCACTGCTTAGCTGATCTCCTTGTTACACCGTACTAAGGAACAAAAACAAGAAGCTAGACTAAGTTATAGTACTACAAGTTCTTATCTATCCTTTTTAACTTGATCTTGTCGCGCTCCTTGCCATCCTGTCTGACTTGGCGTTCCTTCTGACGCTTCTTCTCTTCTGCCAATTGTTATTTCGGCCTATCTTGATTGCCGAACTCAGACCATTGTTTCCTTCTTTATGATCTTTGAACTATTCTCCTTCGCAATCTGAATCTATCCGTTCTGATCCTTGTTGCCTTCCTCTGCTTACGAACTTGGATTCATGCCGGAGATTTCTGTTACATTCACCGCTTTCCTCAACCAACTTCAATAATAAATCGCCACTCCATTCTTCGTGCGGGCTCCCTGACTTCAGCTACTACTTCAAAATAAAATCGCCGCTCCATTCTCCGGGCGGGCTCCCGACTTCAATTACAACTTCAAAGTTAAATCGCCACTCCATTCTCCGGGCGGGCACCACGACTTCAACTACTACTTCAAAATAAAATCGCCATTCCATTCTCCGGGCGGGCTCCCCTGACTTCAACTATAACTTCCAAATTAAATCGCCACTCCATTCTCCGGGCGGGCTCCCCGACTTCAACTACTATTTCAAAATAAAATCGCCACTCCGTTCTCCGGGCGGGCTCCCACTGACTTCAGCTACTACTTCGAAAATAAAATCGCCACTGCATTCTCCGGGCGGGCTCCACGACTTCAACTACTACTTCAAAACAAAACCGCCACTCCATTCTCCAGGCGGGCTCCCGACTTCAACTACTACTTCAAAATAAAATCGCCACTCCATTCTCCGGGCGGGCTCCCCTGACTTCAACAACTACTTCAAAATAAAATCGCCATTCCATTCTCCCGGGCGGGCTCCCCGACTTCGACTACTACTTCAAAATAAAATCGCCATTCCATTCTCCGGGCGGGCTCACGACTTCAACTACTACTTCAAAATAAAATCGCCACTCCGTTCTCCAGGCGGGCACCCTGACTTCAACTACAACTTCAAAATAAATCGCCACTCCATTCTCCAGGGCGGGCTCCCTGACTTCAACTACTACTTCAAAATAAAATCGCCACTCCATTCTCCGGGCGGGCTCCCTGACTTCAACTACTACTCACCGATTTCATCCTATCTTGATTACCTTCCTTTGCCTTTTGTACCATTTCCTTCTTCCTGCGTTGTCCCTCGGGTCACCTTCTCTTCTGAATTATCCTGTCTTGGAATTGCCTTCCCCTAGGTCGTATTACTTTTCCTTCTGGCTGCTGGGGCTATTTTTGGAACTGTTTGCTTGCCTGCTGGGGATGATGCCGCTGAGGAAGTATTCTTTGTTTCCTTCACCCCTCCTTCTCTTCCTTCTTCCCGTACCTCCTTTGGGACTCACGCTTTTGCTTCCTCGAGCAAATTATAGGATGTAATACTGCTGGGGGAATCTCGAAGCCATTGTTTTATTTTCCAATAACGGCTGGGGATGATACCAGGCTCAAAGATTACCCCATCTCGTGTTGCTTTCTACCCTTATCCACTGGGTCTTTGCTTTCAAGAAAATTTTCGCAACAGGAGAAAATTTTCTGCCCCAGTTTGATAAACTTCTGGACGGTATGCTTTTCTGCCAACGAACCCTCTTTTCCTGCTTTAAATCAAAGAAAAATTGTTAGTTTCAAAATGCAGTGAGTGGTCGTGCCACTCTTGTTGGGGCCCTTCTCTTTCAGCTGCTTGGCCTCTCTCGAACTTTGAGGACGACGTTGACGCTTGTTGGGGACGATGCTCTTTCCACGAACGACCTCTCATCTTTCCTTTTATTCCAATCTTTGGTTTGATCCGACTCTTTTTAGCCGGTGATCTGTTGCGTGAAATCATCTTTCGGACGTGCCACATGTGTCCATCATACTCCATAATTCCTGCGAACCCTCCAATCAGCCTGTCGTCCCAATCTTACTATCGTAACGACTTCTGTCTTATTGCCTCGTTCCAGGCCTATTCATTTTCATCAAACTGCTTTGGGAGACTTGGTAGTAAGCTTTAAAAAATCAATTTTCGAAAATGAAAGAAAAGAAAAGAATACTGACCGCAAATGACAAAAAAAGAGAAAAACTTTTCTGAACTCAAAAATAGGAAAACTTATCTGAATGTATGACTGATCCAATGGTTATGCTGCGCCTTCGAGATTAAACTACCCAGTCTATTCATGTCAATCACTTTCTGATGCCGCGTTCTGCTAGAGGTAAACGGATGTCCAAACCTTGTCTCGTGCGGACATCTTGTAACCATCTCGTCCTGTCACCTCACAGTGCCCTTTCAAGGGTTTTCACTAATGAGATTCTCTCATTTCTCTCTATCTCCCGTCGCCTTAAGGTGCCCGTAAAGGTTTTCACCGTAAGACTCTCTCATTTTATTTCTCTCAACTTCCTTCGCCTTAAGGTGCCCTCGAGGGTTTTCACCGTTAAGACTCTCTCATTTACGCTTTCTTTCCATGTGGCGGGGTATCACCCCTGAGATCCCCTCTAGAGCGTTATCCCCTTTCGGCTTGTGCATCCTGGATTCAATCGAGGGTCGGGATGTCACTCTCGGCTTTCATTCACCTGACTTGGCACTTCTCAAATACTGATCGAGAGGTCTTTCTGGTTCTTAATATGGTTTCTGCACGTGAGGCTGAAGAAAGGGGTTTAGCCTCAACGGTTAGCTTATTACAACTTTCGGAATCCACACTATCTTTCCAACGAAACAATGACTTCTGCCCCCAGTTTTGTTGCTTGGGGAATTTTTGATTTTTATTTTATTATGACCGAGCCGTGTGGCGCCTACGTATCCTTCTTGAGGAATCAGGTCGAACGTAGTTCACTTTTTCTTGTATTACTTCTTTGTTTCTTTTCTATTCTGTTACACATCTTCCTTGATGATTCCGAAAGAGGGTATATGAAAGAATAATTAAGGCTCAAATGGGGAAACAAAGGTTAAAATGTTTGGGTAGTAGAAAAATTGCCTCTGTCATTTCATTCTCCGAAAAATGCCAAATACACACAAACGAAGCCAAACGTTGACAAATGCATTAAATAATTACACATAATATCTCTTGACTGCATCAGAATTGATAGCCATATCGGTGCATATTCCCTCAACATCAGTTAGGCATAGAGCGCCGTTGGATAATACTCTAGTCACCACAAATGGTCCCTGCCAATTTGGAGCGAATTTGCCTTTCGCTTCGACCTGATGTGGTAGAACTCTCCTCAGCACATGTTGTCCCACTTCAAATTTCCTGGGACGTACCTTCTTGTTATACGCTCTCGCCATTCTCTTTTGATACAATTGGCCGTGACATACTGCTGTCAATCTCTTTTCATCGATCAAGCTCAATTGCTCCAATCGGGTTTTGACCCACTCGTCGTCATCAATCTCAGCTTCAGCGACAATTCGGAGGGATGGGATTTCAACTTCTGCGGGTATTACTGCTTCAATCCCGTATACCAACAAGTAAGGAGTTGCACCTACCGAAGTCCGGACGGTAGTGCGATAACCCAACAGCGCAAATGGCAACTTTTCATGCCACTGCCTAGACCCTTCTACCATCTTCCTCAATATCTTCTTTATGTTCTTGTTTGTTGCCTCGACCGCACCATTTGCTTTTGGGCGATACGGTGTGGAATTTCGATGTGTAATATTGAACTGTTGACATACTTCTTTCATCAATCCACTGTTAAGATTTGCACCGTTATCTGTGATGATTATCTTTGGAATTCCAAACCTGCAGATGATGTGGGAATGTACGAAGTCCACCACCGCCTTCTTGGTCACTGATTTGAATGTTTTGGCCTCCACCCACTTGGTAAAATAATTGATCGTTACCAGAATGAACCTATGACCATTGGAAGCCGCAGGTTCTATAGGTCCGATAACATCCATACCCCATGCGACAAACGACCATGGTGCTGACATTGTATGCAATTCAGTTGGCGGAGAGTGAATCAAATCTCCGTGTATCTGACATTGATGGCATCTTCGCACGAAACTTATACAATCACGCTCCATCGTGAGCCAGTAATATCCTGCTCAAAGAATCTTCTTTGCCAATACGTATCCGCTCATGTGTGGTCCACAAACTCCCGAGTGTATATCTGTCATCACTGTTGTGGCTTGACTTGCATCTATACATCTCAATAATCCCAAATCCGGGGTTCTTTTGTACAGCACCCCTCCACTAAGGAAAAATCCGTTTGCCAATCGCCGAATAGCCCTCTTTTGATCTCCAGTTGCTTGCTCTGGGTATACTCCTAACCTGAGGTACTCTTTGACATCATGAAACCATGGCTCACCATCCATCTCTTCTTCAATCACATTACAATAAGCATGCTGATTCCGGATCTGGATATGTACTGGATCGACACGAACCTTGTCCGGGTGGTGTAGCATTGACGCTAAAGTAGCCAACGCGTCGGCAACCTCATTATGCATCCTTGGGATGTGTCTGAATTCTACTGATCGAAAGCGCTTGGTCAGATCATGCAAGCACCGACGATACGGGATAAGCTTTAAATCTCTGGTTTCCCATTCTCCCTGAATCTGATGTACCAGAAGGTCCGAGTCCCCCAAGACCAAGACGTCCTGTACATCCATGTCCACCGCTAATCGCAACCCCAAGATACATGCCTCGTACTCAGCCATGTTATTGGTACAGTGAAAACGCAGTTGAGCAGTAACAGGATAATGATGTCCTGTTTCAGATATGAGCACGACCCCTACTCCGACTCCTTTTGCGTTCGCCGCTCCGTCGAAGAAGAGCTTCCACCCTGGATCCTTGGTTAGTTCTAACCCCTCAATTTGCAACACCTCCTCATCTGGAAAATACGTCCTCAAAGGTTCGTATTCGTCATCAACGGGATTTTCAGCTAAGTGATCGGCCAGGGCTTGAGCTTTCATAGCCGTCCTTGTCACGTATATGATGTCGAATTCCGTAAGTAATATTTGCCATTTTGCTAACCTCCCTGTAGGCATAGGTTTCTGGAAAATATACTTCAACGGGTCCAAACGCGAGATGAGGTAAGTGGTGTAAGAAGACAAATAGTGTTTCAGCTTTTGGGCTACCCAAGTCAGGGTGCAACATGTCTTTTCTAGATGAGTGTACTTGACCTCGTGGACTGTAAATTTCTTACTGAGGTAGTAAATGGCCCGTTCCTTCCTGCCAGTAAGATCATGCTGCCCCAGTACGCAGCCGAACGAATTCTCCAGAACCGTCAGATAAAGAATCAGGGGTCTGCCCGGTTCAGGCGGAACTAGTACGGGTGGATTTGACAGATACCCTTTGATTTGGTCAAACGCTTCATGACATTCCGTCGTCCATTCTATCGCGGCGTCTTTCTTCGACGGACGGAATATGGGTTCACAGGTTGTTGTAAGTTGAGCAATAAACCTACTGATGTAATTTAACCTTCCCAACAGACTCATTACCTCTGTTTTATTCTTTGGCGGGGGTAGCTCTTGAATGGACTTGATTTTGGATGGGTCCAACTCAATGCCCCGTCGGCTGACAATGAATCCTAGCAACTTTCCTGATGGAACTCCGAATGCGCATTTGGCTGGATTGAGCTTGATGTCGTACCTTCGAAGTCTTTGAAAGAACTTCCTGAGGTCGGCAACATGGTCTTCTTGACGCCTGGATTTTACGATCACATCATCCACGTACACTTCAATTTCCTTGTGTATCATATCATGGAATACCGTAGTCATCGCCCTCATATATGTTGCCCCTGCGTTCTTCAAACCGAACGGCATCACTCGGTAGTAATAAGTTCCCCACGGTGTGATAAAAGCCGTCTTTTCTGCGTCCTCTTCATCCATCAAAATCTGATGATATCCCGCATAACAGTCCACAAAGGATCCGATTTCGCGTCCGGCGCAATTATCAATCAGGATATGGATATTGGGAAGTGGGAAATTATCCTTAGGACTTGCTTTGTTGAGATTGCGATAGTCCACGCATACTCTGATCTTTCAGTCTTTCTTTGGCACCGGTACTACGTTAGCCAACCATTCCGGGTATCGAGTGACACGAATGACTTTCGCCTGCAATTGCTTGGTTACTTCCTCTTTGATCTTTACACTCATCTCCGTCTTGAATTTCCGCAGTTTTTGCTTGACGGGAGGATATGCCGGATCAGTGGGTAATTTATGAACCACTAGATCAGTGCTGAGTCCTGGCATGTCGTCGTATGACCATGCGAAAATGTCTTTAAACTCCATGAGTGCTTTGATCAACTCTTCCCTCAGATTGGGTTCAATATGGACACTTATTCGGGTTTCTTTGACGTCATCCGCATTCCCTAGATTAACGGCCTCAGTATCATTTAAATTTGGTTTGGGTTTTTCCTCGAAGTGACTTAATTCTTCACTGATTTCTTCTACGGCTTCATCGTCGCCGTACTCCGATTCACTCTCGTCACCTCTTATTTCATGCGTTATTATTTCCAAACCCGATTGACTTTCTAGACTGGGTTGATTAATCTTTAAGCACGCCATATCATTAAGATCAGTTGCAAGAAGGCTGTTCAGAAAAGTAAAAAGAAGGAAAAATAAACCAAATTAGACACGAAGGGAATCAAATTTCATTAAATAGGAACTGTACAAGGGGAAACAAACTGCAAACTTAAATCAAAAATGAACTAAAAACAACGGGATTTTACTCCGGGGACAAACCCCCAACACAAAATTTCGAAAGAAAAACAATCCAAGACAAACTACCAAGACTCCTTCCGGACAGGGAGAGGAGTAGCCTTCCAGTTATTCAGTTTTGCCTTTGGTCCTACAAATTGTATCTCGGCATGACTGGATCCTTCACCGTCCTCGAGCATACATACATCTGTGAATAGGTCCTCGAACTTCCTGAAGAACTCTTCGTCTGGCCTGACGGTAGGACCGGGAATCTTTGTCGTTGGATGTCCTCTTGCTCCGGACGTGACAAAAGATTGGGAAAGGCGTGGAACAGGCTTTGGGAGCACCCATGTCTTCTGCTTACTCCTCTTTGCTCGCCGGATGTCCTCTGATGTTGGCTGGAATCCCAAGCCGAAGGTTCCCAAGTTTTCGACCACCGATACCGGTTGTATGATTCCTTGCAGAGATGCACCTAGACCTTTACCGGGTATGAAACCATGTCGCAACATTTCATGAGCCACCATGACATCCGCAGTAATTGTTCTGTCATCGGGAATGCATTCCCCTTCTGGAACTCGGTTGGCGGACACCACATCGCAGACCTGATATACCCACGGCCCAACATCTTCTTCTGTTTCAACAAAGGGAATGATGGTGCCTGATTGTGGATCGTTCTCTCCATGGACGACGATCTCCTGTTGGTCCCACTCAAACTTGACGAGTTGGTGTAGGCTGGATGGAACTGCTCTTGCGGCATGGATCCATGGTCGCCCTATTAGGAGGTTATATGACACCACCATGTCCAGCACCTGGAATTCCATGGTGAACTCCACTGGCCCAATTGTCAAGATTAGCACTATGTCACCAACCGACGCTTTGCCTCCTCCGTCGAACCCTCGAACACATATGTTGTTCTTGCGTATCCTGCCGATGTCTACTTTCAACTTGTCCAGTGTAGAGAGAGGACAAATGTTAGCATTGGACCCATTATCGACAAGGACTTTGGTAACCACCGCCTCTTTACACTTTACCGTAAGATATAAAGCCTTGTTGTGCTCAGTGCCTTCCTCAGGCAACTCGTCATCGGTGAAGGTGATCCGATTTGCTTCGAAGATCCGATTGGTGATCTTCTCCAAATGGCTCACTGAGATTTTATCCGGTACATGTGCCTCATTCAGGACTTTCATCAATGCTTGCCGATGTTCTTCAGAATGTATCGGCAAGGATAGCAATGATATTTGTGCCGGAGTCTTCTTTAACTGCTCTAAGACAGAGTAGTCATGCAGCTTCATCTTTTTCAAGAATTCTTCCGCCTCTTCATCGGTTACCGGCTTTTTCAATGCTGCCGGAGTGGTCTTCCTCAATTCCGCAGGGGCAAAACATCTCCCCGAGCGGGTCAACCCTTGGGCTTCACAAACTTCCTCTTTCACTTCCTTTCCTTTGTAGGTCGTTGTAATCCGAGCATAATTCCATGGAACGGCCCGGCTATCAGTTATTGGCAACTGTGTTGCTGGCTGGATGATGAAAGGATCCATTCGAACGCCTGCTACGTCAAGATGGGCTTGATTGCTGCCCCTGGTACAACTATCTTGGCTTCCCCCGGCTTCAGCGGTACTTCGTTCACACTTCCCTTTCCTGCTTCCGACCCTCCTGGTATGTCCTTCTTGCAACTGGGTGACTCATCAAGGCGTGGCCCTTTTCTCGTTCCTGCCCCGCTAGACTTAATCATCATTACGGTCTGAGAGGCTTTCTCCTTTCCTTCCTCCGCCCGTACCAACTCGATCATATTGGTCTCGTGATGAGTTGGAAGCGGGTTTTGGTTGATGTTGGGCTCTGTTGGAGTATGGACCTCAATTCTGCGAGTGTCGATGAGCTCCTGGATGGCTGTTTTCAACCTCCAACACTTTTCTGTGTCATGTCCCGGACATCCTGAGCAGTATGCACAATTTACTGAATGGTCCAGGTTCTTTGGAAGAGGGTTTGATAGCTTAGCTTCAACCGGATTCAGCAACCCTACTTGCTTTAACCGGTGGAACAGACTGGTGTAAGATTCCCCCAAGGGAGTGAAATTCTTCGGCCTTGGCGCCTTGTCGCCCCTGAATGCCTGGTTTGGACGAAAACTCGCGCCCGAGGGGTTTCTGTAAGCTCTTGGGGGTGGATGATTGTTCCGCGGGTTTGGTGCACGCCACGGTGCATGGACGGGAGGTGCAGAATAGGACTGTGCGTGGTGGACAGTAAAATGGGGATCAGGTGCGGGATAGTAATGTTGCGGGTGGTTATATGGGTTGTGGGAGTAATTTTGGTGGTGAGGTTGGGGTGGGCTATATTGGGGTGCGGGGCCTCTATTTCTGAACCATGCCCCGGACTCGACGGCCGCAACTTCCTCTCTCCTCTTTTCCCCAGTACTCCTCCAGTACCGCTTTGGATAGCCTGAGTGGTGGCTTTCAATGCTGAGTAGCTCATGATCTTGTTGGCCTTCAAACCTTCCTCGATCATACCCCCCATTTTTATCACCTCAGTGAATGATTTGCCTACGGACGTTACCAGATGTCCGAAGTAGGTGGGCTCTAATGTCTGCAAGAAGTAGTCCACCATCTCGCTTTCTCTCATCGGCGGATCTACCCTGGCCGCCTGTTCCCTCCATCGGAAACCAAATTCCCTGAAGCTTTCAGCAGGCTTCTTCTCTAATTTTAGCAATGATAGGCGGTCGGGGATTATCTCAAGATTGTACTGGAACTGGCCGATAAAAGCTTGAGCCAAATCATCCCACGTAAACCATCTACTGGGATCCTGTCTAGTGTACCACTCCAGCGCAGATCCTCCCAGACTCTGGCCGAAGTAAGCTATCAGAAGCTCGTCCCGTCCTCCGGCCCCTCTCATTTTACTGCAGAACCCTCGGAGGTGGGCTACCGGGTCGCCATGCCCCTCGTATAGGTCGAATTTGGGCATTTTAAACCCTGCTGGCAACTGGACGTCCGGAAATGGACACGGATCCTTATAGGCGACGCTGACCTGGTTGCCCAAACCGTGCATGTTCCTGAAGGACTGCTCCAGGCTTTTAACTTTTCTGACAACTTCCTCGTGTTCCGAACTTTGGAAGTGCTTTTCCGGTTCTGCCGGATTATCCCGGTGAGGTGTATGTGATTGTGGTTCAGGAGCCCTGAAAGTAGGCTCTGGAGGATAGTAAGAGTTGTCATGGATCTGAACATATGGCTCGCTGGCCGGCCTTTGCAGAGGAGCAGGTGGAGGTGCCACAAAAATAGGGGGGGCTGGAGGAGGATTTGGTTTGGTTGGTGGAATGTGGGTGGCATATGGGTTTTCCCCCTGAAAGTACGGATAGATCGGGGCGCTTGTCGAAGGATCGATGGGTGGATGTTCCGGAGCTGAGGCGAGAGTAGGGCGGTTTGGTGAAGGCTGTTCCCTGGCCCAGGCCAGGTGCATCTCTGTTATCTGTTGTTTTAACCGGTCTACCTCTTCTTTCATGATTTGTAGCTCTGATTTTTCTTCCTCGAGACTCTTGCCAGAACTAGACATGCTTACTGTAGCCGGTCCTTTGGATCTAGTACGGTAGTGATGGCTGGCCAGGATATTCTGTCAAACCAACTGCTAAACTTTCTCTGGAATGCAACAAACTTGTTAGTTCACCGAGTTTGACGGATATGTTATAGCACGTTGGATGCAATGCACCTAACCAAATAACCATTTCTACATGTACTCTTAACATGCGTCATTCCGGCCTTTTTTCTTTTTCTTTTCTTCTTTTTTTTTCTTTTTCTTTTTCGACTATCTTTGCAAGCCTTATTGTTATTTAACCTATGGATTCCTTTCTTTTTTAGTGGTGGTCGAATCTTATGTGGATTGCCTACGTATCACGACCCCGCGTGAATCAGACCGAGCGTAGTTCTGGTAACAAGATTGTGGCAAAATTCGGTAACTTTTATATCAAATAAAACCGTGTAGTTACAAAACACGTCTTACAACAATCAGCAAAACAAAAGAAAATGCTTGACTTGGAAAGTAAAAGATAAAAATGCCAACTAGCTTGACTTAACATTTCAAAATACATTTTCAATCAAAAATCTAATGCTCTAAAATTCCTGGGGGCCCGCGAGGCATCATTCGGCCTTGCCGCGGGCCTTGGTGTGAGGTCCTTGTGCAGTCCCCTCAACTCTTCCATGATCCGATGAACATAACCCATAATTGAAGCGAAGAGGTCGGCGCGGGGCATTCGTTCGCAAGCTAGGCACTTCATGGTGACATAGTGCCCGATTTCTCCAATTCTGTCCTTGATCATGTCCCTTTCTCCGAGTAGCCGCTCTATCTGCTGGCTTTTTGCTCCCAATCTTCGAGCATTATTGGTGACTTGGTCTAGGAGCCTATCCACTTGTCCTTGCAGTCGGGCCATCAAATTGTGGCAACGGTCGAGGTCCGTTCTGGCATCTTGGGCTTGCTTGAAAACCCGCTCCCTGAGGACAACATTTGCTTCCCTCAGACTAGTGATGATCTCGGTGTAATCTTCTTCCACCCGTTTTAGGTGAAGTGCATGTTGATGTGCCTCCTTTCTCCAGCTAGCATGGATCCTCGTTGTCCGGGCTTTCGACTCGTCCAATTCTCTTTGGATATCGGTGACTTGGCTTCTCAAACCCTTTATCAATTTTTCGTCGGCCCGACTCCTCAGCTGTCTGTCAGCATCTCTTTTCATTTGCTGGATTTGAGCTCTCAAGAAGTCATTTTCTTGTGCCAACTTCTTTTTGTCTCCTTCGTCGGTGGCAGCTTGCATGTTCTTCTCGAACTGAAGGTCCCGGACCTGCTGTTCTATCCTGCCAATCTTCGTCCTGTACCCCTCCTCCTTTGCTAACCAATTCCATTGTTCCCGTGAATCTTCTATGAATTGTTGGACATGGGCTCTTTTAGAACATTTCCGACGAATCTGAAATCTTTTCCCGAACCACGCATTGTACTTTGGGTCCACCTCTCCCTTAGCTAGTTCCCGGACCATGGTTTTAGGCTCAAGGAACCGACATTCGTGCCACGGCCTTCTAATCTTCTCTTCGGGGAATACGACTCCTGGGCTCAACTCAATGGCGTACTTCCTCAGGTCTTGATCGGTAGGAATAACCTGAAACCTTCCTAGTTGACGTAATACACGGTGAGGGACATATGGTTGGACACTGCGGATCCCCATCAGAAGGATATAACACTCCTCGGCTGCCATATATATTACTTCGGTATCGGGTAACCACCCGAACGCCCATTCAATCTGATCGGCTTCTATTGAGCTCAGTCGTGCAAGCCATGCCTCGACGCCTTCAGGGAATACAGCACCCATCATCCGTTCTTCGAAACCCCTGATACAGTTTTTTTCGGTCAACCCATGGTTCATGTATTGTGTTCGGTGATGGAGGTGTTCTTGCATCCATAATTGGAGTAACAGATTGCAACCTTGGAAGAAATTGCCCCTTCTCGGCATACAGTCAAGGCTCGATAGATTTCGGACAAAACCAAAGGGACCACCGTGCTGGTAGCCTTTTTGATTGCAACATCGGCTATTCCTACCAGAACTTATCTCTATTTTCTTATCTTCGCGCGGACAAATCACAATCCCCAAGAATGTCGTTATGAATGCTAGAATTCGTCTGGCCTCCCACTTGGTTCTATTCCCTGCGTGAGTCGGTCCAAGGTTTGACTCTTCAAAACCCCGAGGAGTGCCGTACCGTTGATATAAGAATTGAAGATCGCAACATCCTTTCAGCAGATCATCATTTTTCACCTTCCGACTAATGCTCAGCAAATCCAGAAACCCATGTGGAGACACCGGTCTTGGTGAGAGCAGGTATTGCCCTCTTAATTTCCCATTTAATCCTGCATAGCCCGCAATTTCCTCTAATGTGGGCGTCAGTTCAAAGTCAACAAAACGGAACACATTGCGGGTCGGATCCCAGAAAGATACCAGTGCCTTGATGATGTCTTCCCTTGGCTCGATATTCAACAGATCAACCAAACCTCCCAAAATTCTCCCCACTACCTTTTTGCTACTGTCTTCCAAATCGTTCCACCATATACGGAGCTGTTGAGGGACCTCGCTAAAGATTGAAAATGATTTATTCTGATTCGTGCTCATCCTGCACATTTATTAAGGTGATTTAAATAAGAAAAACAACTTTGTTTTGCTAAAAATAAAAAATCAGTTTTCAATCACGGCCTTTCAACGTCTCGGGGACGAAGGCTTTTAAGGCTGTGGGGTAAATTGATCGAAATCAAAATTGACCCAAAGGTGGCCGTTTATACGAAATTAGCCTTCCGGCGTCCCTTTCGGGAACATTCGGCTATTTTTTAAAAACAGCGTCACCGACTTATTTAGTACAAAAGTTAGTTTTGATATTTCGGCCATTTTTCAAAAGGTGAAGTTGGACCCGATGGAGGTTGCCTACGTATCTCACATCCAATGAGAATCAAACCCACGTAGTTCGGTTTTGACGAAACAAACGATATTATTTATTTATTCATTTTACTAAAGGAAAACAAGTAAGCTATTTCTATCTTAAGAACAAAATACATTTTCCCTTCTTCTTCTTTTTTTTTTTTTTTTTTATCTCTAAAAGCCGGTCAGCATGCAAGTCTGAAGCAAATATATACATAAAACAGACAGGATGCAGCAGGATGGTCTTTTCATTTCAGGTCACCTGTCCTAGACGGACCCAACCCCTGTGTTGAGTTCCCTAAGCCAAATGCGACATGATGCAAATAAACGTTTCCTACTAGGGATCCGGCATGAAGCTTTGTTATTCTAGGTTTAAAAACCTGGGTTTATCTGTTCTAGACTTGGCTTACCCGAGCGGAACAGCTCGAGCCGAGGAGGAGGCAGCAACCCGGGAATACAGAAGCTTCACCGGTTTTGCAACTTATCCAAACCTCGTTCTAAAATGGGAATTAGACACTATACAGAAAAGAAGTCACACGAAGTGCACCCTTCTTCATGATTTAGAAGACTCAGAGAGGAGATTGGTTCCGGCACAATTTATATGTACAATTCACAAAATATCAAAGCAGTAAAAACAACATTTAGCACATTGATGCCAACATGTAAAAGAATCAGATAATAAATATGCCAAATACAACAATTATTCCGAGCTCGAATTCTAAAAGATGTCCCCAGCAGAGTCGTCGGAGCTGTCACACCTCTTTTTTACCGCACCCGCGAGGGTGCAAAGAGTTTTCCAATTAAAGGACAATCGAGACGGGATTTATTTAATTATTTCAGAGTCGCCACTTGGGAGATTTATGGTGTCCCAAGTCACCGGTTAAATCCCAAATCGAGGAAAAGAATGACTCTATTTAACAGTCCGCGAACCAGAAATCCGGATAAGGAATTCTATTAACCCGGGAGAAGGTATTAGGCATTCCCGAATTCCGTGGTTCTAGCACGGTCGCTCAACTGTCGTGTTTGGCTTATCTATCTGCTTTTTACAGTTATGTACTTAGTGCAAATTAATATCCCTTTACCGCTTTTATTATTGATTATGATTTACGAAAGAGAAAGTTGCTTAAAAATATGCTTCCGAATCACGTCACATGAAATGCACCCGGATCCTCGACATATTCTTATTCAACATTTCGGGGTTTGGATTTGGGTCGCATGAAATGCACACCCGTATTTAAGAAGGTAGAACTAAAATATGCGCCCGGAGTGATTACTTATTTACATTGTTGAGAAGGACGTGATATTCGCTAAGAAACGACACATCTCAAAATCTAAGTATTTTATATGTACATTTATGAAGGCCTTGCGATTAGTGTAACTATTGGGCGAGGCGCACCTTTAATTCAAATCTAAAGCGAACTACATCCCACTGTATTTTACTTAGGAGTTGATTCCAAATTATTTAAAACTTGCTACGAACCGCACCACATGAAATGCGCCTGTGGTTCCTGACACGCTTTATTTGCTCTTGCCCGAAATTGGGGTCGGGTCACATGAAATGCACCCCCGACTCCTTTAATCTAATTACGTCATTCAGTTGAGTAATAACTCCCTAGCTAATCTTGCTTTTAACATAAGATCTAACATTAACGGATTTGGAGATTACACACATGAGTAGAGAAGATTGAACAGAGATACAACAGACTAATTCAGGTTTACATGCATATCTTAATGATAGTGTATCTTTGATCTAGCTACATTTTTCCATAACCAAAACTAGCAATACAAACTTAATTAAAGAGTAACAGAACATAACCAAACATAAGAACTTTGGACGACTACATGATTCGATAGACTTTAAACATAAGCTTCAAGCTTCATTCTTTTCGAACCAAGGAACTACAATAACAGGAATGTGTACCTGGAATACGGAAGAAGAAAGATGAATGAGCAGTGAACAAAGTGGCAATCAACAGTGATAGAGCACAACCAACAGTGATAGCAAAACCACCACAACAGTAGCAAAACAACCACAGCAGACTCAGCAATCCAGTGACCCAACAAGAATCCCAACAGCAGAATCAACAACAACCAGTGGCAGTTACAGCCACAGTAGCACAGCAACAACAACAACACAAGAACAACAGCTACCAGTGGCAGTTACAGCCACAATATGCACAGCAACAACAACAACACAAGAACAACAAAACAACACTCGAACAAACCAATGGCCACCCAATAACTACACACGACCAGCAACCACGACACACAATCAAACAGTAGACCAGTGGCCTTCTCTCACAACAGCAATGACAAACAGTGGTCCAAACTAATGGAACAGTAACCACCAACCCAATGAAACAGTAACCTCTTCTATCCTGTTTGTTCTCTCTATCTATATGTGTGTATGGTGAACCCTTACTGTATGTATATCCCATATCCAGCCCTCTGTCCATCCTTTTATACCCCTTCCCTCACCTGGCCAATCTATATCCAAATCCTGACCAGCCCATCTCCCCCTCTGTCCTAAACCACCAACAACTAGTTTTTAAGCACTGGCCAACCCATATTCTGTTCTGTCCTAGCCACTTAAAATGTCTAGGTATGGGTCTTATTATTTTAATCCAAGGACTGCAGGAACTGGTGGTACCCTGTTGTACAGCAGGTTCCACTAGTTCATTTCATGGGTAAGGTATTTTTTAAATCCTAAGATGCTAACATTCTGATCCAAATTACTAACAGCTATATCCCAACATCCTCATTAACTCAGAATCCAGCATCGATACCAATCAGCTATAACCAATTCGAATTCCTAATTCGAAACATTACAATTCAACTTCAATTCGATAGTAGTTCAAACATGGAATTGATCGGTATTAACACTAATGTCCTACTGCTCTAAACAACATTTATAACTATTCGACGATATTCGTTTAATCGATTATAACACCTAGAATCGATAATACACAGTCGACTAGATAAAATTTCGATTCAACAGTGTTTCGGACTCCACAGTGCCTCGGCAGAGCACGAGTTAATATAGGAACATGGTTCGACTTTGATAATCGAATTGCATACGCGCACTCAATTACAAGTATCATCATACAATCAAATAGAAACAAGTTGGTCGACCAAATAAAGGCGTCTATTGGAGATGAAAACAGAAAAATAAAAGAAAAACACAAAGATAGAAATCCACACGATTAACAAATGAAATAAGAAGAAAGAAAAGGAGAAATACCGCGCAAGATGAATATCCGAACTTGAACGGACCCCGGACCCGTCTTCAACTCGAACTTGGACTTTTGAAGTCGAAAAGAACTTAATCGAAGTATTTTCAACCGAGAATACTCGATTAAGGTCTATTAGACTCCGAATCTTTACTCAATCGGACGAATTTTAGCACTTGGGTTTTTAGGGTTCTTGTCCGGTTCTTTAACCTAATATTCGAGAAAATTGGGAATGATTTGAGATAAAATGAAGATGGATTCGAAGAGTAGGAGGTGAGGCGGTTGTATGGTGTGGTTGTGGACGGCCGGCGATGCCTTGCCGCCGGGTTTCAGGCGAGGTTGTGGTCCGGCGGCTAGGGTTTTGGTGAGAGACACATATGAGGGGTCCGTTTGGGCGAATGAAGCGGGGGGGCAAGGGTTTGGGGGGCCTTTTTTTGTTTTTGGTATATTAAAAGGTGTGAGTTGATTTTGACCGTTGGATCACCGTTCATGGATGGCTGGGATTTAATGACACTATTGGACCGGGCAGGGGTGGCTGGGCGCTGGGCTGGGGGACTGGGCTGGTGTGTTGGCCGATTTGGGCCTGGTACTGCCGCTAGCCCACTCACTTTGCCTTTGTTATTCCCTTATTGTTATTCTAACTTGTATATTTTATGTATTTTGTTGTATTTTTTAATTTGTTTTGTATTTTTGTAATTATTTAGAATTAATTAAAACTAGCTAATTACCTTCTTTTCTTGTCAAATTTCAATTTAAAAAGCTAACTAATTTTTTTTTGATTTTTCTTTAATTAATAAAAAATGAATTAATTTCTTAAAGATGCAATTTTTTTTATATTTTCGTTTATCACACACAAATATCATGCAAACAACTAACACAAAATTCACACAAAATTATAACAATAAGGAAAAATCATTTATTTTGGATTTTATAGGAATAACTCATGTGTAGGGTAAAAATCACGTGCTCACACCCATCTTTTCTCGGAATTATGACAATTCCGAGAAATGCCACTAAGAAAGCAAACCTTCGATGCTCCTCCCATTTTGCTCGGTTGGACTTGCTGCATAACTTGTTTGTGGAGTCATTGAAACCCCCGATGTGTCCATACCTACTGTAGATGAAGTTCAGGGAGCAAAAACCGTTGGCTAAATCTTCGTTGTGGACATTCCTAGCAATTTTCAGAGTCCAGAAAACGATGCACCGTTGCCGTTCTTGAAGATACCGGGTATTTTCCTTTTAAGGGGACTTCATTCTTCCCTATGTAGAAAGAAATTTCTTCTAGAGTAGGAGTGAGTTCAAAATCCGGGAGATGTAATACATTGTGTGTCGGGTCCCAATATGTGACCAATGCTCTAATCACGTCACCTCGGGGAATTATGTCCAATAATCCCATAAGATCTTTCAAGTAACCCTTGACCGAGTCCTGATTTTCCGTTCCCATGTCTTGCCACCACAGTTTTAGCTCCAACGGGATTTTATTCATTAAGGAGAAATGTTCATTCAACATTGTGCTCATCCTGCACATTTATTAAGGCGATTTTATTTAGAAAAGAGAAAAAAAATTTCAGTGCAAATTTTCATTTTTGAAAGAATCATGGCTCTCAAAGTGGCCATTTTTGCCAAAACAGCCTTTCGGCGTTCTTTCGGAACACTCGGCCGTTTCCAAAAATAGCAATCGCCTTGATTATTTGAAAAGAAAAAATCTTTTTGGCCTTTTTCTAAAAGTGTGGTTGGACCCGTTTAAGGGTTGCCTACGTATCCCACCTAATGGCGAGAATCAAACCTGCGTAGTTCGGTCAGATTATTTGACCACTTATTTCAACAACAAAACCATTTTTCACATTTTCGGATTTTCCGGATACCCATTTTCACTAATTCTCATTTCTCTCTCTTTGTTTTTCTTTTCAACAAATTTTCTAGCCTCGAGATTTTCACCAGTCCGCATAACGATCAAGGACAATAAAATGCAACACATAATATGCTCGGTCTTTTCCAAATACCGGGTCACATGTCCTAGACGGACCCAACCCCTGTGTTGAGTCCCCTAAGTCAAATATGATGCAAATAATCGTCCTAGACCTATGTTCAAAATCTTACGGTTTCATGGAGTGCTAGACCGTGTACCCGAGCGGACAACTCGAATCGAGGAGGGGCTACGTACCGGTGACTCGCGGAGTCAATCGGCTTTGTAACTTATCCGGCCTCTATTTTCTTAATTTTGGTGACTTTAACAAAAAGAGGAGTCCCAACCAGTAAGCACATCCCCGGGGGTGAAGAAGAGAAGGGTTTTCGGCATAATTTTTATATACAATCCACATAGTATCAAAGCGATAAAGCACATAGCATGTTGTTTAAATCATATAGTGAAGTCAAACAATATCGCGAACGGCAATTCTAAGGAGCTCGAGTTCTTAAACCCTGAAACCGAAGTTCGGGGTTGGGATCCCCAGCAGAGTCGCTAGAGCTGTCACACCTCCCTTTTTACTACCCCAACTAGGAAAAAGCATATAAATACGCTTTATAGGGTATACCTTGATGTTCAAATACCCGAGACGGGTATAATAGCATAAAGGAAGGAGTTTTTCCACTTTAAGGACAATCGGTTCGGGATTTTTGTTTTAATAATCAGAGTCGCCACTTGAGATAATAATGGTGTCCCAAGTCACCGGTTAATCCCGAATCCGAGGAAATTGACTCTTTCAAAAATGTCTGCGAAACAAAGATCTGGTTAAGGAACTCTTTTAACCCGGGAGAAGGTGTTAGGCATTCCCGGGTTCCGTGGTTTTAGCACGGTCGCTCAATTGTCGTTCTCGACTCTTGTTTGACTCAACATAGATTTTAACAATATGTATGTGATTTTGCTTTTAATATTTTAAAGAATTTGCGACATTGCGAAAACGCACCTCGAGTCACACCGTAACCAGTACGCCTGTGACTTTTAGTACGTTTCGGCTTTGCCGGGATTTGGGATTTGAGTCGCACCAAGTGCACACTTGTATTTAAGGAAAGTATATTAAATCGTGCCTAATAACATCTAGCGGCTTTTAAGTGTTTTGGGAGAGGCTATGAAGTTTACTAGTAGCCTTCCCGTATCTATTATAAATTATTTCATTACTAAAAAGGGGGCCCCGCTATTTTGTGTTGTGCGAGGCTCGTCCCAATTATATTTTAAGGTCCCAATCTTACATGTACGTGCTAGGTTATCTATATTGGTTTTTTCCTTAGTCATATTATAGTTTCAGCATTAAGCCTAGGCCACTATCACTGTCTTCATTGGGCCTAGGCCCTTGCTGTCTCACTCAAATGAGCATTGGATTTACCGAGGTCTTAATGACCCAGGCCATCTTTGGGCTTCTGTTCAATGGCCCAATCAGTTTCATACTGCAGCTCAGGCCCACGTTACAAGTTGGGCCCAAACCAAATTGTAATAACAGAAAGTACAACACATAATTCATAAAAAAGAAACAGGTACTCGGAATTAGAAATGAAATCAAATCACTTTTATTTATTTGTCAGGAGATGAAAATCACTATACAATATGATTCATGTTAACCTTAAACTACAATAACTTGATGTATGTAAAATCTGACTACTTCTACACTTTTACTTTTCTTAAATGCTGATTTACACTAAAATTGAAAGTTTATTTAACCAAACAACTAAGAGCAGATGTTTAAACATATGAAGCATGATTCCCACAGTTCGATTACTTGCTAATGATTACTAGATTACCAAACTAATTGACTGATGAAATTTACACAAGATTATCACTGGATTTTTCTGCGATTTGCTCTTATTTACTATCACATACTCAGTTGCAATTGATTCTTTACCTCTATAAACTGTTTTTCCCTTTTAATATCCCTTTTCAAAAACAGATTAACTACGTGAATGAGTCGAACCTACTTATTCATACTAAAGTTATCTAACCTTGTTTTATACCTATTTAATTAGTGATTTACTACTATGACTATACTACTACTATACTACTACTATATTACTACTATTATACTAGCTATTACAATATTCTTGTTTCTGTTCTTATACTACTACATTCTATATTACCACTAAAGCTACAGATCTAAACTATTAGAGCAGTAACACAAAATGGACTACAAATTCATAATGACAGATAAATTAAGCAGAATCTTCATGTTATTTCATCTAGATCATCAATACAGCTTCACCCGAACAGAAATTGTACCTGGATAAGCAAAATGAAGCCGATGAGTCTAAGGGATTAAGCAGTAAGCACAGCAATGAACTCAGACAGCAATGCAACAGTGGAATTGAATGCCAAATGAACAAGACAACACAGCAATAGCAAGCAGGAATCCCACAGCAAAGCAAGTAGAAATCCAGACCAAATTCGAGCAAAGAACCCAAAAATCAGAAGAAATCAACAAGTTCTCACTCGAAAAATCCCAGAAACACTACTGCTATATTAGTATTTTTCTCTAAACTTTTCTTATCAAAAGCCCGCCCCTCTTTCACTCTTTTTGGGAGTATTTATAGGAATGGGCAAGGGCTGAGTCATGGGGAGAAAGTATGGGATTAAATCCCACTTCTCCCCTCTTAAAATTATCAAGTTTACACTTAGACCCTTATTTCAGTTATGAAATCCCTTCCAGCATGTGCTGGAAGGTTCTAAAAGATTCCTTTTAGGGCTTTTTACCAATGTATCCTTATGGGTTAAAGATTTTTACAGATTTTCCATTTTATGGAGACCATTATACCCTTTAATCGCTGCAAAATTGCAGAAATCAGGGGTACAAATGACTCCCTTAACCCTATATATTTCAAACTATTTACCAAATTACTAAATTGGTTCCCTTTTATACCCTTGAAGGCACTGCTGAATTACCTGACCTACCTAGGTCAGGTTTCAGCAATCACAATTAAGAGCCCGTTTGGATTGGCTTAAAAAAAGTAGCTTTTAAGCACAAGTGCTTAAAAGCACATTTTAAGTGCTGGAGTTGGTTTTATAAATAAGCAGTTATGCGTTTGGATAATTGTGCTGGAGCTGAAAAAAAGCTGTTGAAATGTTTGATAAACAAGTGTTGGTAAGCACTTTTTCTATTAAAATGACTGAAATATCCTTAAAGCTGTTAAACTATAAAGAAGCTTATTACTATAATATTTTATTTCAAACTTCTAAATATAAATATGAAATAATTAATATTTGAAATGATCACGAAATAATTAATATTTAAACTTACAACTAATTGTTAGCTTTTCCTTATATATTTAAACAACAAAATTAACAATTGTACTATTTTTATATAATATATGTATATTTTGCAATATATTTTGTACTCAATAGTTTGTGAATTATAAAAATTGAATACAGACTAAAACATCAAAATATAAAATTTAAATATTAAAAAAATTATTTTGGTTTGAATTTAAATCTTTAAGCGCGATGTCTAACATGTTTTATAAAAATAAAGTTTCGTTATATTTGACAAAATTATATTTATAATTATTAAATGAACTGCAAAATGTGAACAAGTAAATCCAAACTTCAGCCTTTTTGAAACTTTTGTACAAGTGACTAAATTTTAAATAATTTAAATATATGTTATGCTTTTTTAGAATAATAAATATTATTAGGGACAAAAGGGTAAAATACTTGGTCAAAGATAGTTGGCTTTTAAGTTAGAAAAAAAAAGTTGGGATCAGCCAACTTATGACTTTTAGCTTTTTTAAGCCAGTTTTAACTTTTTTTAAGCTGTTTTCGTTTTTGCCAAACACTCCCAACATCTAAAATTGGCTTAAAAGCTGATTTGACCAGCTTTTAAGCCAATCCAAACAGGCTCTATATTTAACTAATGGCCAGTCCTTGCATTGGTATTTAAGGACTGGCCAACTCTACTTTAGGGAACTATTTTAATTTTAGCCTTTTTTAGTTCAACTTCAGTTAATTAAAACCTTCTTATTTCAATTTTAAGCTAATTGCAGGACCAACCTGCCTTATTACCATAATTAAACCATTTAAAACCTAGCCAATCTCAAGTTGAGACTTAGCTTGGGCAATTGAACCCAATTACTGAACACAGGCTGGGCCTAAGCCTTTGCAGGCTTAGCCACCTATGGTTCAGGGCTCAAAAGTGAGCCTGGGCAAGTCTGCATTTGCAGACTTAGCCAGTTCTGCACAACCAGCCCCTTTTGAGGTGGACTGGTGTGTTGGGACCTTATAGAGTTGGTCAACCTTTGCAAAGTTGACCACTCTTAGGTCAATTATTGTCTAATAACCTATTTTGTTCATTTTAAGTTAATTAAACTAATTTGCAGGACTAGCCTGCTTTATTAAGGCATTCAGACTGTTAAACTAATGGCCAGTCTCAAGTTGAGACTTAGCCTGGGCAATTGAAGCACAATTGTTGAACATAGGCTGGGCCTAAGCCTTTGCAGACCTAGCCACCTAAGGTTCAGGGCTCAAACAGAGCCTAGGCAAGTCTGCATTTGCAGACTTAACCAATTATTACACAACTAGCCATCTTTAAGTATTGGCCAGTGTGTGAGGGACCTAGCAGAGTAGGTCAATTGCAAAATTGACCACTCTTGGTCACTTATTTAATTTGTAGCCTATTTTTGTGATTTTCAGTTTTAGCCTATTTCAAAACTAGCCACTTTATGAAACCTAGCACTAACAGCTATAACCAATTCACCTAAGCATGATAGGTATTAACAGTGTTCATACTAACATAAAACTATTGCAAACTTAGCCATTTCAACATACAATTGCACACATAACCACATGAAACCAAATATTGTTCATTAATCAATTAAAACTCAGAAGAAGAGTTTGATAATGTTGAATCTTAACTAATCAACTCACATACTCAAATTCATGTAGCAAAAATGTCAATTAACATCAATCAGGCTTAGTCACAATCATTTTATGTTAAAATATTCACTGAATGACCCAGAGCACATTTAGAGTTCATGAACATAGACATAGTAAAGACTAGATCTCATAACAGTCAACAGGAAATGAAATATGGCTTATATCAGACATGAGAACAATGGGTCTAACAGAATAACATAAGAATGGTAATCAACCAGACCTACTAATCTAAAACTTTTCCAAATACCAACCTAAATCTAATACAAGTGCATGACAGATAAGATGAAGATGAAGAACAGAAGAACATGGAGAAACAGTGAAAAAGAAATAGGAAAGATCAATCAGGATACTTCAAAAGCAACTTAATGTAAAGATGAGAAGAGAATAAAGTTAAGCTAATATTAGAACTAAGCATGCATGACAATAGGAGAAAGCTAGACTATAAAAGCTAAAAAAATCAAAGACTGTAATATTTACAAGATGAAGAAGGAAAGGGAATTCAAGGTAACTCTTTTGACTCAACAGAAACAGAACATGATTTGAAACAAGCAAAACAAAAGAACACCATGAAGATAAACAAGATGAAAAGGAAGCCTAGTTCTATCATAGATCATTAAAGCCAAAGCAACAAGAGTGGTCAAAGTAACTTGAGCTTATTATCAATGACTTTAAACAGAAGACAAAGATCAACGATCATGCTTTTTGCAGTGAATCAGAAATCAACAGTTAAAATGACAAGGAAAAGATGAAATCTCTGAACCCAGAGCAAAGAACCATGAGATCAAAGTAAGACAAATAACAAACAAAATCCTATCACTAACAGGCTCAAAAGAACAGGTTAAGAAACCTTATGACTAAACATCAGAGACATAGGCAAAAGATGTGAAACAAAATAAGAATCAACAGATAAGAACCTTATAACTAATCATACGAAGAAACAGGAGAGAAGAATCATTCAAACTACTAAAAGCTAGCAAAGAAGACTAGAGTCAAAACTTAAACATGCAAAGGAGATGTCGAAGACCAACAAGATTGAAAGGACTAATACTAACAAAGGACAAAAATAAAGACAAAAGAAAGATATCAGAACAGGAATCCAAACAGAGAAGCAAACAAGCGAGATAGATATAGCAAATGACTAAACAACAAAACATGTGAAGAATCATAGTCATGCTTTTGAACCTCAGAAACCACTAACCAAGAAGATAAAGAAGAAGAGATATATCTTTTAAGGCTAAGTAAACTACACATAATCGAAACAAAACAGAAAGAGATACAGAAATGAACAAATTAAGAAACCCTAATACTAACAGACATACCGCAGGATTAAAGAAAAGAAAAGCATGACAAAAATATCAGGACAGAAACAAATGAAGACACGAGAAAAACATGAAATGAACAGATAAAAAAAAAGAAAACAAACACACATAGAGAGAGAGGGATTTAGCTTGCAGGGCCGGTCCCCTGAGCTTCCATTTCCTCTCTTTTTCACTCTCTTTTTCGGACTCTTTTTTATTCTCTCTTTTTCGTGATTTTCTTTTTCTCATTTTTTCTTTCTGTTTTCTGTTGTTAGGCTTCAAGACGAAACCTTTTAGGGCTTTTGGGTTTGTGGGGGTGTTTGGGTAGGGTAAAGGGTGGATCTTTGAAGAGGTTCGAGTTTTGGAGTCGCCGGAGTTAGGTTTCCGGCGACCCTTTTTGGGATATTCGAAGAGCTTGGGGCAGATTCGAGGGGCGTGGGTGGTATGGTTGGATAGATCGGGTCAGGACGGATCGATCGGCATTGGTTTGGGACGGTGGTTCGTTGTTTGAGTGGTCACCGGTGGAGTTCCGGTGATCGGAGTTTCAAAAGAAAGGGGGTCTGTTTTTGGAGTTTTGATGGAGAAGAAGAAAAAGAAGAAGGAAAAGAAGAGAGGAGGGGTTAGAGGGGCCGGCTACCACCGTGGAGGTGGTGGCCGCCATTGGCCGGCTAGGGTTTCATGAGATTGAAGAAGAGATGAAGAGGGAGAGAAGAAAGGAGTAAGGGGCGGCTAGGGTTATGAAATTAGGGAAATGGTCGGGCCGTTCAGACACAAGCCTTTTATAGGCAATGTGTCATAGGTAATCCACGCCGTCCAATTGATGGAGATCAACGGCTGTCGTTAGCGTTGCTAAAACGACGTCGTTTTGTGACAAATGAAGCCCAGGCTATCAACCGTCTGATCATCTCTAATGAGCGGCTCAGATTTAATCTCATATTTTCCGTTAATTAATTAACCCGTCTCTTTTTCTCAGTCGTTGGATTCATCAAGATGAACGGCTGAGATTGCATTTCCTTCACGGATCAGGCCTGGTCTTTGGGCCAATGTACCTGGGCCTATTCAATTCAAATCAATTTGGCCCAATCTTATTATACCCTCTATTTTTTTTGTATTTTCTGATATTATTTATTTTTTATGTATTTTCTTTTGTATTTTTTTCTTTTCTTTTTTTGGAATATTATAAAAACCTAATTTCCTACTTACTCTAATTATTTAGTATTTTTTGGCAATTTTCTACTATTTTTCCTAATTATTCACTACTTAAAACTATTTTTTGCTAGTTTTCTTCTTAAAACTAATCAATTAAAACAAAGTAATTACCTAGCCTATATTTTTTTGATTTTTTCTAATTTCTAATTATTCAAACACACAAAGTGTAGTTAATTTCAAACAAAGCATGTAATTGCACTCAAAAACATATTTATTTTAATTTTGGAACGGTTTGCCCGGTGCAAAAATCACGTGCTCACAGATACCACCCACGGTCATTGACATCATCAAGGTTTACCAAAACTTTCTTACTCCTCGCAATTAAGGTAAAAACCACGTGACGCATTAGGTTGGGATGGTATAAATGAATAAGGTGGGAAAAAGTGAAGTTGATGTTGGCTTTGCTAGATAAAAATCTCAAACAAGCCACGGCCCTCCATACTAAGGGGCCAACTTGAGCTGAGCAAATATTGAAGAAGTGACATAAATCAAGGATAACTTGGTCTATGGCAGGTTTAAATCCCAAAGTAAAGGGATAAGTATAAACGAAAGAATACCCACTTCTATAAGAAGAAATCCTTTGATTTATGGCAGAAATTGACAGACGAAGACTCTCTTTCCAATTACAATCTTTCCTAATGGTAGGGATTGTAAGCTCAGTTATAATAGAAGGATAAGCATCAATCTTTCTAATTTTGCAACTTGCTTCTGAAGAGACGTTCTGACACCCCCAAAAGACAAATCACTTGGTACAATATCTTCAACTAAGGATTCTTGAGAAGGGTCAGAAACATCTTTACCTTTAGAAGAAGGAGTTTTAGAGATAGAACCTTTGATGCCTGAACTCGGAAAAGGAGATGCAGAACCAGTCGAGCCTCCACATGTGGATCTTAACTTTGAAGCCTTCCTCCTCTTTCTCTACTATGCCTAATCGGAGTAGGGGCACTAGGAAATTGATTAAGAATTGGAACTTTTTTAGGGTTGGGGTTTGGAGATGTCATTGTTGGATAGATTTGAGCAAAGGAAAAGTAGAAGAAAGTAAGAAAACACTTGATGAAGAAGATGACGAAGGAAGAGAGAATCGAAAATGTATATTGAAGTAACCGTCAAACTAAGAGGAATAATGATGAAAAGTCTATATTAAAGGAACTGTCACTTCGTGAAAAGAAAGGTTGAAGAAGCCTAGAAAGAAGGAAGTAGAATTGCAAAACTAATCAGAAGATGACACGTGTAAGAAGCATTAAAAGAGCAAGGTAACTGAGGAGTCAATATTATCATTAGCATTGATTATGGTGAAAATACCACTTCCCAATTATTCAATTGATAAATAAAAGGAAAGTGGGGGGACTATCTGTATTGGAAATTTTTTTATGACGTGGCATGACATGTGGATTGATCAAAAGGTCAGGAGGTAATAATTAATTGAGAGATACGAGAAGAAGAACTCAAAAATAGGCACGGGGTGCAATTCAGATATGAATCTCGTACCTAAATGAAGTGGCACGGGGTGCAATTCAGATACGAATCTCGTACCTAAATGAAGTGGCACAGGGTGCAATTCATATACGAATCTCGTACCTAAATGAAATGGCACGGGGTGCAATTCAGATATGAATCCCGTACCTAAATAAAGTATTTAAGACTAGAAATCCTTGAGGATTCAAAAGGCATGAATATGATGATAAAAGGTAGTCCAAATACTATATTAAATGTCGAATATGTTACTAAACTGGTATTTAATATTAATTATTGTGTAACGCCTCATTAAATGGCCGTTATTATTCTTATTTAGATTATGGAAGAGAGTCGTTACTCCTTATTAGCTATAAAAGGAGAAGGCCTCGTCATTTTGTAGACACGAATTATCATTGATATCATATTGGAATACAAATTTCTCTATTGCTTATTCTTATTTAAAGAAAGCTATTATACTTTTCAGTCTCTTGATTATTAGTAACCCGATTTCTTATCTTAAATTCTAGCTTTGACCAAATTATTATGTTTTGGTTAAACAATACGACAATCAAGGAAGGTCTTCAAGTTCTCTTGCATAGTTATTAAAGATTATTCAAAAATTGCTCGATCATTGTCTTCCCATACACTGATCAATCTGTTTATATTCACATGCCTTAGCTTCGTCATTTTCAAGATAGCTACCGGCGATGTCCTTAGAAACTCAACTGAATAAACCACTAGAGTCTGAAGCTCATGTAGATGTGATATCCACTTGAAATCAAATTCTTCGACAAAAATTTCAAGGTACCTCAAATGAGTTAGCGATTGTACTGATGTAGCCCAAGAACTTGGCAACTCCACTTTCATCAAGTTCAACACTCGAACAAGTCCTAGTTTAACAAGTAAAGGTAACGAATTTGATCTGTTCCATCTATTAAATTTTGGATGAGCAATGAACTCCAAAGATCTAGGATATTCATCTAAACACTTTGTGTACTTGGACTCGAGCATTGGAATCTTATCCAACATATATTCAGAATGATCTAATTGATTAACAAGATCGTCATGAATATAAATGCATAGCCGTGATTCTTGGGGATACAAATGTTGATCATATGGATTGTATGGCACTATGAGCTGCATAAATTTTTCTTCTCTAAGTTTTCTCAAGCAAAATTCACGCACTACATCCTGAATTGTGCAGAATTTTATGTCCCCATTAATTCTCCTTCTAGAGACCATTACAAGGCTTCTCTTAAGTAGATTGTTCAAGCAAAATCTAGATGCTTCCTCCATTTTCTCTGTGTCAATATTCACTACAAACTCTTCAGTTATCCACAACTTCAGCAAATCATGCACTAGAATCTTATGATCTTCTGGAAACGATCCCATGTAAAGAAGGCAAGGCTTTAAGTGGTCTTCTAAATTATCATAATTTGATTGCAATACCTTCATGCTTTGCTCTCCTAATACATGAGAACTTAAGTCATTGGAAAACTCTAGCCACAGGGATGCCTCCCTTTCTGTTTTCACTATAATATCCGTCAAATGCTTTTGGAAAAAATTAGGATACAATGACCTTGATACTAATAGGCACTGGCTTCTTCAAATTCAAAACATGAATATCAACCTCCCAAACAATCTCCTAAATTGGAGTTTTACATTTCCTTTTGCAGTCTGGCAAATTTGGGTTAATAGAAACAACAACAATCACTATAATACAAAATTTCCTATAAGCATTAACCATGTCATGCAAAAGGCTAACGAGTTTCACTTTTTAACTGAAAGATCCATAAACATCCATACTACTTTGCAATCACTGTTAAATGGAGCAAACCACCTAGTGGTTGGTTCAAACTAAACATTGATGCCAGTTTTAAAACTTACAATATTCATGCCGGCATTGGAGGGATTATATGAGATACCCATGGTAACTGGATGGTAGACTTTGCCAAAACTACCAAGTCTTCAGGCTCCTTACATGCAAAAATAAAAGCTCTCAAAGAAGGTTTAAAAACAGCTGAAGAATGGGGCATGTTTCCACTTGAAATAGAAACGGACTCCACGGAGGTCATCCAATCTATCTACCAAGGGAACAAACTTTATAATAATCTTATTGCTAAATGCAGGTTATCCATGCACCAACAGAAGGTGATTCTCCAGCACATGTTCAGGCAATGGAATATCATTGCACACGAATTAGCAGGAAAAACAAGGAATAACAGAAAATAAGTTTTTATATTACCACCTGGCTATGTTCATCAACTAGTGGATAGTAAAAAATGTGATCAATTTAATATATTATTTTTTGTTTACTCAAAAAAAATCCGAATCCATACTGAAATATCACTTTTTTAGAAGTAAATTACTCCCTGCTAAAGGGACTCTTATTTTTACTTTCATAGTTTTGGTGATTTTATAACATCAGATTATAGATTACATTAGGATCACTCGCATTAATGAAAAAATCTATATCTATATCTATCTATCTATATCTATATTATATTAAAAGCACGAAGGCCCTTAGCGAAATGTCGTTCGCCTTTATTACCCTTTAAAATATATAGTTCACATTGGACAATATAGTAATTTAAATACTTCATTAATATTTTAAAATATTCATACTTAATTTCATATTATTTTGGTATATTTTGCTAGAATTATTTAGTAAATTTTGCCTTAATTATTTGGTATAATTTTTCTTCACGTTGCTCACAAAAGGAAATTTAATAAATAAATTTTTCTTCAATTTTCTTAAACAAGGAAAGTTAATAAAAACAAATTCCTACACTTTCACACCTTGTTTTTTTTAAAAAAAAAAAATAGAAAAATACACTTGGTTCACTTTCATTAAATGACCGTATGTCTATTGGAGTTGGTAAAATTCCCTTTATTTTTTGGAGTAGTAAATATTTGGTAAACTTCTTGTACACTAAAAAAGTTAATAACTTTTCTTCCTAAACTATTAGTACTCAACTCTCAATAAAAGACATTATTTGTTAAATTATCTAAACTAGGAAATTTTATAATATTAGATTCTCCACGAGCATATTATTCCTTTTATGTGTCAAATTGTATGCCATAATACTTCTATAAAAGAAGATATAATCATCTTAATTTAATCGCCAAACTTCGCCCTATTCCAATATCGCGATTGCAGGTTTTGTTTCTTTTACTACTGTCAACATCTTTTCTTACTTCATATTTTACAAGCACATTTACATGCACCAATTGTTAAATATTGCATCGAGAAGTTATCTTTAGTGTTGCATGAAGAAAGTTTTACTATATAATTTTTTGTTTCGTGTTTTAGACGTGGATAATTTTACCTCCCATGTAATTTATAAATTTATCACCGGTTATTGAACAATTGAAATTCATCGCAGAAATTGGTTAGACATTCGATCTAAGTTTTATTACTCAATTGTTAGTAATTTTTTGTTAGTTGTATAATTAATAATACATATTGTTATGCCAGCTCAAGTTGCTTGTTTAAAAAAAATTAAGACTATCTCATTTAATTTTGTGTAATATTAATATTACATGATTTATAATTGTGTTATTTGTAATTGCCATGCTTGATTCACTCAGGTTTCACCAATTATATCTGTTTAGGTAAACAATCTTCCTTATATCATTATAAAAATTAATTGTTGATTTAGTCACTTTAATAACTTATAAAACTCTTATGTATGCTTTATTTTAGGTACACCTGCAATGGCCAGTGAAAAAGAATTGTCAGATCAATGTGTCCCAATCAATAGTGTAAGAGTATCTGATTCATGTTGGGTAATACGAGTCTTAGTGTTTGGGAGTTAAATAGTAAAAGAGTTCAACAATAAGACAAATCAAGGCACCCGAAAAAATTGTGACATTAGTTGATGAAGAGGTAAATATTATTTTATATCAATAATTTATTTCAGTCTTTTAATATTAGTTTTAACCATCACATTAAACCTATAGTGAAATATTTTACATGAACAAAAATTCACACTACACTTTTCAATGGTTATATTGAGAAGTGGAAAGAATATTTATACAAACCAAGATTTGTTACTAAACGGAGATATTAATGGTGCTAATCCTAATTTTCAATCAGTGCACAAGGAATTTGAGATTGGATTTAAGAAGAATATTTTTGTTGAAGAAAGCAATCTTTTCGACCATTGATTTTTCAAATAATTCTCTTTCATTCGAAATTGTTTCGCTGAATGCGTCGATAATAACATTTTATTAAAGGTGCCTTCCTCCTACCAGTAACAACTAAAGAAATATTTTTCCTGGCACACATCAACATTCTTCAACAGGTGACAGAGGATAAGCAACGGCCTGGCTAATGGGTCCAGCAACATCACTACATCCACATATCAATTTAACACTCGATGTAGTGTCTACACGTTGAATACAATTATTTCTTTAATGTAATAACTTTTTTGCATCGCCAATTACTATTAAACTTAATTCATTCTTATTCAATTTTCATATACACTGTTTTGGCAGTTTATCGTTTAAATGTTTGTTGCACCATCATATTATATTTATACTTAATTTTTTTTTATTCTACCTATTAAAACGTGCTCTTTTGTGCATAAACGCATAATACACGTACAACGCACGTACACTAATTCTAGTACTATATTAAAAGCACGAAGATCATTAGCGAAATGTCATTCACCTTTTTTACCCTTTGAAAATAGAATTCACATTATACAAAATAGTCATTTAATTATTTTTTTAAGATTTATGAATTTAAAACCTATTAATTCTTTGTTTAGTAAAGTTTTCCTTACTTGAACTATGTAGGAAATCCTAACATTTAAGATTTTAAAATCAATTAATATTTTACCTTTTATAGATTCTTTTCTAAAATCGACTATAGTTGTACTTTTTTATAAAAAGAATTCAGAAGCTTAAGAAGATTAAATACATGTAGTTCTTACGATCTCTATTATTAAAAATATGAAAGATAAGAACTAATTTGATAAAATAAAGTAGCGTGGGACAAAGCGAGACGAACAACCACCGCCAAGTATTTGAAGTATCTCTCTTTGAATCTTGGCTGAATAAATTGATCATCCAATTTGACTCTGTTAAAAGAAATTAGAAGGAAATAAAAACATCATCCACCAAGCATAATCTTATTAACATTCTGCTTTTTCATATATGCTTATCTCCTTTAGCAATTTCTCCTTTTCGAATGTTCATCTACATATATATGGTATTACGACAGTCTTCATATATTAGATTTGGTTCAAAACAACGTAGTCTCACATTTGAAAGATTTCCTTTTGGACTCGGATAAAATTTAATTAGCAAGTATTGGTGTTTGAATTAACTTGTATATATTTGATCCTGTACCCACAAAAGATAGTATAAAATTTCTCCTACTTTTATTACTTTTAAAACAATGGAAAGCAGAAACATTTGGACAATCGACCGCACATCCATCTTCTTTTCCCTTTTTGTTTCGTCTATGGTTTTTTTAGTTATCTATTCTTATGTTTTCCTTTTTATTTTTTTCCCTATTCAGCACATCATTTTTTTCAACAAAATGATCAGCGAATACAAAAAGAAAATTATAAAAAGTTACTCTACTTTTTAAATCACACCCATTTTCATGCCAGTCGAAACTCCATTCTTACTCCTATAGTTAATTCTGTAAAATTAACATACTTCTCCTCTTAAGTTTGACAAACAAATACTATCAAAATTTATCTTTTCCTTAATTAGATCCTCCTCAAGTAAATCAAAGAGAAAAAGAAAATAATGGGCGTAACTATTATTTTGCATAGAACACATTTATTTTGCAGCCAACATCATTAGGATACGTAAAGAATAATATAGAAATGAACCTATTTCTTGACATTATTTTAATCATTATGAGAACCAAAACTCACTCGTCAGCACTTTTCCTTTGAATTTTTAGCATTGGTGAGTTATTGTACTGCCTGTGACCTTTGGAGGGTCTGCTCTCTTCTGTGTTGGGGCCTGGGGGAATCAGTTATTTCTCCTCAAGAATTCCTTTGCCATCAATGATATTCACGTTAGACTTACAATAATAAAATAGGGAAATAAATCAACGAAGTGATGGAATAAATCAACCATATCACGTCATATTTTAAAATATTTACAACTGACACAATCAAACCTGAAATTTCATAACCTGTGGATTTCCGCGTGAATTATGCAGAGAAATAATGAGGCTTTTCGGTTATCCATATTGAAGAGAACGGCTGAAACGTTGATTTTAATTAGAGAATTTTTCACAAAACGCATTCATTAACACATAATTAGCAATAAATAAAAATCCTTTCATATATTATGTGATATAGATATGTTTTACGTTATTTTATGATATATATAGTGTATTAAACGAATTGTATTCAATAATACAACATGAAATGATGCCGCACAAACAGGGATTCCTGTAAATCATGATATGTATTTAGGTGTATTAAGTTGTATTAAGTTGTATTAAGCGGGAAAAAAAGTAACGTTTCAGCGCAAATCATGGGAAGGTGAATCTGTATTTAGGTGTATTAAGTTGTATTAAACGGCGTCATTTCACAAAAAATGGGAGTTATACCATAAATTGGTGAGAGAAAAATATTTTGTACCATCTAATAAGGCTTAAATATAGGAAAGTATTAAATTTAAATTTTTTGCTACGAAATAAAAAAGGTTATTATATTATGTAAAATCTTAAAAAGGTATTTATATGTTATAAATAGGGTACTAACCTATTCTATAGGTGGTAAAATTTTCTTTTAATTAGTCATGACT
This sequence comes from Nicotiana noctiflora, assembly GCA_032618575.1. Taxonomy (NCBI): domain Eukaryota; kingdom Viridiplantae; phylum Streptophyta; class Magnoliopsida; order Solanales; family Solanaceae; genus Nicotiana; species Nicotiana noctiflora. Next base: position 40,304 of record JASVEL010001359.1, on the reverse strand, counting down.
TTCGGACTTCCACAGGAGTATTAAGTTTAATGAAAATTTAGGGAAAAGGGTAAAAATAATGACAAAAAAGATAAATAGCATTCTAGGCTTTAGAGAGGTACCAAATCACTCATTCATTTCCCTACTTTATATAGATATATAGATTAGGATGACTCGCATTAGATGAAATAAGAAAACCTTAAAAGGCTAAGGAGAAAAATTTCATGTGTTTCGGTTTTCCAATGTTTTACACTTAAATTACATTTGTTCCATCCTCAAGAAGTTTTCACCTCCTACATTCGTTTTTACAGATCCATATACCATCTATGTAATATTGATATTGGAATTTTGTTTGTCCTTAAGGTTCTTACGGGGCAAATTATATAAACTAACTTAGAATTTCTCATAAATCTCTCATATTGGTCAACTAATACTGATTATATACAAAGAAACCAAATTAACGAGGATCAGCCGTCGAAAAATGATTTTCCACTTATAGTTTTTTTATGGGTGCCAATGGCCGATTTAGAGTTAATGAATTATTGGCGGTGCTTGAATAATCAGATTATGGTAAGACTTAGCTTTAAACAATTCTGAATAATAGTCAATTTAAGATAATTTTCTTCGACATCTAAACATAAGAAAAGATAGAGACGTTGAATTTGCACACTGACCTAGTTGACCTTAATAGTTAAGTTCATGAATGAATGATATATACTATTGGAGTAGTTAAGTACTTTTCACGAAGAGATTGTCAATGCTATGTGCACCGATTCGCATAATGTAAAGTTATGCACTTAATTGTTCTTAATATATACTGATACATTTCTTAATATTACTCTGAAGAAGAGATGAAAAAAAATGTCATTCCACAAAGTCTTGATGGTTATCTATACAACTCATTCAAGTTGCTACTATAGGAGGAAGGATATATGAGAATCATGCTACTTCAGAATAATAATTCTGAGTGTATACAGTGGAACTTATTCAGTATGCAACAAATTATTTTCCATATCAGACGGAACAAAGAGGTGTTGAAATACTGGCTTACCATCTTTAATAAGTAGGAGCTGTATTCGATATAAGAACTTGGAGACTGTCACATCCAGTGTTGTCTTCAATTTCTGTTTTAATATTCATAGCTGAATCCACAATAGCGTCTAAACAGTCAAACAGTTCAATTAGTCGCAATGTTGGAATATCTACAAAGCTTGGAGGTATCTCCTTGTAGTAGTAACAAGTTCTTAGAACTAGCTTCTCAAGCACGGGAAAAGATGTATCTGAAGCACTCCATACTGCCATCCTCATGGAATATAGTGTCAAGTATTTGAGTGCAGGGAACTCTACATTTCTCACGTCCCAACCGTACTCTACATTCCCCAAAGGAAATCCGTACTTTAATCTGAGACTCTCAAGCTTCTGCAATCTTGCAATGTTTGAAACCATTTCTTCCGTCAAGAAACTACCACCAATGGACAAATGCCTGAGATTTGAAGGCAAGACAAAGTAGCTCTCCCATCCAACTGAATTCCAGAATCCCTTAGGGGTTACAACCAGATCAAGAGATTGAAGGTGAGCATGAACTTCCAATATGGGAAACAAAGGACAACTAGGTACATCAGCAATAATGCGGAGGCCGAGCTCTTCAAGATTGGGGAACCTCCACCAGAACCTTGGATTTTTCTCATCCAAAAGTATACGACAATCAAGGAAGGTCTTCAAGTTCTCTAGCATAGTTGTTGAAGATTCTTCAAAAATTGCTCGATCATTGTCTTCCCATACACTGGTCAATTTGCCTATATTCACATGCCTTAGCTTCTTCATTTTCAATATAGCTACCGGTGATGTCTTTAGAAACTTAATTGAATCAACCACTAGAGTCTGAAGCTCCTGTAGATGTGATATCCACTTGAAATCAAATTCTTCGACAAAAATTTCAAGGTACCTCAATTGAGATAGCGATTGTACTGATGTAGCCCAAGAACTTGGCAACTCCACTTTCTTCAAATTCAACACTCGAACAAGTCTTAGTTTAACAAGTAAAGGTAAAGGATTTGATCTGTTCCATGTGTTGAATTTTGGATGAGCAATGAACTCCAAAGATCTAGGATATTCACCTAAACACTTTGTGTACTTGGACTCGAGCATTGGAATCTTATCCAACATATATTCAGAATGATCTAATTGATTAACAAGATCATCATGAATATAAATGCATAACCGTGATTCTTGGGGATACAAATGTTGATCATATGGATTGTATGGCACTGTGAGCTGCATAAACTTTTCTTCTGTAAGTTTTCTCAAGCAAAATTCACGCACTACATCATGAAGTGTGCAGAATTTTATGTCACCATTAATTCTCCTTCTAGAGACCATTACAAGGCTTCTCTTAAGTAGATTGTTCAAGCAAAATCTAGATGCTTCCTCCATGTTCTCTGTGTCAACATTCACTACAAACTCTTCAGCTATCCACAACTTCAGCAAATCATGCACGGGAATCTTATGGTCTTCTGGAAACAATCCCATATAAAGAAGGCAAGGCTTTAAGTGGTCTTCCAAATGCTCATAACTTGATTGTATTACCTTCATGCTCTGCTCTCCTAAAACATGAGAACTTAAGTCATTGGCAAACTCAAGCCACAAGGATGCCTTCCTTTCTGTTTTGAGTATAATTCCAGCAATCAGCACAATGACAAGAGGCAATCCCTTACAATGTTCGGCAACTTTTAACCCTGCTTCCCATAGATCCAAGGGACAACTTTCTCCTTGAAATACTCTTTTCTGCAATAATTCCCAACTCTCTTCCAGTGTTAGAAATCTAAGAGAATAAGGAACACTGCGGTATTGAAGATGCTTAGCCACTTCTTCAATTCGAGTGGTTACCATTACTCTACTTCCATATTCACCTTTAGGGAAACAAAAACCTAGGTCTTCCCATGCCTCAACTTCCCATATATCATCTAAGACAATGAGGTATCTCTTGCCTTTTAGAGTCTTCTGCAACTGGTCAGCTATGTCGAAGTTCTCTATGATTTTCCACTCCGTATTTGTAGCTTGTTCAAGAATATCAAACAACAATGTCCTCATGTCATATATTTGTGAAACAGTACACCATGCTTTAACATCAAAGTGATTAGTAATAGAGATATTGTTGTACACTTTCCTAGCCAATGTTGTTTTACCAAGTCCAGCCATTCCAAAGATTGAGATGACGTCGAGCTCCTTTGATCCTCCAGTCAATTTCTTCATTATATATTCTGCATCTTTCGCAAAGCCCACAACTTCATCGTCAGTTGATGGAAAGCTACGTTGGGTAGAAGGCTCTGCAGGAGCTTGAGATCTTTTTTCACAAGTCTCAACAACCTCCATGTCAATTGGCTTGCTGTCTTTCACGGTTGCCTTTGAGTTAATAGCTCTGAGCAATGAAACAAGATCAACAACTTGTAAGAATAGAAACGAACACTAGCTTTAAGAAACAAAAATGAAAAGTTTTAAATCACTTTGAAGAAATTCACATTTAAGGGCCTATTTGGAAAATCACATTGGAAGTGCAAAAAAAAAGAAAAAAGAAGTGCAAAACACATACACTTATCTGTTATCCCCAAAATTCGTGATGTATTTCAAAATTTTTAGCTATGCAAGCAAATCAATGCAAATACATACAAAGTAATGCTCTTTCTGCAGCAATTACTAGGAATTTTGGGTTTAGTGCTGATATATAATACTATAACAGAAAATAGATGCAGTTACTAGGAAATATCCAAAATTAAATTTAGTTAAAAGATTCCATGGTCATTTTGAGTATGATTTGCGGTTTATGTCTTCATGTTAAGAAAAAACTTTCTGATTTTCGCCCAGCTTACTAACCATTGTTTACGATTTGGTGGGTGAACTTTGGAAAGAAAAGAATTAAACTCATAATAAAAGAGAAATGTCAAGTAATCTCACCTTTCGTTAGATTGAGAATGGAAACAGAGAGATAAATGGTTGCTTATTTTGATGATTTTGGGCTACAGAAATCAACAACAAGAATCGGATGGGAAATGATGGACTTCAACGTTGAAGAATGAAGAGTGATAATAATTAAGTAGTTGTTGGAATATCAGCAGTCTTGTGTGATAAGAAAGTGCCACAGAAACTCAAGGGCAAGTTTTATAGAGTTTTGTATGGGACGGAGTGTTGGCCGGTGAAGAAATCTCACGTTCAGAGGATGATGGTGGATGAGGATGCTTAGGTGGATGTGCGGGCTCACCAGGTTAGATAAGATTAGGAACGAAGTTATTCGGGAGAAGGTGGGGGTGGCCCCAGTGGATGAGAAGATGCGAGAGGCGAGACTTCGGTGGTTCGGGCATGTGCGGAGGAGAAGCCCCGACGCCCCGGTGAGGAGTTGTGAGCGGCTAGCGGTGGTCGGTGTAAGGCGAGGCAGAGGGAGGCCTAAGAGATACTGGGGAGAGGTAATTAGACAGGACATGGCCAGGATGCGGATTCCGAGGACATGACCCTTGATAGGAAAGTCTGGAGGTCTAGTATCAGGGTTGTAAGATAGGGGTTTCTAGATTTTTCATACTCCTTTCCCGGGGTGTGAGGCGTGGTAGGGCCGCCCATAGATGATTAGTTTGTGTTCTCTTTTGGTAGTCATTTCTGGTAGTTACTGTTTTGATATCATTGCATGCCTATTTCTTTATGGTACATATGCATCTTATGTTTAGATAATTTTTATGAGGTGTATGCTGGAGTAACTAATGCGGTTTTTGTTTTTTGTTTTTGTTTCCATGCGCCGAGGGTCGATTGGAAACAGCCTCTCTGCCCTCTCGGGTAGAGGTAAGGCCTGTCTACATATTACCCTCCTCATACCTCACCTCGTGGAAATATACTGAGTTGTTGTTATTGTTAGTTGTTGGAATATATCGATAAGTAAACAAATTAATGTATTCCCTCTCTTTCTTATGATCACACATTTCCTTTATAGAGAATTGCATTGTATGGAGTTTTGACTAACTTTATAAAATATTTTCTTTCTTATATTAATATGAGAAAAATTGTACAATTTATAGTATTTTTCATATAATTTTTTCAACGACAAGAATCAGATGGGAAATGGTGGACTTCAACATTGAAGAATATAACCCATCGTTTGTGCTTTTCTTTTTGGATAAAATATAAAATTGACTGTTAGACCGAAATTAATAACTTTTGCTATTCAATATATATATATATATATATATATATATATATATATATATATATATGTGTGTGTGTGTGTGTGTGACCATTAACAGGAAATTCATGTAATTGGAAAATCATGTGCAAACATATGTTATCCTAAAGCTTTTTAATTAACTATAGTTTAAAATCAGACATGTTGCTAAACCGTGTTTAATGTGCGAACCCAAAATCAAAAGGCAAAGGATTGTTGTAATTGTCCAAATGCTACTAATTAATATATTATCACTCAAAAAAGGTTGGCCCCATTATTACTACTACTCCTTTAGCCATCCACTATAAATTGTCGACTGATCGATCTGCTTACCACCAACTAATATTTGACGCGTTATCATGAATTTTTTTATTAAACTTATATTTTTACACACGGCTAGTATAAAATAATTCTATAAAATCAGTTTACTTACAAAATAATCAGAAATAATAATTTATAAGTAAAAGTTAATAACTTAAAACAAGTGACTTAATTGGTATTGTAGATTAACTTAGACTAATAATATAATTAATTATATTGTCAGTGTATTCTCATAATTAAGTTAAACGGAAAAGGGTTATATATGACCATCTACTATCTAAATTAGGCCATATGTGACCCCCGTTATACTATTTAACTATAAATGACCCTACCGTTTGTTCCCAGGTTTTATAATGACCCTCCAACGTTAAATGACACATTTAAAATTCGGAAAAGGGTCATATATGACCCTCTACTATCTAAATTAGGCCATATGTGACCCCCGTTATACTATTTAACTATAAATGACCCTACCGTTTGTTCCCAGGTTTTATAATGACCATCCAACGTTAAATGACACATTTAAAATTTAAATATCCATGTGGCAATCGCTGATTGGGCTAATTAAACCCACCCCATTATTTTTATTTAACCCAGACCTGGTTTACTTTACCCGACCCGACCCGGATAAGATTTTTGGACATAATATCATCTTCTTCTTTTTTAAGTTTAGGGAGCACTGTTTTATTGTTTATGTAATATAGTTCTCTTTTTATTATATTTCAAAAATAATATAGTAAAGTAAATGTTTTATTTTAATTTTGAAACTAGACAGCCTTAGCATCCTTAAGAACAAAATTAGAATGCTAAGCTGTCTAGTTTTAAAATTAAAATAAAACATTTACTTTACTATATTATTTTTGAAATATAATAAAAAGAGAACTATATTACATAAACAATAAAACAGTGCTCCCTAAACTTAAAAAAGAAGAAGATGATATTATGTCCAAAAATCTTATCCGGGTCGGGTCGGGTAAAGTAAACCAGGTCTGGGTTAAATAAAAATAATGGGGTGGGTTTAATTAGCCCAATCAGCGATTGCCACATGGATATTTAAATTTTAAATGTGTCATTTAACGTTGGATGGTCATTATAAAACCTGGGAACAAACGGTAGGGTCATTTATAGTTAAATAGTATAACGGGGGTCACATATGGCCTAATTTAGATAGTAGAGGGTCATATATGACCCTTTTCCGAATTTTAAATGTGTCATTTAACGTTTGAGGGTCATTATAAAACCTGAGAACAAACGGTAGGGTTATTTATAGTTAAATAGTATAACGGGGTCACATATGGCCTAATTTAGATAGTAGAGGGTCATATATGACCCTTTTCCGTAAGTTAAATAATATTGTTCAAGACCCACTGCCACTTGCTGACACTAGGTTCGTGGCCCGACGCACTAGTAATGTTTTACTTCTGAAGATTGTTTTGGCGCAACCCCAAGAATATTTTTGTGTGATTTATAAAGTAAATTAACATCTTGTGTAGAGACAGATTCCGAAATTTAAGTTTAAGAATTCATATAGAAATTTTAATTTAATATATAATAATAACTAAATTAACAGACTGAGTTTCAAATTAAATATTGCTATATATTTACTGAATTTTAATATAAATACCACATCTAGATAAAAGTTACTAGATTTACGGAAACTCGTAAATAATGCACTGAAACTCGTAACACAGAATTACTGTTTATTTGTATTTGTATTTCTGAAAAATAAAATAGAAAGTTAGTAGAATCAATTTTGAAAAATAATATTTGAATTTCAAAATAATTTTTGAAACGTTGAAGGAACAAATCGAACCCACTGAATGCACAGTGTGTCCTTAAGAAAATTATTCCCCTCTAGTACCCGAGGTTATGGAATATATCCTCTCGAGATAGAACGATTTAATTCACCGGAGTGCTGATACAAAAAACGCCAATGATCAACGAACCACTCGATGACAGCAAAACACATTGGAATTTTAGTGCATAAGAAGAAGAAGATAATTGAAAATTTCGTAAGTAATATTCTGGGATTTGAAGGTCTATTTATAGCTAACTTGATGATATTTCTGAAGAGGTTTACAACCTTTTTGAATAGTCATGACTTTTGGAACATGTGTGACCCTCTAAATAGCTGCAACCTTTCAGAACAGTCATGGCTGTTGGAACAGGTGTGACACTATTTCAGAACAGCCATGACTGTTGGAAATTTTTGCGGGAATTTAAAACGAATTTAAATTAATCTGGGAAAGAAAAATGGGCTAGACCGGACCGGGTCGCGGGTCACTCCTCTATTTCTTTTCCCATCATTTTTCATTCATACATCTTTTGTTATTATTTATTAAATAACAAATCCAACAATCTCCCACATGGCTACAAACTTAAATGCACACGGACGTGTGTTTTTTTACAAACAAGAATTGATTTCATCTGGATAAGTAGGTTTCTATTTGAACTTTCCGTAGTGAACTTATATCGGATATACTCGGTCAATCGGTAGATTTGATAACTTTGAACCGTCGAGCTTTGTTGTATACGTAGACAACATAAGTCACACAATCAATCTTTAACCATCTATGGTTCTCACGGTTGTGTTCGTTTCTGATATATATATATATATATATATATATATATATATATATATATATATATATATATATATATATATATATATATATATATATATATATATATATATATATATATGACAATTAACAGGAAATTCATGTAATTGGAAAATCGTGTACAAACACATGTTATCATAAAGTTTTTTACTTAACTATAGTTTATAATCAGACATGTTGCTAGGGGTGTACATATGTCGGGTTGGTTCCGATTTTACAATTACCAAACCAAACCACATGTATCGGGTTATTAAATCTAAAGACCAAACCAATAAACTCGGGTTTTTCACTCTCGGTTTTTCTCAGGTTTTTTCGGGTTTTTTCGGGTTTTCGGGTTTTCGGGTTTTTTCGGGTTTTTCCGGTAAAATCTCCCTAGAACAAAATATATAAATTGTGCTCAAAATATTTCTTTAATCCTAGTAAGATACAACTATACAAAGTATTTTTCAAGAAAATAATACAAAATATGAGAAGTATCATGGCATTATCCTAAAATATTCAACGATAAAGACAATAAAATTATGTAATATAAATATTGCTAATTAAAAAACTATAATAAAAATAAATAAAATTTAAAAGTAATAAGTCATGATAAAATAAGTAGACTAATAAGGGAGTGTCAATCACATGACTAAACGCTAATAAAGAAAAAATAAAAATATATTATGCATTTTTATCTAAATTATTGTAAAATAAAATATAAATATTCAATACATTCTCGTTCATAGTATTGAATTGAATGTCTTTTGTTAGTATTAATATTGATTTGATATAAGTTTAGGCGTTTGTTAGCATTATTTAGTTTACTAATGTTAATAGCTATAAAACTTATTGGAACATTCAAAAGTTCTAAATCCAATCTTAAAAGATAAAATTATAAATTTTTATAAGAAATATTTATAAATTACATCACAATAAGTATATTTATATATTAAATATATCTAATATTTCTATATATGTAATGTCGGGTTGGTTTGGTTTCGGTTTGACTTTCTTTAGTCAAAACCAAACCAAACCAATTATGGTCGGGTTTTTTTTCCCACACCAAACCAAATCAAACCAAACCATAGTCGAATTTTTTTTCTCGGTTTGATTCGGATTATCGGGTTGGTGCGATTTGTCGGTTTCCTTTGTACACCCCTACATGTTGCTAAATCGTGTTTCTCGCCTGGCATGCAGGGGCGGAAAAGGTTGTTCGTAAAAATAGATTAAAATTATACTAATAAATAATAATCTCATAACTTAAAAATAATTTAATATTAATACTAATATTTTAAAAGGCACGGGCGTGAGGCGAGGCGTTTCACCTCTCACGAGGCGAGGCGTAGGCCTCTAAGACATGGGGCGTAAGTCACGCGGATCTTTAAATTTTATTAATTTCAAAAATTTTAAAATAGTATAAAATAAAAAATAATTATAAAAATTACATTAAAATCATAAAATTATAACAAATAATCTACTTAAAATATTTATAAATTATAATTCAACTATGAATAATAAGAAAAGTATGGCAAATATCATAAAATATAAATTAGCTGCAACGTCGTTACAACTCTAATATCAAAAGTAATGTATTCGATACAAAATCTTATATATATCTCTTAAGAAATAATGAATCTTGAAAGAATTTCGATATTATAATTTGATATTTTTCTTAAAATACTCCTTTTATTTAAAACATAATTCGTAATTTTAATATGATTCTCTAGCATCATTTATTTTCAAATTTCAACAAGTTAATATAGTGACACATAATTCAACATACAATATCATGATACTAATTATTTGTAAATAGTTACTAACTAACACTGAGCTATTAAATTAATATGTATTGTATCGCGTAAACATGAAAAACATTTATTTAGAAAAATAATTATAAAAAAATTATGGACTATTATAGTAAAGATCAATAAATAAATAATTTTTAAATGAAAGATTTATTTAAAATTAACTATCATGGCAGTCTTAATGGATAACGTTCAATAATTTTATTTTAATTAGGACATAAATATAATAATTTGTTATTAAGAAAAAAATAATTTTGAATAATTAACGATTTATTAATAAAATTTGATGATTTACAAGGTTAGCTACATACAATTGCATAAAGTACTATTAGGCGAGTCTAGTATGATCGGCATTGGGCGTGTTCGGGACGTAAGCCTCAATGACCGAGATATAAGTCTCACGTAACTAAGCCTCATACATAAGTTCAGGGACGTTTTACGAGTGATCCGCTCCGGACGAGCTGCGAGCGAGTCCTAATTCTTTCTTTTAAAACATAGATTAATAGTAAGAACCTTACATATGTAACGACCTGACCCGTCGTTACGGGAGTTGTCGCCCCGTTTTCTTCATTTAACACTTCAATATGCTAATTTATATGTGTTCGGAAAGTTATAAGCAAATCGGAAGAAATTTAGATAAAAATGAGGCCATAAACCTCTTTATGAGAAGAATGGGTAGGAAAAGTCAACCGAAGGTTGGCCGATAAGTTAGACAGCTCGGAATTGAATTCTGATGATTCGACTAGTTTCGAGGGATCATGTATGACTTAGGACAGCAATCGGAATCGAATTCGGAGGTCCGGTGTAGTTTTAGGCTTGAATTGGCTAATGTTGAATTTTGGCGAATTTCGAATGGTAGGTGAGATTTTCATCCGAGGGTCGGAATGGAATTTTGAGAGTTGAAGTAGCTCCATTAGGTGATTTTGGATATGCGTGCAAAGTTTCAAGTCATTCGGAGTTGTTTAGGTCGGGTTTTAGATCAAATGCAAGTTTCGGAAGTTTTAGAAGAACTTAGGTTTAAATCTGATGTAAATTTGGTGTTTTGATGTTAGTTTTGGTATTTTGAGAGTGAAAATAAGTTTGCATGATCATATGTGGCATGTTAGTATGTTCGTATGCAGTCCCGAGGAGCTCGGGTGAGTTTCAGATAGGTTTGGGTTGCGTTATGCCCGTTTTTCTTATGTTTCGACATCGTTTCTTCAAGCATAAATGATATCATATTGAACACATGAGCTCTGATTACTGTTTTGAATGAAGCATTAGATCCGTATCGTAATTACGGACCCATAGCAAAAAGAATCATCATATTTGGACATTGTATGAGGATTTTATGGCCATTTAACTAAAGTTGCCCAGATTTTCAGGTTAATGACAAAACTGCCCCTGACGGCGTATTAAAAACCTGCACTATTTGCAAATCTTAAAACATACATATCTCCTTCATTATAAGGTCACATTGAGTGATTCAAAAGCCTAAATTCATTAGAATTTCACAAGGAATCCATTGGGAGCAGCAAAACGTGTGAACAGTATACCTATAATGAGTAGGTCGAGTTTTCTTCCAATTTTGGAACGGGAAGAAGCTTTTGAGGCAATTTTTAAGAGAGAAATCAATGGGTAATCGTTGGAGGTAAGTTTCTTGACTCAAAAATATGATTTTATGCTAGAATCAACACCAAAATTCCTGAAATTGGGTAGAATTTGTGAAGAATTAGGGCCTAAATCAAGAAAATAAATTTTTGGGTTTTGAAACGCCATTCGAACACCGATTTCGATAAATTTTTTATGCACAGACCCGTGGAGAGACGAGGAATCCGTTGGTATGAATTTCAGAATTTTTCGAGAAGTGGGCCCAGGGCTCGAGTTTTACCAACTTCGTAAATTGTTGCGTTTTTCGAGTAATTTTGATTGGGTTATGTTTTTTTGACCCATATTTATGTTATTATTGTGGTTTTGATTAGATTTGATGAACGAGGCAGAAAATTTGAAGGGAAAAGGTATCGCGGACGAGTCCACGGCCGGCTAGAGGTGAGTAGTCTGTGTATATGGTAGCCTAAGGGTTCGAAACCCCGGCTTAGCACATTATGATGCTAGTAGGGCATGGCTCGCACCACGTAGCAGGTGCGAGATTGATTGTGACTGGGGATTGAGACTTAGTCCATCCCGGATGTGAATAATATGCTATATGTGGTTGAAACGCACATTGTGTTAGATATATTTTGTGAGCTGTAAGCCATGTTTGGGGCCTTGTGCCGACCTGTAGTATCCCTAGGGGATAGTTATATATGTGATAGCTCTAATTGTTTAATCACTGATCTCAGTCCTGGTTTGAAAGCACCGTATTGAAATGATAAGTCATCTGTTTTGGAAAATTAAATAAGCATGAAAATATTTTCATAATTAAATGAATTGGAACCTGGAAATAAATAATTTGAGCTGTTGTGTGACTTATATGTTTGTTGTGGACTGAGGATGGATCGGGCTGCACGCCGCAGCGGTTGATATGAGGATCGGGCTTCACTCCGCAGCGGTTGATATGAGGATCGGGCTGCACACCGCAGCGGTATTGCGCTTGGGCTGTAGGAGCCCCTCCGGAGTCTGTACACACCCCCAGTGAGCGCCGTCGACGTTAAATGGATCGGGCTACACGCCGTATCGGTTATGTGCTTTGCATTGCATCTTTGTCTGTGAATTATCTCTGATAGTGGTAATGTATTGTTGTTGTTGCTAGTTCGTAGGAGGAATCGGATTGTAGTTTAGCTTCATTATGTGGTATTCTGTGGATTTCTTACTTTCAGCTACTTGTATATATTTATTACTCACTGAGTACTTAGTACTCACCCCTACTCCCTGCACCTTTGTGTGCAGATTCAGGTACACAGGAGGGATATATGAGCACTCTAGCTTTTATCAGTATTTATCCGAGTTGCTGAGGTAGCTGTTGGCGTTCGCAGGATCTGGCTTCTCTTCTTATTCCAGTTTTCCTTTGTATATACATTATTCATACATGAGTATTTGGTTTAGATATTGTTATCCGATCATGTTTAGAGGCTCTAGACTCGTGACCCTAGATGTTTGGGTGGTTATTCAGTTTAGCTTTATTGTTGATAATAATATCCGGGTAATTGATTTGAGCTTCATGCTCGGGGTGAGAGTGTAAATGGTCGGGCTTGCCTAGCAGTTGTGTTGGGCGCCATCACGACCGGGATTGGGGTCGTGACAAGTTGGTATCAGAGCCTAGGTTACTAAGCCCCATGAGTCTTGAGCCGGTTGGTAGAGTCTTGTGGATCGGTACGGGGACGCCTGTACTTATCCTCGGGAGGCTGCAAACCTTTAGGAAACACTTCACATTTCTTGGAATTCTTATCGTGCGTACTTGATTCAGCTTGAGATATAATTTTGGAATTCCTTCCACACGTCTGTGTTCGCACTCGAACTCTCACTAATATAATTGCCTTGATGGCTTGTGATTCCCTGGTAGAGGGGCGAGATATATAATCTATGCGAGTTCATGTTGGGCTAGTCGGGAGGACTTGAGGCTAGATCTTTGTCTATGACATGAGCACCAAAGTGCTGATTTTACAAACTGGTATTATGAAATTTTGTGTGATCGGTATTGTTCCTAACTGTGGAAATGGCAGCTTCATAATGTACGAGCTGTCACGTGTTAGATCCTTATTGTAATCTGTTGTGTAGCCCCGAGCTATGGGCGTGGTGAATATTTATCATATCTCTTAGTTGGAAGGTAAAGTGCCTTACGTGTAGTAAAACGAGTTTAGACTCGGGAAGACTAAAGTGATTATGTTATGTGATGGTGGAAGGTATGTTGAAATATCGAATTAATGCAAAGTAGGTGGGTGGATTCGGATGTGTAATTGAAGGGTATTTGATATGTGTTATGATGCGAGCAGGTGTAGCGCAGGTTCAGGTATAAATTGTGATAATATGATTCGTATAGTATTGAGATTTAATGTTGTTGAAATACATTATCGTGTCTTGTTGAGTTGTGGATGTATTGTTAGAATGGTTTGGTGATTCTCTGGCAGGTGGATAGGCCAATTTACAAAGGAAACTCTGCCGAAATATTTGAAAAATTTGGGACTTGGAAAAGATTTCTGTCACCTAAAGAGAGTAGGCTTAACTGTGGTGTGTGTATAAATGCAAAAATTGCAGAAGGGTTAAGGTCTCTGATGATTTGAGTCTTTGTCAAACTTGTAAATGACTTAAGTTTAATCTCACCATAACATTGTGGCATCATTTGAGTAAAGAATGCTATGAGCGGCTAAAAGTGCTTTGATGTATGGCTCGGAGCCAAGTTGGGGAGGTTGTTATTGATTAACTGATTGCACTGTTGTGTGCTATGTTGATTTTGTCTCTAAGTATGTTGGGAAATTCTGATAAAGGTTATGGTGCTTCGTAGATGTGAAGAAATCCTAGGATGATTTGAACTGCTGTTGGTAAAGAATGTTCGATGTATAGAAAAGAAAGATAGCTAAGTGCATTTGTATGTAATCATGTTCTGCAGTGTCAGAGTTCTAACAAGGCACGAGTGGTTATGTCCAATAAGACAGTTGAATTATAATTGAATAAGCGTGAATGACGCCCGAGAATGGTCTTGCGGTGTTCAAGACTTTGCTTGTAACGGTAAGGTGTCTTAAGATTGTGTATATAGCTAAAGACGGTGGTTTCGTTAGAAGTAATCAAGACTTGTGTATGTTATGTGAATGAGGGGATTCTATGTATCTGTGTTGGGGAGTAATGATAACGAATTCAAAATTGCAGGAAGTTCTTCAAAACAAAGTATTGTAAAATGTGGTACTTTTGGGAAAAGCGTATTCAGCGGCCTGTGAGCCTTAGACCGTGTGACATCGAGAATAGTTTTTCTATATGTTACCTTGTGTACAATACTTCCTAGTCTCTGAGGAAAGTCAGTGTTGGGTGTCGCTCGGCGACTGGCGCATCGATTGTGTCCTTACATGATTGGATGGCGTACATTAATTGTTTCACCGTGGGTGAGATTGATTGCTTGAGTTCAGACCTAAATCTGTGCGTGGCTGACTATTTTGAGCATGATGAGATGACTTGAGGTGCTTCATGGATAATAGTGTTTGGATGGAATCATGAGCCGTGGCAAGGCCACGTGAAGTTATGACCTTTCGAGGAGGATTCAGGTACTCTAATTCTATGATGTGAGACGTGATCTCAGTTATGTGTAGTGATGGTATTGAGGAATTTGTATTACAGCTCTTTTGTTGAGGTAGTTGTCATGATTTAAGTATGATCAAGCGTTTCTTATTGGAGCCTGTGTTGTGCTTATCGTGGCTTAGGCCGGTGTTGAGGTGTCGTATCACCCGTGCGGTGTGTTATAATTGAAATCATCGTTGGAGCCAATAATGAGTGCAGGCATATGTGGTTTAAGCTGGTTAGAAAGGTAATATCGAGGTTTGGCTCCGGAATCTATGGTGGTATCAGTTAAACGAGGGATGAATCCATGAATGGATGACCTGAGAGATGGATTCGATATATCGCGTGTTCGATTGCCGTGGGCAATATATGAAGGTGTTGGAATAAGACTTTAGCTAATGGAAAAAGGTTTTTCAGTTAGTATTTGGTTATCACGGGAAAATTGTTGTGATTAGAGGACATCGTCTCGAGTGATTGGGTTGTTTGGTACACCATAAGATCTCACCCGGAGTGGCGAGTATGGGCTATTACAGTTGATTCGGGTGTATTCTGAGTATAGACTTGGGATTCGGAATTGGAATATGATTTCGGAAGGCGCAAGGTGGTCTAGGGTGCAGATGGACTGTGGAAGTTCAGCTATATTGTGTTATCGGACTTATGATGGATAGGGTGACGTGGTATCACCCCGAATATATGCTTGGTAAGGTCATTCAGCTATTAGATTGCTTCTAGTACAACTCTGGGTACGCTCGAGGACGAGCGTTTGTTAAAGTTGGGGAGAATGTAACGACCTGACCCGTCGTTACGGGAGTTATTGCCCCATTTTTTCATTTAACACTTCAATATGCTAATTTATATGTGTTCGGAAAGTTAGAAGCAAATCGGAAGAAATTTAGATAAAAATAAGGCCATAAACCTCTTTATGAGAAGAATTGGTAGCAAAAGTCAACCAAAGGTTGACCGATGAGTTAGACAGCTCGGAATTGAATTCCGATGATTCGACTAGTTTCGAGGGATCATGTATGACTTAGGAGAGCAATCGGAATCGAATTCGGAGGTCCGGTGTAGTTTTAGGCTTGAATTGGCTAAGGTTGAATTTTGGCGAATTTCGAATGGTAGGTGAGATTTTCATCCGAGGGTCGGAATGGAATTTTGAGAGTTGCAGTAGCTCCATTAGGTGATTTTGGATATGCGTGCAAAGTTTCAAGTCATTAGGAGGTGTTAAGGTCGGGTTTTAGATCAAATGCAAGTTTCGGAAGTTTTAGAAGAACTTAGGCTTAAATCCGACGTAAATTTGGTGTTTTGATGTTAGTTTTGGTGTTTTGAGAGTGAAAATAAGTTTGCATGATCATATGTGGCATGTTAGTATGTTCGTATGCAGTCCCGAGGAGCTCGGTGAGTTTCAGATAGGTTTGGGTTGCGTTATGCTCGTTTTTTTTATGTTTCGACATCGTTTCTTCAAGCATAAATGATATCATATTGAACAAATAAGCTCTGATTACTATTTTGAATAAAGCATTAGATCCGTATCGTAATTACGGACCCATAGCAAAAAGAATCATCGTATTTGGACATTGTATGAGGATTTTATGGCCATTTAACTAAAGTTGCCCAGATTTTCAGGTTAATGACAAAACTGCCCTGACGGCGTATTAAAAACCTGCACTATTTGCAAATCTTAAAACCTACATATCTCCTTCATTATAAGGTCAAATTGAGTGATTCAAAAGCCTAAATTCATTAGAATTTCACAAGGAAACCATTGGGAGCAGTAAAACGCGTGAAAAATATACCTATAATGAGCAGGTCGAGTTTTCTTCTAATTTTGGAACGGGAAGAAGCTTTTGAGGCAATTTTTAAGAGAGAAATCAATGGGTAATCGCTGGAGGTAAGTTTCTTGACTCAAAAATATGATTTTATGCTAGAATCAACACCAAAATTCCTGCAATTGGGTAGAATTTGTGAAGAATTAGGGCCTAAATCATGAAAACGAATTTTTGGGTTTTGAAAGGCCATTCGAACTCCGATTTCGATAAATTTTATATGCACAGACTCGTGGCGAGACGGAGAATCCGTTGGTATGAATTTCAGAATTTTTCGAGAAGTGGGCCCAGGGCTCAGGTTTTACCAACTTCGTGAATTGTTGCGTTTTTCGAGTAATTTTGATTGGGTTATGTTTTTTTGACCCATATTTATGTTATTATTGTGGTTTTGATTAGATTTGATGAACGAGGCAGCAAATTTGAAGGGAAAAAGTATCGCGGACGAGTCCACGGCCGGCTAGAGGTGAGTAGTTTGTGTATATGGTAGCCTGAGGGTTCGAAACCCCGGCTTAGCACATTATGACGCTAGTAGGGCATGTCTTGCACCGCGTGGCAGGTGCGGGATTGATTGTGACTGGGGATTGAGACTTAGTCCATCCCGGATGTGAATAATATGCTATATGCGGTTGAAACGCACATTGTGTTAGATATATTTTGTGGGCTTGTAAGCCATATTTGGGCCTTGTGCCGACCTGTAGTATCCCTTGGAGAAATAGCTCTAATTGTTTAATCACTGATCTCAGTCCTGGTTTGAAAGCACCATATTGAAATGATAAGTCATCTGTTTTTGAAAATTAAATAAGCATTAACGTATTTTCATAATTAAATGAATTGGAACATGGAAATAAATAATTTGAGCTGTTGTGTGACTTATATGTTTGTTGTGGACTGAGGATTGTGTGACTCATATGCATGTTGTAGACTGAGGATGGATCAGGCTGCACGCCGCAGCGGTTGATATGAGGATCGGGCCGCACGCCGCAGCGGTATTGCGCTTGGGCTGTAGGAGCCCCTCCGGAGTCTGTACACACCCTCAGTGAGCGCCGTCGACGATAAATGGATCGGGCTACAAGCCGTAGCGGTTATGTGCTTTGCATTGCATCTTTGTTTGTGAATTATCTCTGATAGTGGTAATGTACTGTTGTTGTTGCTAGTTCGTAGGTGGAAGCAGACTGTAGTTTAGCTTCATTATGTGGTATTCTATGGATTTCTTACTTTCAACTACTTGTATATATTTATTACTCATTGAGTACTTAGTACTCACCTCTACTGCCTGCACCTTTGTGTGCAGATTCAGGTACACAGGAGGGATATATGAGCACTCCAGCTTTTATCAGTATTTATCCGAGTTGTTGAGGTAGCTGTTGGCGTTCGCAGGACCTGGCTTCTCTTCTTATTTTAGTTTTCCTTTGTATATACATTATTCATACTTGAGTATTTGGTTTAGATATTGTTATCCGATCATGTTTAGAGGCTCTAGACTCGTGACCCTAGATCTTTGGGTGGTTATTCAGATTAGCTTTATTGTTGATAATAATATTCAGGTAATTGATTTGAGCTTCATGCTCGGGATGAGAGTGTAAATGGTCGGGCTTGCCTAGCAGTTGTGTTGGGCGCCATCACGACCGGGATTGGGGTCTTGATAACATATTAATGTATTGGGAAACTTTTAATATATAACGTAAAATACGTGGCATGACACGTGGATGCTATTAAAGAAGACTAAAAAGGCAAGGGGTCGCGCAGGTACGGCTAAAAGAGGAACGTAACAGTAAAGGAGAAAAAGAGGTATGTAGCAGCCAAAAAGGAAAGAGGTACGAGTAAGAGACTCAAGGAACCGTACCTATTTAAGATGCAATAATGAAGAGAATATGAAAAGATAATGAATCAAGACACATAAAAGAATGAAGATACACGTCAGAAGAGCAAGTACCGGAGCAGCAGTTACAGAATAATTATATTAAATGATAAAGATTGTGTAACGTAGCATTAAATATAGCATTAAAGGTCATTAAATATTCATAATCAGCTCATCATGGTCTGAAGGACCTATAAAAGGGAGAAAATATGTAAACAAGGACACGATTGAAATATACTCTTCTGATTTACCAGCTTACTTATTTATCTATTCAACAATATCATTTTCTTACTTATTTTACGATTATCAGAAGCCCGATTTTACTCATATATACAAATTTAACTGAAAATCTATTTTTTGGTTAAACAAATTAGTTTCGTTACCGGGAATCTGATAATCAACGACATTTCTTTTATCTTTGTTTCAATTAATCATGCCGAACAATAACGACAATATCACCGATATTGCAGGAGTGCAAACTCAAGGGAACTCTCCCCATGATTCACCTCAAGTTTCTCCATGAAGTTCGCCCCAACGATCTCGTGAAGCAACTCCCGATGGATCCCAGGCAAATGATCAGGATCATATCAATAATGTTGAAGGTATGAATGAGGCATTGCAAAAAATAATCGCTTCTCAAGTGAATAGAGCCATTCAAGCTTTTGTTACTCAGTTACCTATTGTTCCGCTTACACCTGTTCCAAACAATAATACTTTGGTGAATCCACGTTCCGGACTAGTGAATTCAGGCAGTGGTGGAACTCCTAGTGAAACGCAAGAAGGAGACCCAGGTAATCACGCTAATTCTGATTTACAAAATCTTGTACTAACCTTGCAGAGGCAGCTGAAGGAACAAAATGAACGCATAGAGCAGGTACCTGGGTCCACTAGTGATTAAAGGGGTGGATATTGACAAATATTCACAACAACCATGAAAGCCAAGTGCAGCTCCCTTACTCATTCCAAAAACATTCAAAATGCCTGAAATTCCAAAATATGATGGTACATCAGATCCAGGAGATCATGTCACAGCCTTTACTACAGGAGTTAAAGGAAATGATTTGACCAAACAGGAAATCGAATCAGTCCTGGTCAAAAATTTGGCGAAACACTTACCAAAGGAGCTTTAACCTGGTATTCTCTTTTACCTAAAAATTCTATAAATTCATTTGTTGAGCTTGCAGATTTATTATTAAAGTGCATTCCGGAGCCCAAAAAGTTGAGAAAAGGATGGAAGACATCTTTAAAATTAAGCAAAGGGAGTTCAGAGTTGTTAAGGGAATTTGTAGATGGGTTCCAACGAGAAAGAATGATGTTGCCACGCGTACCTGACAACTGGGCATCAAATGCTTTTGCTAGCAATTTGAACGAAAAAAGTTCAGAAGCTACGAGGAGAGTTAAAGAAAGCCTTCGAGAATTCCCAGCAATGACGTGGAACGACGTCTATAACAGATATAACACTAAAATGAGGATCGACCTAAAGCGGAGGAGAAAGCAGGTACCAGTCGTACAGACAATGAAAGGAGGTCCGGTAAAAATAGGTACAAGCCATATTTGGGACATGCGGGAAGAGATCAGAGATCAAAACGAGAGATGTATGATCAAAAAATTGGTCATAAAGGAGCAGGTTCTTCAGCAAAATTTAACAACGAACGGGAAACACGAGGACATCGGGATAATGATGGAAGTTTGAAGGCAAGATTTGGTGGGTACAATTTTAACCTAACTACCTCAGAGCTCGTAACTGTTCTGAGAGGTATGGGAGATAAAGTACGATGGCCAAAGGAAATAAGGTCGAATCCTAATAGAAGAAATCCTGACCATTGGTGTGAATTCCATAACGATCACGGGCACAAAACAGCTGAGTGCAGGTTTCTTCAGAGTGAGGTGGATCATTTACTAAAACAAGAGTATCTCACTGAGTTATTTAGTGAGAAAGGTAAACATGCATATATGAAAAATAGGCAAGAACCTCCAAAGCCGCCCTCTCCTAAACGTACGGTCAATATTATAAGCGGGGGAGAAGATGTTAATGGTGTCTCATATACCGCATCTAATAAAATATCCAAAATGACTATCACGCATGGAAAAAGAGTATGGCATGTGCTGGAAGGCGAGGACATCACATTCAATGATGCATATTTTGAAGGCCTCATAACCCCGCATAATGACGCATTGGTAATATCATTACTAGTACATGATACTAATGTGAAACGTGTTTTGATTGATCCAGGAAGTACGGTGAATATTATTCTAGCACGGGTTTTACGCGAAATGCAAGCTGAGGACAAGATGGTTCCAAAAGCACATACTTTATCAGGTTTTGATAATTCTAATGTCATAACGAATGGAGAAGTTTTTATCACTACCTTTGCCGAAGGTATCATAAAAGATACTAAGTTTCAGGTGGTGGATATAGAAATGGCTTACAATATAATTCTTGGGAGGCCATGGATCCATGAAATGGATGTTGTACCATCAACATTGCATCAAGTAATCAAATTTCCTTCACCATGGGGAATTCATCAAATCAAAGGAGATCAGCAGACATCAAGGAGCATAAATTCTATTATGGATTCAACTGCTCAAAAAGATAAATAGCAATTACAGATGTCAGTTAAGGAAGGAGACGCTCTGACCTTAGCTGAAGAAAGAAAAACAGATATGGATTCAAGGTAGGATATTATTCAAGAACCAGAGAAGAATGATAACATCAAAACTACAATATAAGAGCTCGAAGCTGTAGAAATGTTTGCACACCAACCTGACAGGAAGGTGTATATTGGTGCTAATCTGGGATCAGAGGTAAAACATGAATTAATTAGAAATTTTAAAATCTAACGTAGATTGTTTTGCTTGGTCCCACTCTGACATGACAGGGATACCACCGGAGGTAATGACTCATAAGTTGAATGAAGACCCAACACATCCTCTAGTCAAACAAAAGAAACAGAAGCAAGGAACCTTCAAAAATAAGGTAACTTAGGAAGAAGTCCAGAAATTACTCAAAATTGGATCAATACGTGAGGTAAAGTATCCGAACTGGTTAGCCAATACCGTCGTGGTTCCTAAGAAAAATGGTAAGTGGCGTATCTGTGTAGATTATACAGATCTAAATAAGACTTGTCCTAAAGATTCTTTTCTTTTACCAACAATGTCCTCATGTCATATGTTTGTGAAACAGTACACCATGCTTTAACATCAAAGTGATTAACAATAGAAGGATTGTTGTACACTTTCCTTGCCAATGTTGTTTTACCAAGTCCGGCCATTCCAAAGATTGAGATAACGTCGAGCTCCTTTGATCCTCCCGTCAATTTCTTCATTATATGTTCTGCATCTTTTGCAAAGCCCACAACTTCATCATCAATTGATGGAAAGCTACGTTGGGTAGAAGGCTCTGCAGGAGCTTGAGATCTTTTTTCACAAGTCTCATCAACCTCCATGTCAATTGGCTTGCTGTCTTTCACGATTGCCGTTTGAGTTAATAGCTCTGTCAGCTTCAAGCCTTCAATAAAAAGCAATGAAACAAGATCAACAATCTTCACAATTTAGAGAAAAACCCAAATTACATATAAAAAGAAAAGTAGTGCTACATGTAAAGACTTGTGTTTCTAAGTTAAAGGGCACCAAGATATAATCAAGATGAATAAAAGGAGTAAACCTTCTTTCCAAAACGTTGAACTCTACTGGATGGTATCAGTTACTGGATTATTCCAGGGCCCCCTATGTGACTTTTCTTTTTCTTTCTACTTTTATTAGTAATACTTAATACATTTCTCTCCATCTTAGGATGGAGGAGGTTCCCTAATTTCTAATCTATTAGGACTTTTTTTAAAGGAATGAAAAAAGATTTCTAACAGAATTAAATCTCCTCAATATGTCTTATCCTTTTGTTGGAAGACAAGTTTTAAACATTTATAAATTAGGGCGAAATGGCTTCCTTGTCACATAAACTTGTAGGGCTTTTGAAAGCCTATATACGAATGTGACGACCCAAAGGGTCATCACCTGTTTTCCTCATCTGTTCCGCGCTTCCGACGCCTTGAAAACCTCATTTTATATTGCCCCAATTTACGTGCGTAGTCCGGGCACGTAGCCGAAAATTTTTTGTGTTAGAATATGTGAATTCTATGGAAAATTTGAAGAAATTTGATATTAATATTGATATAGTTGACTTCGGTTAACATTTTTGGTAAACGGACCCGGACCCGAGATCGAAAGGTCCGTAGGAAAATATGGGACTCGGGCATGCGTCCGAAGTCAAATTCCGAGGCCTAGAGCCCAAGATATGAATTTTTCTGTTAAATTGTTTTGCTGAAATTATTAATGAAAATGGAAATGAAAATTGATTAAAAGACCATGGTATCGGGCTCGTATTTTGGTTCCGACGCCCAGTACAAGTCTTATATATTATTCAAGTACTTCCTGCAAAGTTTGACGGTATTTGAACGTCGTTTGATGTGTTTTGAACCACGAGTTCCAAATTTGAAAGTTTATGAAGTTTAAAAGAAGAAATCATGAATTTGAGGCTTAATTCTACGAAAACGATGTTATATTGGCGATTTGATCGCGCGAGCAAGTTCGTGGTATGTTTTTGAGGTTGTGTGCATGTTTGGTTTAGAGCCCAAGGGCTCAGGTAAATATTTGATAGTCTGTTAGAGCAAATTTTTAAAATTACACTGCTGGTATTTTTCCCCAGCTGATATCTTCGCAATTACGAAGAAATACTCGCAATTGCGAGAAATCCCAAAAACAGTTGAGGTTCGCAAATGAGAACAAAAGGTCGCAAAAGCGAAGTGGCCCAGGATTAGGCCTAATTCGCAAATGCGAATAAGGCTTCGCAAATGCGAACTAAATGTCGCAAATGCAAAGCTGCCCTCTATTGCGCTTAGTTCGCAAATGCGAACATATCCTCGCAAATGCGAGTTCCGTAGCCCAGACCTATTGTGTTCACAATTGCAAGCATATGTTCGCAATTCCCATATCCGCAGCTGTGCAATCTGATACTTAAGCGATTTTAAACCCCTTTTTCACCATTCTTTCAAAACCCAAAACACCACACACGATTTTCCAAGAGCAATATCACTCCAAATCACTTGTAAGTCAATTTTTACTCAACTCTTTCAATTCCTAACATTATTAAACATGTTTTCCATGAGAAATCGAAGGTTTTTATGGTTGAAATTGTTGTTTTGGGTAGAACCTAGATTTTTCATAAATTGGGGAATTGGACCTCGATTTGAAGTCCGATTTTGAAACAAATCATATAATTGAACTCGTGAGGGAATAGGTAACCGGATTTTGGTCCGAACCCCGAGTTTCAACCATGTGGGACCGGGGGCATTTTGGGAAATTTTGGGTAAAACCTTGAGAAAACTATTTTATGCATCCAAATCAATTTATATAGTATTTATTAAAGTAATTGAACCAATCGTGATTAGATTCGAGCGAGTTGAAGGTTGAATTTCGAGGTAAAGCGATAGTTGAAGGTTAATTGGACTTCAAGGCTTTAAGGTAAGTGTTTGATCTATCCTAGCTTGAGGGAATATGAATGAATGTGATAATTGCTAATTGCTATGTGATCGAGTGCCGTGTATAGGTGTGGTGAAGAGCATCTATACACTGGCGTCTAGCATGACCGTGAGTCGTTTGTTGACACATGTTGTGAGTTAATGTGAAATGTTTTTAAGTTATGTTCTTGAGCCCTTGTCGGGTTGTGAAGTTGATTATTGTTTCCCTTACCGGGACTTTATTGTATTGTCGATGTTGTTCCCTTGCCGGGATGTTGTTATGATTATTGTTTCCCTTGCGGGGACGGTTCATATTACTTGTTTCATTCTTTTGCCCTTGACTGTGATTGTTATTTGGGTGAGGAAGAGCACGAAGGGTGATGCCGAGCTATTTTTACTTATGTTCGCACGAAGGATCATTCCGTGCCTTGTTTTACTGTTTATGCACAGAGGAACATGCCGTGCCGTTGTTACTTAATTTATGCACGAAGGGAAATTCCGTGCCGTTGTTATTTAAACCATGCACGAAGGATCATGCCGTGCCATGGATGTGAGGATGAGAGTAAAATCACGAAGGGTGATTCCATGCACTTTTATTTGATTATTTGGTGAGGATGAGAGTAAAAGCACGAAGGGTGATGCCGTGCACATTTATTTGATTATTTGGTGAGGATGAGAGTAAAAGCACGAAGGGTGATGCCGTGCAACCATTTAAATTTCTTGTTTTGTGATAACTGTTTTTACTACACTCTGTTTTTTTTACTTTACTTATCAATGTTGTGTTTCTGATTGTGCTCCCCCAGAATGTTCTCCTTTGTTAATTGTGTTACTCAATATCTCTGTTATTTTGTGGTACATACATATATAGAACTGCACAGGTTTATGTGAGTGTCTCGTCCTAGGCTTGTCAATACTTTGCCGGGATAGGCCAGGCACTTACCAGCACATGAGGTCGGATTGTGCTGATACTATACTTCTGTGCGTTTATGCACAGGTCTCAGGTCGTTAGGGTCAGCAGTCCCAGCAGCCAAAGTCTTGTTATGGTTGTGGTGACCCAGGTTACCTTGTTAGGTTTTGCCCTCGAGCAGCAGGCAACACTCAGCAGCAGGGTCCTCGCCCCATGATTCGAGCCCTAACTGACCCACAGCCTGCCCAGCCAGCCAGGGGCGGGGGTAGGGATCGTACAGGTGGAGGTCGAGACCGTAGAGGTGGAGACCGTCCCGCCAGAGGTAGAAGTCAGCCGGTGGATGACCATCCAAGAGACATAGTTCAGAGAGGTGGTGCCGATCCCTAATTTTATGCCTTACCAGCTAGGCCGGAGGCAGAGGCATCAGATGCTGTGATTACAGGTACCATTCTGGTTTGTGATATAGGTGCTTCAGTATTATTTGACCCTGGGTCTACATATTCATGTGTCTTCCTACTTTGCACCCTGCCTGGCCGTGCCTAGCTATGCCCTGGACATTCCAGTTTATGTGTCTACACCAATAGGAGACTCTATAGTAGTCGATCGGGTGCATCGTTCATGCGTGGTTATATTCAGGGGTCTTGAGACCCATGTTGATTTATTGCTATTAGACATAGAGGATTTCGTTGTCATATTGGGGATGGATTGGTTGTCCCCGTATTATGCTATCCTAGATTGTCATGCCAAGACAGTGACCTTGGCCTTGCCAAAATCACCCCGACTAGAGTGGAGAGGGACCTCAGGCGACTCCATCCGCACTGTTATTTCCTACGTTAAGGCTCGACGCATGGTCGAGAAGGGTGTCTAGCTTATTTGGCATATGTTCGTGATTCCAGCGCGGAAATTTCCTTCTATTGATTCAGTTCCTATTGTACGGGATTTTCCCGAGGTCTTCCTTTCAGACCTGCAGGGTATGCCACCTGACAGGGATATTGATTTCTATAATGATCTAGCACCGGGCACTCAGCCTATCTCTATTCCACCGTATCGCATGGCCCCGCCATAGTTAAAGGAATTAAAAAATCAGTTGCAAGACCTTCTAGAAAAGTGCTTTATCAGGCCCAGTGTTTCTCCCTGGGGTGCACCGGTGTTATTTGTGAAGAAGAGGGATGGCTCGATGCGGATGTGTATTGATTATCGACAATTAAACAAAGTGACGATAAAGAACAAGTACCCACTGCCGAGGATTGATGATTTGTTTGACCAGCTCCAAGGAGCGAGGGTGTTCTCGAAGATAGACTTGAGGTCGGGTTACCATCAGCTGAAGATCAGGGCGGCTAACATCCCTAAGACATCCTTTCACACTAGGTACGGGCATTATGAATTTTTGGTCATGTCTTTCGGGTTGACCAATGCTCCAGCAACATTTATGGAGTTGATGAATCGGGTGTTCAGGCCTTATCTAGATCTATTCGTGATAGTCTTTATAGATAATATCCTGGTGTACTCCCGCAGCCAGGAAGAGCACAAGCAGCACCTCAGAGTGGTTCTTCAGACTCTAAATGATAATCATCTATATGCCATGTTTTCAAAATGCGAGTTCTGGTTGAGTTCGGTTGCATTTCTGGGTCATATCGTGTCAGTGGAAGGTATTCAAGTGGACCCAAAGAAGATTGAGGCAGTCCAGAATTGGCCTCGACCAGCTTCGGTGACCGAGATCCGGAGTTTCTTGGGGTTAACAGGTTACTACCATCGTTGTGTAGAGGGGTTCTCTTGTATTGCAGCCCCGATGACCAGGTTGACCCAGAAGGGTGCCCAGTTCAAGTGGTCAGATGAGTGTAAGGCGAGCTTTCAGAAGCTCAAGACAGCTTTGACTACGACACCAGTATTGATTTTACCCACGGGTTCGGGGCATTACACAGTTTACTGTGATGGATCCCGTACTGGGCTTGGAGCGGTATTGATGCAGGGTGGCAAGTTTATTGCTTATGCTTCGAGATAGTTGAAAATCCATGAGAAGAATTATCCGGTTTATGATCTTGAGCTGGCAGCAGTAGTCCATGCTTTAAAAATCTGGAGGCATTATCTATATGGTATGGCGTGCGAGGTATACATAGATCACAAATGTCTTCAGTATTTATTCAAGAAAAAAGAGTTAAATGTGCGACAGAGGAGATGGTTAGAGTTGCTGAAAGACTATGATGTTACTATCTTATATCACCCAGGTAAGGCCAATGTGGTGGCCGATGCGTTGAGTAGGAAGTCTGCCAGCATGGGTAGTCTCGCTAATATTCCGGTCAGCTAGAGACCACTTGCTCTAGATTTCCATGCCTTAGCCAATCGGTTCGTGAGACTAGACATTTCGGAGCCTAGCAGGGTGTTAGCCTGCACGGTCGCTCGTTCTTCTCTATTAGAGTGTATCCGTGAGAGGCAAGTTTGATGATCTTCATTTGCGTGACCTGGGGGATACTGTACAGAGGGGAGGTGCCACGAAGGTAACTCTAGATGATGACGGAGTATTGAGTTGCAGGGACGAGTTTGCGTGCCCAATGTTGAGGGGATTTGAGAGTTGATCTTAGCGGAGGCCCACAGTTCACGGTATTTTATTCACCCGGGCGCCACGAAGATGTATCAGGAGTTACAGCAGCACTATTGGTGGCGTAGGACGAAGAAGGACATTGTTGCGTATGTCGCTTGGTGTCTAAACTGTCAGCAGGTTAAATATGAGCACCAGAGGCCTGGTGGTGTATTCCAAAGAATTGAAATTCCCGAGTGGAAATGGGAGCGGATTACAATGGACTTCGTTACTAGACTCCCTTTGACTCGGAGGAGATTTGATGCTATTTGGGTCATTGTTGATAGGCTGACCAAGTCAGCACACTTCATTCCAGTATCTGTCTCTTACTCATCGGAGAAGCTAGCAGAGATTTACATCAGGGAGATTGTTCGCCTTCATGGGGTGCCGGTGTCTATTAACTCAGATCGAGGTACGCAATTTACCTCGCGTTTCTACAGAGCAGTCCAGCAGGAGCAAGGCACCCAAGTTCAGTTGAGTACATCTTTTCATCCTCAGAAGGACGGTCATTTCGAGAGGACTATTCAGATCCTAGAGGACATGCTCCGAGATTGTGTTATTGATTTTGGAGGCTCGTGGGACCAGTTTCTACCATTAGCAGAGTTCGCCTACAACAAGAGCTACCAATCTAGCATTCAGATGGCTCCGTATGAGGCGTTGTATGGTAGGCGATGTCGATCTCCGGTCGGATGGTTTGAGCCGGGAGAGGCTCGGCTGCTGGGAACAGACTTAGTTCAGGAGGCCTTAGACAAGGTCAAGACTATTCAGGAGAGATGGCGTTCAGCTCAGTCCAGACAGAAGACTTATGCGGATCGTAAGGTCCGAGATGTGGATTTCATGGTTGGTGAGCGGGTATTGCTCCGAGTATCGCCTACGAAGGGCGTGATGAGGTTCGGAAAGAAGGGTAAGCTCAGCCCTAGGTATATTGGTACATTTGAGATTCTAGACCGAGTGGGAGAGGTGGCATACAGACTTGCACTGCCACCTAGCTTATCAGCCGTGCATCCGGTTTTTCATATATCTATGCTTCGGAGGTACCACAGCGATCCTACACATGTGTTAGACTTAGTACTGTCCAATTGGACAAGGATCTATCTTACGAGGAGGAGCCGGTGGCCATTCTAGACCGGTAGGTTCGATAGTTGAGGTCGAAGAGTTTTCCTTCCGTGCGTGTCCAGTGGAGAGGTCAGCCTCCTGAGGCATCGACCTGGGAGTCCGAATCTGATATGCGGAGCCGTTACCCACATTTGTTCCCCGACTCAGGTACTTCCTTCTCTTGTCCGTTCGAGGACGAACGGTTGTTTTAGAGGTGGAGGATGTGACGATCCAAAGGGTCAACACCTGTTTTCCTCATCTGTTCTGCGCTTCCGAGGCCTTGAAAACCTCATTTTACATTGCCTCAATTTACGCGTGTAGTCCGGGCACGTAGCCGGAAAATTTTTGTGTTAGAATATGTGAATTCTATGGAAAATTTGAAGAAATTTGATATTAATATTGATATAGTGGACTTTGGTCAACATTTTTGATAAACGGACCCGGACCCGAGATCGGACGGTCCCGGAAGGTTCGTAGGAAAATATGGGACTCGGGCAAGCGTCCGGAGTAGAATTCCGAGGCCTAGAGCCCAAGATATGAATTTTTCTGTTAAAATTGTTTTGCTGAAATTATTAATGAAAATTGATTAAAAGACCATGGTATCGGGCTCGTATTTTGGTTCTGATGCCCGGTACAAGTCTTATATATTATTCAAGTACTTCCTGCAAAGTTTGACGGCATTTGAACGTCGTTTGATGTGTTTTGAACCATGAGTTCTAAATTTGAAAGTTTATGAAGTTTAAAAGAAGAAATCATGAATTTGAGGCTTAATTCTATGCAAACGATGTTATATTGGCAATTTGATCTCGCGAGCAAGTTCGTGGTATGTTTTTGAGGTTGTGTGCATATTTGGTTTGGAGCCCGAGGGCTCGGGTAAAGATTTGATAGTCCGTTAGAGCAAATTTTGAAAATTACACAGCTGGTATTTTTCCCCAGCTGATATCTTCGCAATTGCGAAGAAATGCTCGCATTTGCGAGAAATCCCAAAACAACTGAGGTTCACAAATGCGAACAAAAGGTCACAAAAGCGAAGTGGCCCAGGATTAGGCCTAATTCGCAAATGCGAAGCAGCACAAGAAAGGCTTACGTTTTCAAATGCAAACTAAATGTCGCAAATGCGAAGCTGCCCTGTATTAGGCTTAGTTCGCAAATGCGAACATGTCCTCGCAAATGCGAGTTTCGCAGCCCAGACCTGTTGTGTTCGCAATTGCGAACATATGTTCGCAATTACGAAAATATGTTCGCAATTCTCATATCCGCAGCTGTGCAATCTGTTACTTAAACGATTTTAAACCTCTTTTTCACCATTCTTTCAAAACCCAAAACACCATACACGATTTTCCAAGAGCAATATCACTCCAAATCACTTGTAAGTCAATTTTTACTCAACTCTTTCAATTCCTAACATCATTAAACATGTTTTTCATGAGAAATCAAAGGTTTTTATGGTTGAAATTGTTGTTTTTGGGTAGAACCTAGGTTTTTCATAAATTGGGGAATTGGACCTCGATTTGAGGTCCGATTTCGAAACAAATCACATAATTGAACTCGTGAGGGAATGGGTAACCGGATTTTGGTCCGAACCCCGAGTTTCGACCACGTGGGACTGGGGGCGTTTTGGGAAATTTTGGGTAAAACCTTGAGAAAACCATTTTTATGCATCTAAACCATTTATATAGTATTTATTAAAGTAATTGAGCCAATTATGATTAGATTCGAGCGAGTTGGAGGTTGAATTTCGAGGTAAAGCGGTGGTTGAAGGTTAATTAGACTTCAAGGCTTTGAGGTACATGTTTGATCTATCCTAGCTTGAGGGAATAAGATTGAATGTGATAATTGCTAATTGCTATGTGATCGAGTGCGGTGTATAGGCGTGGTGACGAGCATCTATACACTGGCATCTAGCATGACCGTGAGCCGTTTGTTGACATATGTTGTGAGTTAATGTGAAATGTTCATAAGTCATGTTCTTGAGCCCTTGCCGGGTTGTGAAGTTGATTATTGTTTCCCTTGTCGGGACTTTATTGTATTGTCGATGTTGTTCCCTTGCCGGGATGTTGTTATGATTATTGTTTCCCTTGACGGGACGGTTCATATTACTTGTTTCATTATTTTTTCCTTGACTGTGATTGTTATTTGGGTGAGGAAGAGTGATAATGCACGAAGGGTGATGCCGTGCCATTTTTACTTATGTTCGCATGAAGGATCATTTCGTGCCTTGTTTTACTATTTATGCACGAAGGAACATGCCGGGCCGTTGTTACTTAATTTATGCACGAAGGGACATTCCGTGCCGTTGTTATTTAAACCATGCACGAAGGATCATGTTGTGCCATGGATGTGAGGATGAGAGTAAAAGCACGAAGGGTGATGCCGTGCACTTTTATTTGATTATTTGGTGAGGATGAGAGTAAAAGCACGAAGGGTGATGCCGTGCAACTTTTATTTGATTATTTGGTGAGGATGAGAGTAAAAGCACGAAGGGTGATGCCATTGCCGTGCAACCATTTAAATTTCTTGTTTTGTGATAACTATTTTTACTACACTCTGTTTTTTTTACTTTACTGATCAATGTTGTGTTTTTAATTGTGCTCCCCCAGCATGTTACCTCCTTTGTTAATTGTGTTACTCAGTATCTCTATTATTTTGTGGTACATACATATATAGAACTGCACAGGTTTATGTGAGTGTCTAAGTCCTAGGCTTTTCACTACTTCGCCGGGATAGGCCAGGCACTTACCAGCACATGGGGTCGGATTGTGGTGATATTACACTTTTGTGCATTTTTGCAAAGGTCCGGATTTTGAGCAGGAGCAGCAGCAGTAGTACACTAGCGGAATTTTCGTACTTCCGAGACCGAGTTAGCTTGCAGGCGTCCGCAGGCCCGACATCTCCTCTATTTACTTTTATTATTGTTGTGGTCTCATTGTTTCGAGACAGACGGTTATTATTTATTTTCTTTCAGACCATTATGTGTAGTTATTCCTTAGTAGTTCGTGAGTTTGTGACTCCATATCTTGGGTAGAGGATTTATGTCAGTTACTTTACACTATTATTCATCTTCTATTCGAAAGACTTCCACATTTAAAAATATGAGTATTATTCTTGCTATTTAATATGAGAACAAAGTGGTTGTACAAACAAGAAATTGGTGAGTGAATTGGCTTGCCTAGCTACCACGAGTAGGCGCCATCACGATCCCGATGGTGGGGAAAATCCGGGTCGTGACATACAAACTATGAATTTTCTCATTTGAACACCTCTACTTGAGAAAATATCTACTAATAAACACATTTGACCGCTGATTATGCTTAGGTGGCAATATTATAACTAATGTGGCCAATTGCGTATTAATTACCAGTATTAAGCGCATGAATATGATAAATAATTTTTTTTTAAAAAGATAAATAACTAATTTTAAGAAATAGAAAAATTCATCAGGTCAGATTTAGAGAAAAGCCACTTCAATTCATCGGGCCAGACTATTCTTCAATTTTTAACCATTCAATCTTGCAATTCCAAGACATAGAGATTGTTCTCCAAACCAAGAACTATCTCTCCACCAAAAATGAGGAGATTAGGAATTGCAACTTCTGATGACCTGCTCTCCGACGGCTCCAATTGGTCAGAGATGGCGAGTAGTCCAAATCTCCCAAGAGAAATACCAATCGATTCCTGCTACTGAGGAGGTCATGCCAATTGGCCGTTACAACAAATTAATTGTCACAACCATAAAGAAAATTAATTATGTGACAGTACTGATCGGAAAATTTCTCCGGCGATCTACATAGCTAGAAAAAAAATAGGAAAAATTTTGGACAGAGAGGAGAGGACGAAGAAGAACCTAGGAAGGGAGTGCTGATATGATAGTAGAAGAAAGAGTTGCAGGTAAGGGGGATGGGAAGGAACGAGGAAGAGGAATCTGGAAGGGTTTAAGTTTTTTCTTTCTTATTTTATTTATTTTTATATAAACAAAAGGTAACAATTTTTATTTAAAAATTACATATGTCATTAGTTAGGTGGGGTCTTACTTTTGGATTGGTCATTTGCTGATTGGATGAAACGTCTGTGTATGTGTAATACCGCTCATAGGCTCAAGGGTCAGATGTGTTTTATTAGTTAAGGGAATCATGAGTTCGCGTGTTTAAATGGGAAAATTCAAAGTTTGTGTATTGGCTTTTAAAAGCCCTATAAACTTAAGTGGCCGAAAAATTATTTCTCATACACTAAGGATCTCTGCTTATCACAAGAGAACAATACAATATCCACAATGTAGTCATTAAAGAGTTTTATTTAGGGAAAGATTTTTCTCTCAACCATTTTTACTCTTTTATATTAATTTTATCATATATAGATCAATTGACCAAACCATTATAAACTATTATGCTTAGGTTAGTATATTTTTGTTTTGTCGTCTGATTAATCGCACATCAAACTTTATATTCTTAGTTTCTGCATACACCATATTATTTTAATCCCAAATCTAACATGAAATTTCCCAGCTAACTTTTGATCGTCAATGAAATTTCATTTTATCACAAAATAAAAGGATGAATAAGACAGAAGAAACAGAATATGATTTGGAAGAGTTATGGTCGAAGATTGGGAACTAAGGAAATATTTGGAAGTTTCATGTTCACATATTTTCAATTTATTCGTATTTTCAATAACAACCAACAACTTTGTAAGAATAGAAACGAACACTTGCTTTAAGAACAAAATGAAAGGTTTTAAATCATTTGAAGAATTCACATTTAAGGGCCTATTTGAAAAGCCACATTGGAATGGGATTTGGTAGTAAACCAAAAAAAAAAAAAAGGTCAAATACATGAGTGGCCCTTAAAGTTGTCAATATTTTATATTTAAATATTCAAAATAGTCCGTTTGGTTAAGCTGCAAAAATTAGCTTATTTTGAGAAGTGTTTTTTTTTAAAAAGTACATTTCTCAAAAGTACTTTTGGTGAGAAACAGTTTGTTTTTAGCTAATTAGTTTGAAAAGCACTTATGAGCCATAATTAGTATTTGGCC
The DNA here is from genome assembly GCA_032618575.1 of Nicotiana noctiflora. NCBI lineage: Eukaryota > Viridiplantae > Streptophyta > Magnoliopsida > Solanales > Solanaceae > Nicotiana > Nicotiana noctiflora. Next base: position 6,413 of record JASVEL010001359.1, on the reverse strand, counting down.
AAGCTTTAAAAAAATGCTTCTAAGTAAATTTTTCTCAAAAGTGCTTCTTAAAAACATATTTTTGGAGAGAAGTTATTTTTTTCTGCTTCTCCTTCTTCCCAAAAGAACTTTTTTCTTTATAAAAGTTTGGTTAAACACCTCAATTTTTGACCAAAAGTGTTTTTGGCCTAAAAAAACACTTTTGATCAATCATGCAATAAGCATTTTACCTACTCAACACTAAAACTTGAGTTAAACTGTAACTATCAAACACACATTCCTGACATGGCAAAGTAAGTGTACTACACTTAATTTAGTCAATTCTTTTCAAAAAACATATTGTACATGTAACTCAATGATCATAATTCTTGCCCCTTCGAACTCCATGCCAAAAAGAAATCAGGGAAGAAAGTGGATAAGAATAAGCTCAAAAGCAGATGACCGTGCGTGAGCTCTTTGCTACAACTTGAAATTCCTCAAACTAAAAAAGAATTTAAACTTTAAAACAGCGGAAAAAAAAGGTTATTTCCTAAAATCACTGATTAACGAAGGTATTAAACGTACCTGTTGCATACAACTGGAGATACAACAGTTAATTTGTAGGCAAGTAAAATGGACAGATCACAGTCAGGTGTGGGATGGACAGACAGTCAGTTTAGCTAGGGTCGGGCATATATCGGGTAAAATTGACAACCCAAACTGTTAATTATATTATTTATTGGATTATCGGTATCGGATTATTAGGTTATCAGTTCGATAATGGTTTTTGGCATCGGTTTGCGAATTTTTTTAATGGGTTAACCGATAACCCAATAAAAATCAATAAAATTATGACTTTACCCTTAATTATATACAAACGCTATGGGTTTCAGTTCATTATCTCCTATTCTTTCTCAACCTCACTCTTCAATTGCTTCATCTTCATTCTTCATAGACCTTACTAGTTACTTCTAGCGCAAGTCTTTAGTATACTATATAGTATATGTGAATTATTCTCTTTTTTGCTTAACTCGAGTGAATTATCTTTTCTTTTTTGTTTAACTCTAGATTGAGTTATCTTATCGGGTAAATCGATAATAATCGATAACCGATTAACGGATACCCAATAACGGGTATCTTATTGGTTCTGTTATCGGTTTATCAACCGAACCGACCGATGCACACCCTTAAGTTTAGCTGATTAAAAATATTGTAAATTAAAAATAAAGTGTGCCATAAGCAGATGGGGTAGTGGTTTGGGGTTGGGGTGGGTTGTCCGAGGTGGGTGAGTTTGAATGGTGGGGGTATTGAGTGATGTGGCAGAAATGAGAGTCTGTTTGGCGTAGCTGATTTAGAGTAGTTGATAAGCATATGTGCTGAAAAGTATTTTTATGTGTTAAAGTTTATATAAAAAATAGTAAGCAGTTACATGTTTAGATAAAAGTGTTGAAATTAATAATAAGCAGCTAAAAAATTGGGTATACAAAGAGTTTTGTTTTAAAAAAAAGTATTTCTAGGATAGAATAGTAAATATTTTGGTAAAAAATAAAGTGTTTATAAGCTGAAATTTGATAAGTTGGGGGAGATTAACTTAACTTAGGGCTTTTGGCTTATACATGGTTTATAAGCACTTATAATTTTACAAAACGCTTAAATAAGCCAAAAAGTGCTTATAAATCAGTTTAACAAACTTATAAGCTTAGCCAAACATCCTCTTAATTGGTTGATTTGGAGAGTGAATCTCACTTACGTGGAGTTTTTGTATGACTGTCAAAATTGTGTTCAATAGTCACAATTTGGTCGAGTTTAGGTGTTCAATAGATATATTTCTTAGTTTGAGTGTTCAAATGAAAAATGTTGGCAAACTTTGAGGGGTTGATTATGTATATAGCCAAAAAAAGAAAAAAAAAGTAGTGCAAAATACATACTTATCTGTTATCCCCAAAATTCGTGATGTATTTCAAAGTTTTTAGCTATGCAAGCAATTCAATGCAAATGCATACAAAGTAATGCTCTTTCTGATATTATCCTAGAATTAGGGGTGGGTATAGTTTGGGCAAACTCGAAATTCAAACCGAAATCTGAATATTTTTAGATATTTGGTTTGAATTTTCGAATTACAGATTGGATTTTGAATTTAATTTTAAATTTTTTTGGATTTTGATTGGATGTTGGATTTGGTACTTTGGATTATTGAATATCCGAAAATCCGAAATTTTATACTTTATATTCAATCCATTATCTATATGTCAATAATAATAAGTTAATATCCCATCTATTAAATATTATTTCATATATACAATATTAATTACTAAGTTACTGTCAGAATACTTTCTATTTGGACATGATTTTACTATAGCTACTTCTTATCGGTCGAATTAATGTTTCTGTTGCATTTTTTGGATAGTAATTTATTACTTGAATACTTTATTTGGATGATTGCGGCGAGAATGAATTACTTTTCGGGAAATTTTATATGAGTACTTTTTTGGATATTCATTTTTGTAAAATGAAGAAACATGTCAACTTATAAGCTAAAAACCAAAAATCCAACGGATTAATCCAAAATCGAACTTAAGAAATCCGATCCAATCCCAGCTTATTTGGATTGGATTTGGATTATTATTTCTTCAATCCAAAAATTAAAAATCTAAACCAAAATTTTATATTTAATCCAAACTGTCCGAACGACCACACCTAGAAAGAACTTTGGAAAGAAAAGAATTAAACTCGTAATAACAGCAATAAAGAAGACAAAATGTGAAATATGCTACAAAAGACCAAAAGAGAAATTTCAAAGTAATCTTACCTTTTTTTGGATTGAGAATGGAAACAGAGAGATAAATGGTTGCTTATTTTGATGGTTTTGGGCTACAGAAATCAACAACAAGAATCGGATGGGAAATGGTGGACTTCAACGTTGAAGAATGAAGGGTGATATCAGTAGTAGTTGTTGGAATATATCAATAAGTAAACAAATTAATCTACTCCCTCTCTTTCTTATGATCACACATTTCCTTTATGGAGAATCGAATTTATCGAGTTTTGACTAATTTTTTAAACTATTTTCTTTATTATATTAATATGAGAAAAATTGTACAATTTATAGTATTTTTCATACAATTTTTTAATCTAAATTTTAATTTTAATTACTTTATTGAACTATTTCAATTTAGCTTCAAAGTTTAGTCAAATACACTTTCGATAAGCCAAATATTTCATCTAAATTGAAATAGAAGGTATAAACTACGAGGAAATGGCCTTCATGTTCCGTCTCCGTGTATGTACCTAGGGGTGTACATAAGTCGGGATGGTTCGAAATTTTTATTTATCAAACCAAACCAATGATATCAGCTTTTAAATCTATAAATCAAACAAAATCAATAAATTCGGTGTTTTCAATCTCATTTTTTCTTGGGTTTTTCGTTTTTTTCTTTTTTATGTTTTCGAATTTTTTCGTGATAAAGTCTTCATAGCACAAAATAGGTGACTTGTGCTTCAAATATTTCTTTAGTCTTAGTAAGATACAACTATATAATATATTTTTCAAAAAAATAATACAATAATATGAGATAAGTCACAACATTATAATAAGATATCATAAAGCAACTATTGTTAATTAGTAAGTCATAAAAAAATTAACATAATGTAAAAATACTATATAAGTCATGCTAAAATAAGTATAGCTTATAAGTAGTATTAATTATACAACTCAGCACTAAAGAAAAAGATAAGTCAAGTTACGCTTTTTCATTATAAACCAATGTAAAACTAAAAAAATAGATATTCAACACTATCATCATTCCTAGTGTTGATTGAATTTTTTTGTTAGCATTAGTATTGATTTGAACTTTGTTTGAATTATTACATTTATAGGCTATAAATTTATATACCACTCAAGAATGTTAAATCCAAAATTTAAAGATAAAATTGTGAAAAGGTTTAAGAATATTTATGAATTAAATTACAATAATTATTTATATGTATAAAATATTTTTAAAAATTGTACAAAGAGCTTCTCACATCTCTCATGTTGGTCAACTGATATGTAAAAAAGAAAACTAAATTAACTTGGAATAGCCTCCAAAAAATGGTTTTTCACTTACAAAATTTGTATGGGTGCCAACGGCTGGTTTAGAGTTAATAAATTGTTGGTGGTGCTTGAATAATAAAATTATGGGAAGACTTGGTTTTAAGCAATAATTTAGAATAATTCTCTAACTTAAAGATAATCTATTCTGTATTCTCACCACATGAATGATATCATTATAAAGTTGACTTTGATTATTATTTCTTCCATATTATATTATCAGTTGTGATTACTAAAAATAATTGTCTTAAATTATTGTTATTTTAGAAGTTCAACACAACATTAATTTTTTTTTTTTTTATCCTTAGTAATAATTATTCTTCAATGGAGGTAACACATAAGTAGTATAAATATTCATTGAAAAAAAAATTTATTTTAAGACATAAATAAGAGTAAATTAATCTAATCTCTTTCCTAATGAATATTTTTTAAGAGGTGTGTAAAAGAGAAACACGATAAATAATTTGAGACAGAGAAAGTATAATGTGGCATTAGAGATTAAAATCGTCCCTTAAGTTTGGGGATTAACTGAAATAGTCCCTATTTTATGAGATGAGCAATAGTAGTCCCTATAGTATGCAAAAGTTGTGCGTATTTGGACTAATACAATAAAACTGAGTAAAAGTCGCGGGGGTGGGGGATGGGGGTGGGCGGGGGCAAAGAGGCACTCATCTGATATGATGAGGAAGACATCTTTGCTATAATAAAGAATGATTTAGCAAATTATAAATAAAGGAAAATATAATAACTTTCTTCATTTAATTTTATGTGAAGGTGTTTAACCTGTCATGATATTTAAAAAGAAAAAAGAAAAACTTTTAAAACTTATAGTAAACTTATTATGATATTTTTGTGGCTATAAAATCGAATTATTGAGAATGAAATAAGAAATTTAAAGTTAGATTATTTTTAAGTTAATATAAAAAGGTATCATTTTTTTTAACAAACTAAAAATGAAATAATTTCATATAAAATGAAACATAAGGAGTGAAAACAGAGGACTAGGATGATATGCAAGTAGTACAGAAATTATTTATAATAACCAATAGTAGCGAATCTGAATACCAATTAGTGATATGTAATGAAAATTATGTAGTAACAACATTTAGAAGTACAATATATATATATATATATATATATATATATATATATATATATATATATATATATATATATATATATATATATATATATATATATTTCTCACAAAACTTAAAAGTACAATAGAAGGAACAGAAAAGGGCCTAAATACTCCTCTACTATAGGAAATAGGATATCAAAGCCCTCCTTTAAAAGTTGGTCCCTTATATGCCCTTACCGTCTAAAAATGGACTAAAAAATGCCCTTATCCACTAACGGAAGATATGTAAATCTATGTGGAATTACATTAAAACGTAGAAGGGCATTTTAGACCATTTTCGGATTGTACGAAGGTCATATACGAGTCAGTTATAGTAGTCAATTCTCAAACACTTCACTCCATATCAGTTTACTCACACACCTATTTTAGACCAACAAACTAATTATCACAGCAAGTAACTTAATCATAGCCACAAACTAATTATCACAGCAAGTAACTCAATCATAGACAGACATATTCAACTGAATGGGAATGACTTTATTGAATCCTTGCAAAAAAATTCATTACATAATAAAACACAACAATTAAGCCACAATAACACTAACATTACATATTATTTCCCACTAATGCAAAGAACATAACGAAATATCTCAATATTACATAAAAGAGAATCAACATCTACTTTCGACATTTAGCATCACGCAGAGGTGAGTACTCCAAATCAACCACTTTTTTCATTAGAATATTTCTTTCTAATTCCAATGATTCTATTCCTTCATGATCGACGAGCATCATAACATTTTCAAGATTAGCAACTTTCCTTTAGAGTACATTTCTTTTACGAAATAGAGCTTCTTTCTCCTTCTTTAAGCTGCATATGAGATTTGAAATTCTAGGAGTAAGCTTCTCATCTTATCATTCCCAGCCATACGGAACATTTTTCATCCTAAAACCGAAAAAAAGAAAAGAAATTAGTGTCAAATCGAAATAATTAAAAGAACCCATCAACAAATTTACATACCTCATGCTTAGGGCACTTGAAAAATCTTGTCCCGCAATTTAAAGGAGTCCACGCCATGAAATAATTAGCAGCAAGTCCACAACGACATCTCCTAATCGACCCATTTAAGCTACCCAAATTTTGCGACATTGTCTTAGAGAAATCTCCAAAACAAACTGATAAAGACGAAAAACAATTAAACCTAAACTAGAACCCAACTCAAAATCGACAAGGTGACCCAATTAATAGGAGAAATCAGACATCAATACAGGGTCTAAAATAGG
>JASVEL010001358.1:0-151213 GCA_032618575.1 Nicotiana noctiflora | reverse complement strand
TTTACTCCTCCATCATGATGATGCGACTACAAATTAAAAAAAAAAGCAATAGCACAAGTCATATTCCCAATTTAGTGAACGTTTTCCCTGAAAAGAACGCATTTATATCACGTTTATGCAGTGCCGGATCTTAAGTATATAGGGGTAAGGCAAGTGCCTTAGGCCCCCAATTTTGGAGGGCCCCATTTTTAAAAAATAATTTTATAGATTTTTAGGTTTTTTTTAAAAAAAAAAACATTAATATATGTATATAATACTTCTATACTTTTTATATAAAAAGAAAGAAAAACTTTAAATATATTAAAAAATTAAAACATAAAATAGTAGAAAATATAGTGTCACTTTAATTTAATTGGACAAGGATAACTTTATTTTTTAGTCTTTCAAGTAATTGACCATACCCAACCCCAGCCCTCAACGTTTCAATTCTTCTTCATTCTTGTTCTCTTTCATTACAGAATACAGAGCCTCTACTTCCTTTCTTTTTCTTCTACTATTCAATATTCACTTCTTTCATTCTTGTTCTTTCATTTCGGATATTTTGGAATTGGAATCAAGGACTCAAAGTCTTCAAATTTTTCGATTCATCTAGTTATCGGGTAATATTATTCTAACATTCTAGTATTATTTTTATTTGATATTTATTATTTTATTAATTATAATTTGTACATATTATTTATTTATTTTTAGAATATAAATATGTCAACAAGAAAATATACATCTGGTTATTCCAAAATCCAAAAGAAAAGAAAAATTGAAAATTTAATAAAATCTCATAAAGGAGCTCTTGAGAATTTAATAAAATCTTAGAAAATTTGCTAAAATCTTATATAAGATCAACAATGTCTCAAGAAATAGTCATCTTCTATCTCCCTCCCAACAGTCATCTTCTCCAACTGTCACCTCTAATCCCAGCGACATACACTCCTCCCCCCACCCCTCCACTCCGGCGACCCCCCAGCTAAGGTCACCCTTCTCCCCCCCACCCCCCCACTCCGGCGACCAGCCGCCGGTGACCCCCCAGGTAAGATCACCCCTACCTCTTCTTCTCTCCCTCTCTTCTCTACCATCCCCCACCCCCCCCCCCTCTCCCCCCCCTCTATTTATCCACCACCTTCTTCCCAACTCCGGCGAGTTTGTCGGTAGCCCCCTCCCCCCTTACTGCCTTCCTTCTTCCTCCTCTTCTCTCTCTTTCTCATTTCCCTCATTTCCTTCCCCCCCCCCTCCCTCTCCCATCCCCCTCACCCCTCTGCCCCGCCACCCCTATTCTCCCCCTCCCTCGTTTCCCCCACCTCTCACCCCACTTTCAGGCAGTCCCTCCCCCAAGTCAGGCAACACCCCCATCCCCCGTTTTTTCGTGTTGTTGGTTTTGTGTTTGTGCAGGTTCTCGGCAGGACGCAATAGAACTATCCGTCCCGGTAAATCCCAGGACAGGCGACAAGGTGACTTTACGGCGTTTGGGAGTAAAGAGCTAAGCAACACCGGCTGGGACGTGCAAGTAGAGGCAGCAATCGACCTCGGGCGCCTACCTTCAGGTTTTTCCAACGGGAGTTGGTACCTCCCGCCTCTCGCTTAACCTGTACACCTTTTTCGTGCTCTCACTAGCATTTCTTGTGAGTTTATTCTGTTACTATCTAGTTTGCATCTTTTTCGTATCTCCCTTAGGAGCGTGTGTGCGTCATTATTCTCCATAGTCGGTTGGAGGGATAGTGGCCGCGACGGGGATGTAAGTGCAAGGTTATGTCCTCGGGGGGTGGCGGCGGTGGCGAGGGTTAGTAGGGGGCAGGCAAAGGTTCTGCGGGTAGGGAGAGAGGTAAGGGTGGGAAGAGGGTAGCGGACGCTCATAGATTAAGGATGGGGTCGTGGAACATAGGCACTCTGACGGGTAAGTCCATTGAGTTGGCGAAGATCCTTCAGAAGAGGAGCGTCAAGATAGCCTGTGTCCAGGAGACTAGATGGAAATGGACGAAGGTGTGGGATGTAGACGGGTTTAAGTTATGGTACTCTGGGGTCGTGAGGGGTAAGATTGGAGTGGGCATCCTGGTGGACAAGGACCTTAGGGAGTCCGTGGTGGAGGTTAGGCGAGTGAACGATAGGTTGATGTCTATTAAGTTGGCTATCGGGGTTGCATCCTCAACATCATCAGCGCCTACGCACCACATGCGAGCTTAGATAAGGAGATCAAGAGGCGTTTTTGGGAGGACTTGGATGAGTTGGTGCGTAGTATTCCCCAATCTGAGAAGTTGGTTATTGGAAGGGATTTTAATGGCTATATTGGGGCAGATGCTAGTGGTTATGGTGAGGTGCACGGCGGCTTTTGCCTTGGGGTTAGGAACGGAGGAGGCACAGCGCTGTTGGATTTCGCTAAGGCTTCCGAGCTTCTGATTGCTAACTCAACATTTCAGAAGAGGGAGGAACATTTGGTCACCTTCAAAAGTTCAGCGGCGAGGACTCAGATCGATTACCTCCTTCTCACACTACTGGAAAATACACTTATGGCAACGCAAACAAAACCGTTGCAGTATATAGGTTATCCGTTGCCATTGATCTATTGCAACGGTGTTACGTCCGTCTAACTAGGTCGCGTTGCCATAGCTTTTTTGCAACGGTTACTACAACGGTTCTAATAACCGTTGCCCATTTTCAATCTATTGCACCGGTTATTTATCATTCTGCTGCGACGAGTTTTTTTATCAATTACAACGGTTCAAACGCGTTACAATATATGCTTGTGTAACGGTTACTCTTTCTATTGCAACGGTTAAGTTAGAGTATAATGATATTTTTTGCAACGGTTTAATAACTATTGCTACGGTTAGTTTACAGCAACAACAATCTAATATGTTCTAATGCAACGGTTTGCATTATCTATTGCAACGGTTATAGTACCTACGACAATAGTTTTAGCTTACTTACTGCAACGGTTACATGCCATATTGCAACAGCTTATTACAGGGTTAATTGAGACAGATTTGTTACCTACAGGCAAAATATTATAATTCCCATGTACAAAAGTTAAGAACCCGGTACATATAAGTTTTACAATCCAAAAGTTAAAAACCCGGTACATATAAGTTTTACAATCCAAAAGTTAAGAACCGAGTACATAAAATTTACAATCCAAAAGTTAAAGAAATTTCCAAATGTTTGATAACAAAAGATTCCTATAACATTTAGAGTTTCAGCAACTATCCAAAAATCTTCTTAAGCATGATCTTCCCTTTCTTCATTTTCTCCACCTACAAAAGAGGATAAATAAAATCATTATCTCTTCAAATGCTAGTTAACAATTCAAATACACGAGTACTTAGGCTTTTGCTCGTCCGCGAGAAAAAAAACGAGTCAATATCACGCATAAGTATTTAAGACTAGTTGAGAGCCTCTCAACGGCCATACTTAATTGACATCAACCATAAAATTCAGACATCTTTTCCTTTGCTCATATTCACATTGAAAATCAAAACGTCATGACCACACATTCTATTGTTACAGAAAAGCAGTAGAATTAGACAGATCAACGTTGAACGGAATATGACCACACATATTCTATTGTATCTTCTTTCTTTGTTAGACAGGAAGATCAAATGCCGATTGTCTACTTCTCTCTATCTAATTAAATTCCGTGATTTTCTGCTCATATTCACATTGAAAATCAAAACGTCATGACCACACATTCTATTGTTACAGAAAAGCAGTAGAATTAGACAGATCAACGTTGAACGGAATATGACCACACATATTCTATTGTATCTTCTTTCTTTGTTAGACAGGAAGATCAAATGCCGATTGTCTACTTCTCTCTATCTAATTAAATTCCGTGATTTTCTTTTCTCAAATTTTGGCTTGCAGAGACAGACAATGGTATCTTCCGACAGATATTGAAAGGAAAGATAGATTTTGAATCAGAACCTTGGCCTCACATTTCAGATAGTGCAAAAGATTTGGTAAAGAAGATGCTCACCAGGGATCCTAGAGCACGAATAACTGCACATCAAGTTCTATGTGTGTTAAGTTTTTAAAGGAAGCTGCAAAATCAATATATAATTTCATCCTCGGAGTGTTTCTTTAATTTGTTCTTTGTATAGGTCATCCTTGGATTGTGGACGACAATGTTGCTCCAGACAGACCCTTGGGTTCTGCAGTTTTATCGCGCCTAAAGCAGTTCTGAAGATGGCTTTACGAGTGAGTATTCTTTTACTAGATTTCCTTCTTTTCTCTCAGTTAGTATATTTGAAGCCTCATATGCTGAGATTCTTAGATTTGAATATAAACATAAGTATTGCAGCACTAGTAGTGGTACGAGGATATGTCAATTGAAGTACCAAAGTTGTGAATCCTCCTTAAAGCGCACAGATCTTGCAACTTAGGATATATTAAGCTCCAGTAATATCAAGCAAGAAATAGATCTAAAGAATCATTAATTAGTTAGACAGTTTACTTTTTCACTAATTTCTCTCTTGATGCCTACAGTAAATAGCTTTGGTTGGGAAGAGCACTGACAAATTAAAGGTTAAGGTTTATTCTCACTTTTAAACAGAGAACTCTACATAATACTGATTCTTAACAGTAAAATGTGCACTCTGGCCATTTCAGATCAATGAACAGTAAAATCCAAATTTAACAAATCTTGATTAGTTGTTAGTTATTGAGACAACAGGGTACGTGGTATCAGGTCATTATATCAGACAACAAATAAATGATACATAATAGTAAAACAACAATTAAGCACTATACCACCTTATTGAATATTCATGAAAATGACTCAGAAATAGTACTTCAAAACTAAGACCATCTGTTTCAATTGCCACTCTAAGAAGAAGAAGAAGAAGACGAAGACGAAGAAGAAGAAGAAGAAGAAGAAGAAGAAGAAGAAGAAGAAGAAGAAGAAGAAGAAGAAGAAGAAGAAGAAGAAGAAGAAGAAGAAGAAGAAGCAGAAGAAGAAGAAGAAGAAGAAGAAGAAGAAGAAGAAGAAGAAGAAGAAGAAGAAGAAGAAGAAGAAGAAGAAGAAGAAGAAGAAGAAGAAGAAGAAGAAGTAGAAAAACAGATGCAATATTTTGCAATAATTAAGTACACACCTTGATTAGTACTGCCATTATATGGACGATTGATTAGTTGAATGTTAGCTTGTTGTGCAGAGGAAGCTTCTCCGAGTGAACGACCACCGAATGCTAGCATATTAGGATCAATTCGTAAATCTGGGTTAATATGTTGAAGTTGTGCAATAACATTAAGTGTAATTTGTTGCCGCCAAGTTTCCTGTTATTCCTCAAAGTTTTTCTGCAGCCTGTGTTGCATTCTATCTTCCATTTCCTTCATTCTTTGCTCCATTATCTCATCACTAGTCTTTGAAGAGTGTCCAGAATTTCCAGAATTTTGTTTCAAGATAGTCTTTGTAACCCCACGACCATACAACCTTACGCGACCTGGATGTTCAGGTCCCATGACTGTTGCAAATGGGTCAATTGATTGGTTATCATCTTCACTTTTTTGAGTTTGTATTTGCTCCATTTCGGCCTACAAATAAAATTTAAGTGAAGAAAATACAAGTAAATAAAACTGAGTTAACAATTAGGACCAAAAAGATAATCTCGACAAGCTTTAAAGTAGAAATCTTTATACAATTTTGCGCATTGTATCTTCATATGATTCCTTGTATACTCGACCGGGTTTTCTTGATCTCGTAGCCACAAACATGTCCTTACTTGATGGTTCCTCAAAAGTTTCCTTCTTTTTTTTCTAGTTACATGAAAGTTAGCATAAAAATTTTAGCAAGTAAGGTTAAAAAGTTCATATTAATGAAAAATAAGAGAAAATACCAAAACCTCGCGGATTGTGGCAAAACTTGTTTTTCCAGCGGTGTGTGGATTCTTTAACTTTTTTCGATTCTCAGTATTAGTTTTTGAAGTTTGCTGCAACAAGTAAGCTTTTATGTTAAACATCTAATACATTTCTGCCTTATGCATTTTGATAATCTAAAAAGTGTCCGACACGAAGACAAGGACTACTCATTCTCTTTGTCCAAAATCAAGTTTACTGTGTCTATAACTTACCTGAGCTTTGTCAGACTTCCAGTATTCAAGAAGGTACTTATACTCAGATTCTGAAACATATGAAGGCTTTTTTTCCATTAGAAGTTCGTCATCGGCATAGGGGTCGTAGTATTTTTTCTTCAGCCAACACTTATACCTTCTCCAAGCATTTTGAATTGATTGAAAAACCCACTCTCTTTCATCATCATTAATGTCATATTTTGTCTATAGTTTGATGTAGTTTAGTTAGAGAAAAAATATGAAATATTATCAACTAACAATTGAAACAATGAAAACATCAAACCTTTATTCCGGGAGAATCCCTTTGTACCCTTCATAGACTCCTAGTGATAGATGTCGGACTCTGGGTGAAGAAGAAGCGGAGGGGTGCTCGAGGCCGACCGCAAATTAGATGGGGTGCCCTGACTAAAGAGAAAACCCAAGAGCTGGAGAGGAGTTTAGTAGATGGTGGAGCTTGGAGAACTTCTGGGGTAGCAGATGCAATGTGGTCAGAGACGGCGAATCTGGTGAGGGAGGCAACGCAGGATGTGCTTGGGGTAGCCAAAGGCTATCTAGGCAGACATCAAGGCGACCGGTGGTGGAACGATGTAGTGCGAGGAAAAGTAGAGGTGAAGAAAGCAGCTTTTGCGAAGTTGGCAGGGAGCACAAGCGAGGAAGAAAGGCGGGTGAACAGAGAGAGAGCTATAAGGTGGCAAGGAAGGAAGCGAAACTAGCGGTCACGAAAGCTAAAATTGCGGCTTTTGGTCGCATGTACGAGGAATTGGGGGAGAAAGGCGGGGACAAGAAGTTATTCCAGTTAGCCAAAGTAAGGGAAAGGAAGACGCGAGACCTGGACCAAGTTAGGTGCATCAAGGATGAGGATGGTAGAGTCCTGATGGGGGGAGTCTCAAGTCAAGCAGAGATAGAAGGCGTACTTCCGAGATCTTCTCAACGAGGAGGGGGACTAAAGCAAAGAACTAGGGGAGCTGGGGCATTCAGAGCGTCATAGAGACCTAGGGTACAAAAGGCGCATTAGGGTGGAAAAGGTCGTGGGGGATTTGCGTAGGATGAGAAGAGGTCGAGCGACCGGGCCAGATGAAATCCCGGTAGAGTTTTGGAAATGTATGGGTAAGCTAGGAATGGAGTGGCTCACCAGGTTGTTCAATGCGATCTTCAGGACCAAAAGGATGCCGGAGGAGTGGAGGTTGAGTACAGTGGTACCCTTGTATAAGAACAAAGGGGATATCCAGTGTTGCAACAACTATAGGAGCATCAAATTAATAAGCCACACCATGAAGGTCTGGGAGCGGGTGATCGAGGCCAGGGTGAGGGAGTCGACATCTATTTCCGTGAACCGGTTCGGTTTCATGCCGGGTCGGTCCACTACAGAAGCTATCCACCTTGTCAGGAGATTGGTGGAATAGTTTAGGGATATGAAGAAGGACCTGCACATGGTGTTTATCGACTTGGAGAAGGCGTATGACAAGGTCCCTAGGGAGGTGCTATGGAGGTGCCTAGAGGCAAAGAGCATGCCGGAAGCTTACATCAGGGTAATCAAGGACATGTACGATGGAGCTAAGTCTAGGGTCAGGACAGTGGGTGGTGACTCAGACCGTTTTCCGGTGGTTATGGGGCTCCATCAAGGATTTGCGCTTAGCTCTCTCTTGTTCGCATTGGTGATGGATGCTTTGAAACGGCATATTCAAGGGGATGTGCATTGGTGTATGTTATTTGTTGATGACATAGTGCTGGTAGACGAGATGAAGGTCGGTGTTAACGAGAGGCTAGAGGAATTGAGACAGACTCTAGAGTCTAATGGCTTCAAACTAAGCAGGTCCAAGACAGAATATCTGGAGTGAAAGTTTAGCGCTGAGCTGAGCGAAGTGGGAGGGAACGTGAAGATTGGATCTCAGGCCATAGTCAAGAGGGATAGTTTCGGATACCTTGGATCGGTGATTCAGGGGGGCGGAGAGATAGACGGGAATGTCACCATATAGGGGCGGAGTGGTCGAAATGGAGGCTAGCATCAGGAGTTTTGTGTGATAAGAAAGTGCCACAAAAACTCAAGGGGAAGTTTTATAGAGCTGTGGTTAGACCTGCCATGCTGTATGGGACGGAGTGTTGGCCGGTGAAGAAATCTCATGTTGAGAGGATGAAGGTTGCGGAGATGAGGATGCTTAGGTGGATGTGCGGGCTCACCGGGTTAGATAGGATTAGGAACGAAGTCATTCGGGAGAAGGTAAGAGTGGCCCCAATGGATGAGAAGATGCGAGAGGCGAGGCTTCGATGGTTCGGGCATGTGCGAAGGAGAAGCCCCGATGCCCCGGTGAGGAGTTGCGAGCGACTAGCGGTGGTCGGTGTGAGGCGAGGCAGAGGGAGGCCTAAGAGATACTGGGGAGAGGTAATTAGGCAGGACATGGCCAGGTTGCGGATTTCCGAGGACATGACCCTAGATAGGACAGCCTGGAGGTCCAGTATAAGGGTTGTAGGATAGGGGCTTCTAGAGCTTTCGTACTCTTTTCCCGGGGTGGGTGAGGCGCGGTAGGGCCACCCTTAGAGGATTAGTTTGCGTTCTCTTATGGTAGTCATTTCTGGTAGCTACTGTTTTAATATTATTGCATGCCGATTTATTTATGGTACATATGTCTCTTATAGTTAGTTAATTATTTATGCGATGTATGCTGGTGTAACTAATGTTGTTTTTGTTTTTTTTTGTTTTCTTTCCTTTTCCCTGCGCCGAGGGTCGATTGGAAACAGCCTCTCTACCCTCTTGGGTAGAGGTAAGGCCTGCCTACATATAACCCTCCCCAGACCCCACTTTGTGGGAATATACTGGGTTGTTGTTGTTGTTGTTAATGTCTCAAGAAATATTAAATGGCTTGACTATACTATCAATTGAAAAGGAATTACTAGAAAAAATCGATTATAATAAAGTTATTAACAATTTTATATCTCAAAAAGTTAGAGGAATAAATTTTAAATAAAAATATATAATATAACATTTTTATAAATATTTAGACCACATATTAAACTTTCACCTTAGGCCCCATTTACACTTAAGCCGCCCCCGCTTTTATGCAACCAAACAATGAAAATTATTTTATCAAGCAAAAGGCATTTTGGCAAAATATCTTACTCTAAAGCAAACACAAAGTAATTGCATTTCATGTACTACAGGTTGAACCCTTCTTATTTAGCCAAAGTGTTGTCTTCATACTTCATGTATAGTTCTATCGAATGAATATTGCGCTAACAAAAACACACAGACGCATAAACATTCAAAAAAAGGATGGGGAATAGGAGTCAATCTCAAGTTAAAAAAGGCGTCGAAAGAATAACCAAACGAAAAAGAAAATTGAAACATGCAGCGTGAAGCAAGAACAAAATTGTACAATAGAGGTCTGTCCCAAACAAATATGGTGGTGCTTTCTCCATACTTCATGTATAGTTCTCTCGAATGAATATTGCGGTCACATGCATAAAACATTCAAAAAGGGGATGGGCAGTAGGAGTCAATCTCAAGTTAAAAAGGCATCGAAAGAATAAACAAATATGGTACAACAGAGATCTGTCCCAAACAAATATGGTGCTCACCAAACAGATGTTTTCTAGCTGAACTTTAATGACTATAGTCTACTCTTTCTATAGTTATTACATTAAATAAAAGGATAAAAAATGGATACTCCTGCGCAAACTAGTTTATACAAAATGTATCATTTCCATTTTTTTAGTTGGCTCCGATCACACAAAGCAAAACTACCAAAAATATAAAGTATGATTGTTTTTTTTACTTCATCAGTCCACGAGTTCTGCACAACTTCAGAGATTTGCATATACCCTTCCACAGTAAGAATTTAAAATGAAGATTCTCAATCATTTGATCAAGAAGATCTCTCCCAGATCCCCTGCAAATATCCTGACTATTTGACCTAGGTTGATCCTCCTTCAAGTAGTGGGGAAGCAAACATTGTGCGCAATTTTCATTGCCTGACACGATTGATGCTGATCACACTTGGTGCTATCATGGTAGCAAGAGAATTCACATGGTGACGGTTCATCTACCAATACCCGTCATTCTTCTGGACTTGTATAGGCTGCACCAATTAAGATATATTTGTATGGTTCAGCTTAAACTCTTGCGAAAAGGAAATAGCACATTAGTAACATTCTACCTTGAAGGGCAATTCACAATTCAATCTGTGGGGAACCTTTGGGATAGGATGGCTCTCTTGTCCCCTCATTTTTCAAAATGGCATTTCAAATCCTATGATGCAGTATTTTGATCAGGCCAGTTTTTTGACCTGAAAATCTGCAAGAGAAGCTCCTATTCGACCTCAATACCGACTGTCATCACTATTCAGAAGCCTTTATGTCTTGGCAGTTGCTATTTAGCCAAAGCAGTCAATCCTTGGAAGTCCTCCTTGAATGCAGCATCAAGTCAGAGATTTTGCCGTGGCACCTGACAAAAAGAGGTGGGTAAACTGTATTAGAATATATAAATAGGCAAAAGTAACCGCTATTTCGTATTTAGCACATGGCACATTTTAATAATAACTAACTTCATTTCACCTTATAATTATATCTGCCAATGACAACATGAGATATGAAAGACTATATACAAATAAAAGATCATACATATTGTACTTTCTGGAACAAGCATGCACCTTTTTATCAGTCAAAGTCAGGGACAGACTCTATAGCGAAGAAGGAAAAACATCTTCTCTTTTTCTGCCTCATTCTTTCTGGGACAGATGTCTCTCAGACATCTCGTGAAACATGTATGACAAAAAACTCAAACTTTCTTCCACTTAAGCTCATCCAACTGCTGGATTTGAAGAATTGGATCTTCTTGGTACACTTTACAATACTTTAGTAGAATAGTAACTTGACATGTCATACTTCTGCTTTTGAATTTGTTATTCGCATACTCAGTAAAGACCAAGGAATTTCAAGTATCTTTAAAAGTGAAAAGCTACTTCAGAGCACATCAGAGTGAAAATTTAGATTGTCATGGACCAACTTCTGAAAAATTTGGTTGAAACAAGACACAAAGTTGACGAATAAGAGGACACACTTCAAAGAAGAAATTGAATTCCACAAACTTATGATTGGGTTTCCAAGTAGATAAAGTACTAATATACCATCTGTCTATATTCTCTACCTTTCTACAGGCTGGCCTCAATTAAGCTATAACCCAACTCTTTCTTCAAATTCTTCTCATCCATGAGTTGCCTCAGCTGTTCTACCTCTTTCCATCTGCCCTGCTCTGCATATAAGTTAGACAGAATCACAAAATAGCTTGTATTCTCCGGGTCTAAAGCAATGAGCCTTTTGGCAACAATCTCAGAGATTTCAGTAGATACACGAGTCTTTCTACAGCCAGCAAGCAGAGTTCCCCATATCCGCTTATCAGGCTCGATGGGCATGTTGTTGACGAATTCAAGAGCTTCTTCTATATTGCCTTGACGACTAAGCATATCAACCATGCACGCATAATGTGCAAGTTTCGGAGTAACATCGAATCTCTCTTCCATTGCATAAAACCAGTTCCACCCCTCATATTCAAGATCACAATGACTGCATGCAGATAGAACAGAAATGAAAACAACATCATTTGGTCTTATCCCAGAGTTCAACATGTCTAAGAAACACTCAAGAGCCTCATTTCCATGCCCATTAATGCCATACCCGTTTATCATTGAGCTCCAGCAAATAAGATCTTTATTAGGACATTCACTGAAAATGGCCTTTCCTTGGCTTATGCGTCCAAATTTGCAGTACATGTCAATAAGCGAGGATATCAAAAAGGCATTGGATATATTTCCAATTTTAATCACTTGTGCATGTATACCTTCTCCAATCTCTTCAGCAGCCATCGAAGAACAAGTCTGTAATAGACTAACATAGATGATCTCATTAGGCTTCTCATTTGCTGATTGCATCTGCCAATATATATCAAAAGCACTACTAGGCAGTTCACTTCGGGCATATGCTGCAATCATCGTACTCCAGGCAATAAGATCTTTTGGTTTCAGGCGATCAAACAGACTCCTGGCTGACTCAATCTCACCAAAACCACCATACATTTGAAGAAGAGCAGTCACTACCGAAACACATCTCAAATATCCCTGCTTGAGCACAAGGCTGTGAAAACACTGTCCAATTTTTATCTCATCCAGTTGTGTCAATGCTCCAATAACTTCACGAATAACACTGTCATCCGGTTCAAAGCAACAATACCTCATCTCAGAGAACAAACTCAAAGCTTCATCAAGACGATCATTATCTATGCATCCATGAATCATAGTCCTCCATGAAATAAGATCCTTCTTCTCTATTCCACGAAAAACAGTAACAGAAGCCTTCAAACTCTCACATTTAGCATACATATCCACAAGAGAATTTTGTATATTAACATGAGAAATAAATGAACTTTTCATTGCATAAGCATGAATTTCTTTTCCAACTTTCAAAGCACCAAGATTTGCACAAGCCGGAACAATCCCCACAATGCTAACATAATTTGGTTCCACACTAGAGGAAAACATTTTCCTGAAAAGTTCAATAGCCTCAACATAGTCTCCACTCTTGACACAAGCTGAAACCATAGCGCTCCACAAAATTACATCTTTGTACCTTGTGAGATTAAATAATTTCAATGCAGCATCCATATTCCAAGTAGAGTAAACACCAACAAGAGCCGTCACAACAGGTAGTTCCAACTCAAAACCCAATTTGATTGCAAACCCGTGAACGCACTGGGCTGTAGACTCCAAATTTTCAGCAGCTCTTATAACGCTTAAAACTGTCACGTAATTGGGTTTGTGTTTGTTTCTTAGCATTGTTTTGAACAAGTTGATTGCTTCTATGGATTGGTTTTCCCTCACCAAATTTGATATTTTTGATGTCCACGATCTGACATTTTGCTTTTCAGCAAACTTAATTGGGTCCATAAAAAAGGAGCTTTCACGAACATTTAATGAAATTCTAGACGAGTAACGTCTCTTTGACATTTTAGCAAACAGCTTGTATGCAATTTCACCAACTGAATTCATTTACCATACGAGAATCTGGTAGCCAAAAAAGAGGTCATACGACTTGGATACTATTGGTTAACCACATATTGCTAGATGCAAAAGAGAGGAATAACGGCAGATTGCAATAGCAGCACGGTCAAAGCTGAAGCTACGGTGAGCTACCTCTGCTTTGGGTTCCTGAAGGGGAAAAGTACTGTTAAAACTAAGTGCAGTTTTATCCCTTAATTATTCCTAGAAACCATTTTAGTCCCAGAACTAACCTGTAATAGCGACTCTCTGGCCGTTTGATTTGAAATTATCACCTAATTAGTATTACCCTGTATTACGGTATTAAAACAAGACGAGTGTGTAAAAACAGAGTTTGTGGGTGTTTGCATAAGTGTACGTACTGAACAATCACTCAAATCTAACATATTTACACGTTCTCTTCTCTTTCTGATAGTTTGCTATTCTCAATTGTACCTTTGATCGATTTATTTTTATTTATGAGTGAGTTTTAAATTTTAATTGCGTTCTTATATTACGAGATAGTCAATCTATAAAATTCATCTGCTATATATGAAATATGAGGAACCGTTAGATATTGTAGGAGTAAAAAATTATAAGTACAAGATTTGTATCATTTCATAACGTCATATTATTAGTCTTAGCATATGTAGTAGACTACTACTGCCAACTGATCAAAATCAAATCCATATGCCAACTGAGATAATTCAAGGATTTAAGTCAAATTAGCAGTGGACATTATTGCAAAATTTTCAGGGGTCCCTTCTAAAATAGACATAAACGTATGCATGCCTATATCAATCCATAGACCACAATGTTGTAAACCTTGTCAGAGAATTATGTTCACGGTTGCATCAGTTTCGACATGATTTTTCATCGTTCATGCATTTCAGGTGAACAATCATCGCTGCAATCAGAGGCAGATTCATCATATAAACCGTGGATGCAAGTTCAACCACTACCTCATTATCGAACTATATACATTTTACTATTATATTGTGTATATAGAAAATATACTATGATAATTCAAAAGGTTATCACTTGTTTTTAAAGTAAATTCTGCATTCCAAGGCTTTAAAAACCTCTTTCAGCACCACATTGATTTGCCGGCAAAGTTCGGCACATAGCCGGAAATTCTATATGTGAAAATCTGTGAAAAATGATAAAATTTGGCTTCAAAATGAATTAGTTGACTTCGGTCAGTATTTTAGGCAAACGGACCCACAATTTGAAGGTCCCGGAGGGTCCGTAAAAAAATATAGGACTTGGGCGTACGCCCGAAATCGAATTCTAAGGTCCCAAGCCCAAGAAATGATTTCTTTGAAATTATTTATGAGATTTGGAATGAATTGTGATTAGAACCTGATGGTATCGGGCCCGTATTTTGGTTCTGGTGCTCGATACAAATCTTATATGTGATTTAAGATAAGTCTGTGAAATTTGGTAAGAATGAACTTAAAACGACATGAATCGGATTGTTTTTGAGAAAAAATGGGAATTTAAAGTTCTTAAAAAAATTTCATGATTTTGATGTTAAAATCATAGTTGTTGATGTTATTTAGTGATTTGAATGCACGAGCGAATCCGTATAATATTTTTAAGTTGGTGTGCATGTTTGGCTTGAAGCCCCAAGGGCCCGGATGAGTTTTGGATAGGCCACAGAGTGGATTTTAGACTTGTAAATTGCAGGTTTTTAGATGTTGCATTGCAGGCCTGTAGGCTTCGCATTTGCGAAGCTTGGCTCGCAAATGCGATATTGCAAATGCGAGAGGCTTATTGCAAATGCGAAAGAAGCCCATGCCAACCATCCTCGCAAATGTGATGCCCTCCTTATCCCCCCCCCCCCCAGCCTGTTGTCGCAAATGCGATACTTTATTCGCATTTTCCAACCCCGTTTGCGATTCCCAGCATAGCGGAGATACGGGTTCGCATTTCCCATAACTACGACCTACAACGTTTATACTTAGCCGAAAATGAATCACATCCTTTCAAATCAAAAACTCCCTAGGACGATTTTTCAAGAACAAATCTTCTTCCAAATCAATTGTAAATTAATTTTTACTCGTTTCCTTTAATCATTAACATCTTTTAACATGATTTCAACGCAAAATGAATAATTTTCATGGGGGAAAATGGATGTTTTGGTTAGGACCTAGTTTTTTCAAACTTTGGGGATTTGGACCTCGATATGAGGTACGATTTCAAAACAAATTATATATTTGAATTCGTGGTGGAATGAATAATTGGATTTCGGTTCGAGCCTCGGGTTTTGACCATGTTGGCCCCGGGGTAATTTTTGACCTTTTGGGTAAAACTTTAGAAAACTCATGTTCATGCATTAGAATTAATTTATTTAGCGTTTATTGATGCAATTAAGTAACATGTGGCTAGATACGAGCGAATTGGTGGTGGAATCAAGGGGTAAAGCAATAATTGAGATGTGAATTGTGTTCGTGGCGTCGAGGTAAGTGTTTGGTCTAACCTTAGCTTGAGAGATTAGGAGTTGAGTCCTATTTGCTATGTGATAATTATTGAGTACGACATATAGGCATGGTGACGAATATCTATATGTTAGTGTCAACCATGTCTGTGAGTCTTATATTATGATTATCATGACCTCGTTGTATTATTCATGCTTTGGTGATGATTTTCTTTTTGTTGTGAAAAGCTTGTGGAAGGGATTGTTACCATTGAATATTGAGGAGCATTGGCTCAAGTTGTATAACGAATTGTGAAAGTATAAGAGGTAATTGAACCCTTTGGAGCATTGGCTCAAGTGGTAAAGTGAGTTGTGAAGTAAAAGTGAAAAAGAGAAAAGAATCACCATATTGCCTCACTTGCAGGGATATTGTTGTTTTGATATTGTTCCCTTGCCGGGACTTGTTATTGAAATATGTTCCCCCGGGATTCTTGTTATAATTTCATTTATTTCCTTGCCCTATTGTTTGTGATTGATGTTTGGGTGAGAAAGAGAGTTAAAGTACGAAGGGTGATGACGTGCATTATTTTTGTGAGGAAAGAGTGTAAAGCACGAAGGGTGATGTCGTGTATGATTGTAAGGAAAGAGTGTAAAGCACGAAGGGTGATATCGTGTCGCACGATGTATTATTCCGTGCCGATTATGTTAATTATATGGTGAGGAAAGAAAGTAAAAGCACGAAGGGTGATGCCGTGCACAATTTTTATTACATGATTGCTTTGGTTAGAACAAGAGTAAAGCATGACGGGTGAAGACGTGCATTTGTTGATTTCTGGTTCCTTGTTGAGATATATTATTTCTTTCATGTACTTGTCGTCTTTTATTTGGAATTGATATCTCCCACGTAGCTTGCAACCCCTCCCATACTTTATTGTTTAGTTTTGTATTCCTTTTTTCTTGTATATGGTTGAACTGTACAGGTTTTTGGTAGTCTGGTCCTAGCCTCGTCACTACCTCGCCGAGGTTAGGCTAGGCACTTACCACCACATGGGGGCGGTTGTGCTGATATCACATTCTGCATTCTTTTATGCAGATCCTAGTGTTGTAGACTTAGGACCGTAGATTGGGTGACTACTTCAGTCCATGCGGAGATCCAAGGTAGACCTACAGGCATCTGCATGCCCTGGCGTCTTCTCTATCTCTTATTTCCTGTTTTGTCTCTTTGATTTTGAAACAGTATATCTTTTATTTTTCAAATTTTGTATTTAGCACTCTTAGATCGATTGTGATATTATGACACCAGTTCTGGGTGGCTAAGACTTAATCGGTTGTAATAGTTATATGTTCAGATATTTTATTGCTTTCTTCCGCTTATTTTAAATTTTCTGTTGTTTACGCGTTATTGCTTTATAACTATTAAAAGGAAACAATTGAAAAATGAAGTAATTATTCCAAAGGATGGCTTTCCTAGTTCATATTAGTAGGCGCCAACACGACTCCGAAATAGAAAATCCGGATCGTGACATATAATAACCATCATATAAGTTGGACATGAACTCATGGCTTAAACTCTGACTACATTTAAAAGTGCATTCGCTATCTTTAAATGTTATATCCACCTACCTCACGTAGTGTTAGCACTGTGATTTTGATATTCTGGTTAAACTTAGACTCTCATTATTTGTTGAGTATCCTTGGTTTTAGTCGGGATATTGAAAACTTTAGTGGCTGCCTTCTTGAGGGACCAAATATGTCTACCTCTAGGGATGTTAAAATCGAATGAGAAAACCGCATCAAACTGAAAAGTCAAATTATCGATTAAAATTTTTTATTAGATTTGATTTGATTTAGTTTGATGTTGAGTAAAAAAAACTCGAACCAAACTGACATGTAATTTTTATATATACTTTTAAGACTTTATATAGAATTTTATATATATATAAAAATATCTAGAAATATTTGGAATCCTCTCATGAGATGTAATATTTCATAAATATATAAAGTCATTTATTCTTATTTACTTTAAATAGTGGATTGTGTCACTTTCTTATCAAGTGTTATTGAAATGTGTCAGTCATCTCTTTGTTCTTCCATATTCATTTATCTAGATTTCGTATATCTTTTACGAATTTAAAATGATAGTTTAATAATTCAGAATTAAATAGAAGATATTATTATTTTGGTATCATATTGATATTTGTATTTAATTATTAAATTACCTCGAACACATACATAAAAAAGTTATTATTAGACTACTAAGAAAATAACTATTATGTGTAACTAAAAAAAATTCTCCTATATGAATAGTTTAATAGACCACATGTTTGTCAAGTTTTAAAATTTTTACTAAATGTATGTCCACTTCTTAAAATTTTATCTATAATTTTAACAAAATAAGATTGAAATAATATTTATTTAATAAAAAAACCCAAAAAAAACCGTCAAAATTGAACCAGTCTAAACCGATCTAATTGATTTGGTTTTGATAAAATCCGAACCAACTCAGTCCATGTACACCCTTATCTGCCATAATACCTAACATTGCTTATTTGAGAAAGAAATAGAGGAATTTTTAGAAACTACTAGTATTTAGTTGCTATTAACTTTCTATAGCTACCATATACATAATTAGTTCCTGTAACTACTATTTAGTTGTTATGGGATAGTGTGTGTATTGTATTCGTGTTATTGTATTCACGAATACAATAGTGGATTTTTTCCAAAAATAGGGGAATCTAGTTGTGCGAATGTATTCACTGTATTCGTATTACTGTATTCATGAATACAGTTGCAAAGTTCACCTAAAAATAGGGGAGTCGAGATGTTTAATAATATAAAGAGGATCAATTAGCGTGTATCACTCCTAATTTAACTTAACAAAATCAATTTTTTATAAATTTTGCTGTTATTGTGTTGTATTTTATGCATTCGTGTGAATATATTTTTAAATACAGTGAAGTAATCTCCCTAAAAATAGTGATTACATGTAATTAATAATGAAAAAGGCAATATTGAATTGTATTTAATTTCACTTTATTGAATTCAGTTGTATTCAAACAACAACAAAATTAAAAAAATATGATATATATCGTTCTATTCAATTCGACTCGTAAATTTTATTTAGTTCACATATATTCATTATTCATTATTATACATTATATTCAATTCACCGTACTCAATTCAACTGTATTCAAACAACAACAAAAATCACAAAACACAGATGTATTCAAAAAATACAAACCTTCGGAATACATAAATACAAGCCAAAAAATTATGTATTTATACAAAATACAATATATTTGAGCGTATTTGTATAGCATACAATGTATCATATCTTTGTATGTGACCAAATAGCAAAGAAGAGAAGAAAGTTCAATGAAGTTGGCGTTTTCCGGCCAAGCAAAATACTATATACATTGTATTAAAATTAAAAATGAAGACGAACAAAAATCCGGCCCTCAACTCTTCTCCGGCGCAGCCATGGCCATATCTATTCGCCTAAAAGGATGAACCAATAGTGGACGATGACGCCGACGATTTTGACTCATAGTTATGTAGAAATTGTTGATTCATCTTTTTAAGAACTTCCGCCCTATTATTCATCCAACTTTCATGTTGGAGTACACACTGCAGATTGACTGACTGTAGAAGTAGTTTCAATTACAATAACCCTAAATGATTCAGTCAGAGAATTCGTGATTAGAAGCAGCATCGAGCGACATCATTGAAGAAGTAGAATTAGGATTTGGAGAGTAAAAACTTGATAATAGATCTCTCATTCTCTTTGCTCAACGATGATTCCGGCCAGATATGTTCCTTTTACTCGAAGAGAGAGAGAAAGAACACAATGATTCTGGCCTGATTTGTATTTTTTTGCTCGAAGAGAGAGAGAAAGAACATAATTGACATATTTCCTTCCTCAATAGCATATATAAATAAATACATATTTTACTATAAAATAGAAAAGTTAGCTATAAGAATAAATATTTTAAAATTATTTAGATATATAATAAATCGCGTGTAATAGTTTGCTATAGGAGTTAAAATTTACAAAGAGAAATTGAAAAGGGGTTTGCTAAGAATTGAACATTTATTTGGTTCCTACAACTAAGGGGTTCTGTGAGGGATTAACAAAAAAACTAATCATTAGCTTCCATTCTTACACTGGCCGTTATCATAGTTAAAACCATAAGATTTCAACTTATTTCCTATCATACAAAATTGTTATAATTAACAGCTTCCCTTTGGTAGGAATGTAAAGAAGGGAATGGGGAGGGTATTCAAATATTTATGTTTGACCCAAAAGCTATCGGTTGCTTTATGAATTAGGGACAATTAAATATTATAGAAAGGGTAAATCGGAATCAATAGTAATATATCTAAAGATCAATCTTTGGATTCGTGTATAAGTTGTTCTTGTAAAATTGTAGTGGATCTTGATAAACTGTTTAAGCAAGTTAGCAACAGAGAGATAAAATAGAGAGAATGATAGATAAAGAGAGAGTTATATTATTATTGACTAATAATACTTGCTTTACAAATGAGGGGACCCTTATATAGAAGGATGGTCCCCTCGTCATCACATTACATCATTTCAAAGCTACTATTATTATAATGAAGGTATAGGGGAGGGGAAATCGGGACGTCTATACGGGCGAGCCCGCTGATACGCCCCTATGGTCGGGGGCGTATCCTTTTCGTCGTATAGACATGAGAGAGGGTATCATTTGAGATCTATGGCCGTATAAGGATACGTGCTCGACCCGTATTACATCCGAATCAGCCATATGTGGATATGTGCTCGACCCGTCTTACATCTGGTTCGACCCCATACAGTTAGTCCCTCTGCCTATTGGAGATGTATTCGGCATATATCTGCAATGGGTGGATAAAGTCGACCCGTACTGGGTCTATCCATAAACGTACACATGGCAAGTTCTTCTGAACCGTCGTTTGCTGACGACGTGCGTGATAATTGCGGTTGCTCCCAAGGCAGGTCATAAAAGCGATTTGACGTTTTGGTTTCCCGCCTCTTTTCTGGTGCAAAACTCTTCGAATCTTGTGTAGTGGCTTATTATAAATAGTGAGAGGTTTCGAGACTTTCCATTCTTTGGATCATCAGAAAGTTCTCACATACTTTTGTCTCTCATCTTTTCCTAATAGAAATGCAACTTTTTACGTTGACCTTATGTCTCATCGTTATACCTTTAGTATAAAAACTTCTAAAAATGGTTAAGGGTAGTCGTCGTCGTGGAACAGACGAGGGTGAATCTACTTCCAGGGTTTCCCGGCCATCAGGGGATGGCAAGAAGTCTCGCAAACCACTCGTCCCCCTATCTGTAGATAATCTCCTCCCCCGCGAACTATACGTTCGGAGGAGAGGTCTACTTTCACTGAAACTCTCCTAAATGAACTCCGGGCGTCTTGTCAGATTTCAGAGGTGGCTGGACGGGACCTCGCCAACGTATGTAGGCCTGGGTTCTGCGCCTTTTATGAGTACCCCTTCAGTATGGGGTGTAACCTTGCTATCTATCCATTGGCAGAGGGGCTGTGCCGGTTCTACAACGTATATCCGGCTCAGCTTATCCACTACACATGGAAGATATGTCGTATACTGACGACGTACGCCGAGAAAGCCAGCTTAGATGTCACAGTATTCCACATGCTGCAGTTGTTCAGTCCCGGCTTCATGAGAGGGATGATGCTTCAACTAAAAAACCGAGAGACGAAGGGTCTGGTCGTCGAGACGGACGATAAACCCAACCGTCAATTCTGATTGAAGTACTTTTTCGTACGAACCTCGAATTTGGTGTCAGACCCGACTAGATTTCCCAAGGCATGTAATGACGATCGTAAGTGTTATTTCTTACGTTTACTTTCTTTATGTCGGTTCGACTTTTCGTCGTCTCATTATTTTGTATGGATGCAGTGAGGGTGCGTACACCCCAGTTCGTACCGGACATAAAAGTTTGGGTGGGGCGGCTGATCCCCTTTGCTGAAGAGTGTAGGATGTGGGCCGCCTTCACTAAGAAATATGGTCTTCCAGGTATGGTAGTAATTTTTTGATTTGGCGAACTTATATCCTATCTAGATGTTGTTCTTTTCTGATGTACTCTTATAATTGTATCGGCAGCTCAGAGTGCACCGCGAAGACGGAGACGTTGTGCGGCCTACTCTTCGTCGACAGATTCCGAACACGTGCTTTACGTGAGAGAGAGCGCTCCTGAGGCTGTTCATCTTGAGGATGATCGAGCAGATATGGGAGCGTTTGGTGATGACATTGCCGATGCTGCCCATCCGGAGGGCGAAGCTATAACTCGGGAGTCGGTCTTTGTGGACGTTCCCAGGACTTCTTGTCCCGTAGTCAAGCCGGTGACTGACCCGGCGTCCGGAGCGGACTTTATGCCTCCACCTCTTCCTATCGGAGGAGACGTTTCAACGAACGATGAGCCGTTGGAGTGAAAAAGGCGTAGAATACTCCTTGGAAAGGGGGTGGCCGTGGAACAGGGGGAGGCGATCACTCGCTACCCCGAGTCGAGACCGGTTTTCATGGGTGACGCCATCCGATCGGAGAGGGCGATCTTCTTAAGGGAGGTTGCGGGAAGTGCTGCTCCCCAACGTGTTGAGGATGAGAGCGCACCGGCTGTCGCCGGTGAGGCTATAGATGAGGAGGAGGCTGCTTCCGGACAGGCTCCTAATCTCACAGACGTGCCGCAGCAGGACTACACCCGGATGGACATGATGGTGACGGGCCCCAACCGTCGGCTCATGATCCCTACGAGATACAACTTGTTGCTGGAAAACGAGCAGGCCCCAGCGGACATGTCCTTGCTATACGGGGCTACCAAGGCAGAATCTTTGAAGTCTGTCAGCGATAGAGACCTGTCTCGTCGAGTCGCCGACGCCACCTTACAGGTATGACTTGGCCATTGCTTTGCATAGTTTTCTTATGTGTCCTGAGGTTTTTGTGTCGTTTTGACTTGTCTTCTTTTCACCTATTTCACAGACCCTCATCTTGGAGGTGGAGTGGGGCCGGAGGGAGCAAAAGAAGACTGCTGCCCTCCGAGAGACGTCAAAGAAGTACCGAGAGGTCCAGAATAAGCACCAGACGCTGGCAGACGTCTACACTAAAGACCCTCAGTTTCAAGTTTTTCGTGAGGGCTTGAAGCTGGCAGAGGAGCAGTTGCAGAAGCGTACGACCTAATTGGAGAGGGCGGGCATAGACTTAATGGCCGATGTGGCCCGAAACACTGAGTTGGAGAGTCTTCTCCAGCAGTGGGAGGGGGAGTTGGACCTCGGTCGTGTGGCGATGGTGGAGGCGGCAGAGTTGCGTTCCAGGGTTGATGCCCTTACCTCCGAGTTCAGGGCTGCAACAGCCGAGGTGGTTGTCCCTCAGCAGGTGGAGACTGTTGTCCCGGCTGGCGGTACATCTTGCGAGGCTCATGACATGCTTGTATACACTGAGGCGAGACAGACTGTGTTTGAGGAGCTGTTGGCCAACGGTAGGGCTACTGAGGCGGAGGTCGAAGCTCAGCGTCGCCTCGTCAGGGTCGCACGTGAGGCTTGTGGGTATGACCCCGACTCTCTGGACCAAATGGGTGATTCCTTTGCGGAGGTGGACCAGCTGGGCATCGAATCCTTGATCGATAGGGTGTTCCGGGACGAAGGCGGTGGGGACCGTGATGATGGTGTGGCCGGTGCGGAGGAGGGCAATGGGGGTCATGGTGGTTAGCTATGATTTTTCTTCTTTTTTGTAATGGAGACCATCTTGTAACCTTGTAATTTATCAATAAGATTTTTGGTGACTTCATGAGAACTTCTTGTGTTTTTGTGTCTTCTTTTGCGACTTCTGTATTGTTCGGGGCGTGGCCTTTTATTTATCGTAGTCTTTTCGTAAGCTATTAGGGCCTTAACCCTTTATGCTTATATCGAAGGTAATCGTAGTCTCTCCTTACGTCGTTAAGGCCTTAGTCTTTCGCATTTATTGGAGGTGACTGTAGTCTCTCCTCACATCGTCAAGGCCTTAGCCTTTCACATTTATTAGAGGTGACCGTAGTCTCTCCTCTAGTCGTCAAGGCCTTAGCCTTTCGAATTTAATGGAGGTTACCGTAGTCTCTCCTCACATCGTCAAGGCCTTAGCCTTTCACATTTATTGGAGGTGACCGTAGTCTCTCCTCACGTGGTAAGGGCCTTAGCCTTTTGTTTGTATGGGCGGCCGTAGCCTTTCCTTACGCCATCAGGACCTTAGCCCATTGTTCATATGGGTGGATGTAGCCTTCCGTTTATTGAGAACGACCATAGTCTTTCTTCGTGTCGTTAGGGCCTTAGCCTTTTGTTTGCATGGGTGGCCATATCCTTTTCTTACACCATCATGACCTTAGCCCTTTGTTCATATGGGTAGTCGTAGCCTTCCGTTTATTGAGAATGACTGTAGTCTTTCTTCACGTCGTTAGGGCCTTAGCCTTTTGTTTGTATGGGTGGCCGTAACCTTTCCTTACGCCATCATGACTTTAGCCCTTTGTTCATATGGGTGGTTGTAGCCTTCCGTTTATTGAGAACGACTGTAGTCTTTCTTCATGTCGTTAAGGCCTTAGCCTTTCATACATTGGAGATGGATGTAGTCTTTCATACATTGGAGATGGTCGTAGCCTTTCATACATTGGAGATGGTCGTAGCCTTTCGTACATTGGAGATGGTCGTAGCCCTAGTCCTTGTGATATGCCATTCGTGCCAATCGTCGGTACGCTTGGGGTATCAGATTTGAACCTCTAAACATTTCTGAGTATCTCCTTCGTCGCCTCACTAAAAACCTCTCCGAGAAAACCCGATTGGGACAAAACTCAGATGATGGAAAAAGAGTACGGCTTGGGGGACACCCTTTAGAAATGGAAACGTTTGAGGTGGGAGATGTTCCATTTGTTTTGGAGTACTTCCCGTTCATGGTTTCCAACTTGAAGGAGCCTTTGTCTGCTGCTGCGATGATTTTGTAGGGTCCGTCCCAATTGGTGCCCAACTTTCCTTCGTTAGGGTCTTTGGATGCCAATGTCTTGGCCCTTAACACATAGTCGCCTACCTTGAGCGGCCGGAATTTTGTTCTTTTGTTGTAGTATCTCTCGACCTGCTATTTTTGGGCCACTAGCCTAATGTGGGCCATTTCCCGCATTTCTTCGGCTTCGTCTAGATCTTATAGTCGGTTGGCGTCGTTCTCTTCTCTGCTTGCATGCGAGTACCTTAGGCTTGGTTCGCCGACTTCGACCGGTATGATGGCATTGGTCCCGTAGACCAATGAGTAGGGAGTTTCTCCTGTGGAGGATTTCGGGGTAGTCATGTGTGCCCATAATACTTCTGGCAGTAGCTCGGGCCACAATCCTTTGGCGTCTTCGATTTTTTTCTTCAAAATGTTTAGTATGGTTTTGTTGGACGACTTTGCCTGGCTGTTGGCAGCTGGATGATATGGCGTTGAAAGTATTCTTTTGATGCGCCATTTATCAAAGAAGTCGATTGTCTTTTGTCCTATGAAATGCCATCCATTGTCGTAGGTTATCTCTTTGGGGATGCCGAAGCGACATATGATGTTCTTCCTGATGAAGGCTATTACCTCTTGCTCGCGGATCTGGGCGTAGGCACCTGCTTCCACCCACTTGGAGAAATAGTCAGTTAAAACTAATAAGAAGCGTACCTTCCCTCGTCCAACAGGTAGTGGTCCGACTATGTCCATTCCCTATTTGATGAAGGGCCATGGTGACGTGACTGAGTGGAGGGGTTCTCCTGGCTGATGTATCAGAGGGGCAAACTTTTGACATTTTTCGCATTGGCGAACGTATTCCTCCACATCCTTTTTCATGGTGGGCCAGCAGTATCCGACACGTATTAGACATCGCACGTGCGCTCGGTTGCCTGTATGAGTGCCGCAATGGCCTTCGTAGACTTCCTCTAACACCAGCGTGGTCTGTTTGGGGCCTTAGCACTTAGCCAGGGGCCCTCCAAAAGTTTTTTTATAGAGGTCGTTATTCACTAAACAGTACCTCGCTGCTTGTGTGCGATGCTTTATTGCTTTTTTTTTTGTCGTGTGGTAGGTTTCCATCCTGCAAGTATGATGCAAATTGATTGCGCAAGTCCCAAGTCAGATGCAGGGAGAGTACCTCGGTGTGGTCGATTGCAGAGTGTAAGAGGGTAACGGTGCTCTCTTTATTCAGGTTAGTGGCTGTTGCGGCCAATTTAGCCAATCCGTCTGCTTTAGCATTGTGTACCCTATGAACTTGTTCGAAGCGGCATTCGTCGAACCGGGCCATTAGTTTGCAGATCTCCATTCGGTATTTTTGCAGTCTCTGTTCCTTGACCTGATAAGTCCTGGTGACTTGATTTACCACAAGTTGTGAGTCGCAATGTAGGACCAGTCGGCTAGCTCCGTACCTGATGGCTAATTTTAAACCTATAATAAAAGCTTCGTACTCTGCCTCATTGTTAGTCATCTCGAGACATCGTATGGACTGGCGAATGACTTCGCCCGTGGGGACTTCGAGAAGTCCCAGTCCCAATCCCGAGGCGTTTGCAGCCCCATCGGTAAGTATCCGAGGGTCGGTGTTTAGAGCGGCTTGCAGGGCTTCCTTCTCTGCCTCTAGTGAGATTTTGACACTGAAATCGGCCACGAAGTCAACGAGGACTTGTGACTTAATGGCAGTTCTGGGGATATATGTGCTATCGTGCTCGCTGAGCTCTATGGCCCATCTAGCGAGACGGCCCGATAGTTCGGGCTTGTGCAGGATGCTTTTCAGAGGGAAAGTGGTCACTACTCTGATGGGTGGCACTGGAAATAGGATCTTAGCTTTCTGGAAGCCGTGACCAGTGCCAATGCCAATTTCTCGAGGTGCGAGTACCGAGTTTCGGCGTCTACTAGGGTTTTGCTAATGTAATAGATAGGTGACTGCTTACCTTTTTCTTCACGGATGAGTACCGCATTGACCGGAACCTCTGATATGGTTAGATATGTCAGTTGAGGTTCACCCGGTTTCGCTTTTGAAAGAAATAGTGGAGACGATAGATATGTCTTCAGTTCTTGCATAGCTTTGACGCATTCGTCATTCCAGTGGAATCCATTGTCTTTTCTCAACACGCTAAAAACTTTGTGGCATCTATCCGACGATCGGGAGATGAAGCAAGAGAGGACGGCTATGCAGCCTGTCAACTTCTAAACCTATTTCTTACTGCTGAGTGCTTCAGGTATTGTCACGACCCGGATTTCCCACCATCGGGGTCATGATGGCGCCTACTAAATAGAAGCTAGGCAAGCCAAATATTAATTACATCTCCATTAATAACCAATTTCTTATTAACAACATAAAAATTTCAGCGGAACAATTAAAATTAGCGGAAGACTTAGTCAGATATGATAAAGAAAAATCCAAATCTGATACACTACCCAAGACTGGTGTCACAATACTCACGAACTTCTAAGAATAATACACATAATTGTTTGAAAGAAAATACAAGTTGTTTATCTCGATTACATGAGATAACAGAATGAAAAGCATAGATAGGAGAGACAACGGGTCCTGCGGACGCCTGCAAGGCTACCTCGTAGTCTCAGTAGGCGGAATATCCACAATTGCTACTGCCGCTGCTGCTGTCCGTAAACTGTATCTGCGCAAAAGAGCGCAGAGTGTAGTATCAGCACAACCGACCCCATGTGCTGGTAAGTGCCTGGCCTATCCCAACGAAATAGTAACGAGACTAAGGCCGGTCACCCACCTAAACCTGTACAGTTGCAATATAGATATATATATACAATACATTTATAAAGAAATATTCTGCTCTGAAATAATATTCAATAACTCAAGATATCCAAAATAATCTTACTTTCATGTCTCAATTTCCTCTTTCATTTCATGTCTCGTGGTAGGCGTACCACCCGCTCCCAACTATCACAGTAATTATCTCTTGTGGTAGGCGTACCACCCGCTCCCAATTATCAATAATTATATCTCGTGGTAGGCGTACCACCCGCTCCCAAATATATCAATAGTTATATCTTGTGGTAGGCGTACCACCCGCTCCCAAATATATCAATAATCATATCTTGTTGTAGGCGTACCACCCGCTCCCAAATATATCAATCGGCTACCGGCAACTATGGCCAATGCCAAGATTTCAAGTCACTTTGTGGTCGGCGTACCACACGATCCCAAATATAAAATATATATGTTACCGGCATTTAGCCAATAATCTCTATATCAACAATATTTATAATTACCGGTTTTAAACCAATAATTTATAATAATTTCAACAAATTACCTTCATTACCGGTATAACACCAATAACTCTTATTCAAGCAATTTATTCATAACTAAATTCATATTCCTACAAACTAGGATAGAACAAACACTTACCTCGAAAGTTTACGAACGATTCAATCCGTAGCAATGCCTTTTCCTTTTGAATTTGACTCCAATCCAATCGTATCTATACACAATTGATTTAATATCATCAATTCTACTTAACAAACTAGTTCATATTGCTAAATATGGTTTTTACAACATTCTACCCGGAATAGTAAAACCGACCCCGTGCCCACATAATCGAAACTCAAGTTTCGAACCAAAATAAGTTCACCCAATCTTCCATGAGTTCAAATATACAATTTGTTCTTAAGTTCGACTCCAAAATGAGGTCTAAATCGCAAATTCTTTGAAAGCCCTAACTATACCCATTTCTCAAATTTCCAACCAATTTACACATGTTTAAGCCTAAGGATTTGATTGATGTTGATGAAAAATGAAGAAGACAAGTTAACAATACTTACCCAATGAACTTTGATGAAGAAATGCCTCAAAAATCGCCTAAGAGCTGTGGAGAAGAAAGGATTTTGTGAAAATGGGATAAAATCCCGTAAGTGTTCTGTTTTGGGGTATTAAATCACTGGGCGGAAATTTGTTCTACGCGATCGCGTGAATTGGATCGCGATCGCGGAAGGCAAATATTCAACACTACGCGATCGCGTGGACAATGCTGCGATCGCGTAGAAGAATTTCGCTGGGTGGCTCATTTGTACTACGCGATCGCGTGAAAAGGGTCGCGATCGCGTTGAAGGAAAACGGAAAGCTACGCGATCGCGTGCAGACGGCTGCGATCGCGTTGAAGAAAGACGGAAAGCTTCGCGATCGCGTGAAGACAGCCGCGATCGCGTTGAGTAATGTGACAAGGCAGTGCGATCGTGTGAACAAGGCCGCGATCGCGTAGAGTAAAATGTCTGTGTAAAAATTGCAGAAAATCTGCCAGTTTTCTAAGTCCAAAAACACCCCGAGACACCTCCGAAACACTTCCGAGCCCTCGGGGCTCCAAACCAAATATGTACACTAACTCAAAAGCATCATACGAACTTGCTCGCGCGATCAAATCGCTAAAATAACATCAAAATCAATGAATTGAGCCTTAAAACTCAAGAATTCTTTAAAATTCCATAATTTCCAAACTTTCCAATTTAAGGCCGAAACACGTCCAACGACGTCCGTTTTCAACCAAACTTTACGGAAGCGCTTAACCAATATATATGACCTGTACCGGGCGTCGGAACCAAAATACGAGCCCGATACCAGTACTTTTTAATCAAAATTCAGTTTCATTTTCCTTAAACATTTTCGGAAAACAATTTAACAGAAAAATTCTTTTACCGGGGTTCTAGACCTCGGATTTCAATTCCGGGCATATGCCCAAGTTCCATATTTTTCTACGGATTTTCTGAGACAGTCAAATCATGGATCCGGGTCCGTTTACCAAAAATGTTGACCAAAGTCAACCATATCAATATTAATATCAAAATTTTCCAACTTTTTCACATATTTCACATATTTCAACATAAATATTTTCCATCTTTGTGCCCGGACTGTGCACGCAAATCGAGGCAACTATAAATGAGGTTTCTAAGGCCTCAGAAGCTCGAAATGATTAATTAAATAAGTGATGACCCTTTGGGTCGTCACAATCTCCACCTCTAAAACAACCGTTCGTCCTCGAACGGACAAAAGAAAGAAGTACCGAGTCAGGAAACAAGTGTGGGTAACGGCTCCGCATATCAGACTCGGACTCCCAGGTCGATGCCTCAGGAGGCTGGCCTCTCCACTGAACACGCACAGAAGGATAACTCTTCGACCTCAACTGTCGCCGGTCTAGAATGGCTACCGGCTCCTCCTCGTAAGATAGATCATTGTCCAATTGGACATAATACTGAAGTCTAACACATGTGTGGGATCGCCGTGGTATCTCCGAAGCATAGATACGTGAAAAACTGGATGCACGGCTGATAAGCTAGGCGGCAAAGCTAATCTGTAAGCCACCCCTCCCACTCTGTCTAGAATCTCAAATGGACCAATATACCTAGGGCCGAGCTTGCCCTTCTTCCCAAACCTCATCACGCCCTTCATAGGCGACACCCGGAGCAATACTCGTTCACCAACCATGAAATCTACATCTCGAACCTTACGATCCGCATAAGTCTTTTGCCTAGACCGAGCTGAACGCAATCTCTCCTGAATAGTCTTGACCTTATTCAAGGCCTCCTGAACTAAGTCTGTTCCTAACAACCGAGCCTCTCCCGGTTCAAACCATCCGACTGGTGATCGACATCGCCTACCATACAACGCCTCATACGGAGCCATCTGGATGCTAGATTGGTAACTGTTATTGTAGGCGAACTCTGCTATGGCAGAAACTGGTCCCACGAGCCTCCGAAATCAATAACACAGGCTCGAAGCATGTCCTCTAGAATCTGAATAGTCCTCTCGGACTGGCCATCCGTCTGAGGATGAAATGCCGTACTCAACCGAACCCGGGTGCCTAACTCGTGCTGGACCGCTCTCCAGAACCGCGATGTAAACTGCGTACCTCGATCAGAAATAATAGACACCGGCACTCCATGAAGACGAACAATCTCCCTAATGTAAACCTCCGCTAACCTCTCCAACGAGTAGGAGACAGATACTGGAATAAAGTGTGCCGACTTGGTCAACCTATCAACAATGACCCAAATAGCATCAAATTTCCTCCGAGTCAAAGGAAGTCCAGTAACGAAGTCCATAGTAATCCGCTCCCATTTCCACTCGGGAATTTCAATCCTCTAGAATACACCACCAGGTCTCTGGTGCTCATATTTCACCTGCTGGCAATTTAGACACCGAGCAACATACGCAACGATATCTTTCTTCATTCTACGCCACCAATAGTGCTCACGTAAGTCCTGGATACATCTTTGCGGCGCTCGGGTGAATAGAATACCGCGAACCGTGGGCCTTCGCTAAGATTAACTCTCGAATCCCCTCAACGTTGGGTACACAAACTCGCCCCTGCAATCTCTATACACTGTTATCATCTAAGGTTACTTTCGTAGCACCTCCCCGCTGTACTGTATCTCTCAACTCACGCAAATGAGGATCATCAAATTGCCTCTCACGGATACGCTCTAATAAAGAAGAACGAGCGACCGTGCGGGCTAACACCCTGCTAGGCTCAGAAATGTCTAATCTCACGAACCGGTTGGCTAAGGCCTGGACATCTAGAGCTAATGGTCTCTGACTGACCGGAATATATGCAAGACTACCCATGCTGGCAGACTTTCTACTCAATGCATCGGCCACCACATTGGCCTTACCTGGGTGATATAAAATAGTAACATCATAGTCTTTTAGCAACTCTAGCCATCTTCTCTGCCTCATATTCAACTCTTTCTGCTTAAACAAATACCGAAGACTCTTATGATCGGTGTACACTTCACATACTACACCATACAAATAATGCCTCCAGATCTTCAATGCGTGAATAATCGCCGCCAATTCTAGATCATGCATTGGATAGTTCTTCTCATGAATCTTCAACTGCCTCGAAGCATAGGCAATAACCTTGCCATCCTGCATTAACACTGCACCAAGCCCAATACGGGAAGCATCACAATAAACAGTATAAGGTCCCGTACCTGTGGGTAAAACCAATACCGGTGTCGTGGTCAAGGTTGTCTTGAGCTTTTGAAAGCTCGCCTCACATTCATCGGACCATTCAAATTGAACACCCTTCTGGGTCAATCTGGTCAGTGGGGTTGCAATAGACGAAAATCCTTCTACGAATCGGCGATAATAGCCCGCTAACCCCAAGAAACTCCGAATATCCGTGGCTGATGTCGGTCTAGGCCAGCTCTTGACTGCCTCAATTTTCTTCGGATCAACCTGAATACCTGCTGCCGTCACAATATGACCCAGGAATGCAACCGAACTTAGCCAAAATTCACACTTTGAAAATTTTGCATATAGCTGGCTATCTTTCAGAGTCTGTAAGGCCACTCTGAGATGTTGCGCATGCTCCTCCTGACTGCGGGAATATATTAATATGTCATCAATGAAGACTATTACAAACAAGTCTAAATAAGGCCGGAACACCCGATTCATTAATTCCATAAAAGCCGCTGGAGCATTTGTCAACCCAAAAGACATGACCAGAAATTCATAATGTCCATACCGAGTGCGGAACGCGGTCTTAGGGACATCGGATGCCCTAATCTTCAGCTGATGATAGCCAGATCTCAAATCTATCTTTGAAAATACCTTGGCACCCTGAAGCCGGTCAAATAAATCATCAATTCGCGGAAGTGGATATTTATTTTTGATAGTCACCTTGTTTAACTGTCGATAGTCAATGCACATTCTCATCGAACCATCTTTCTTCTTTACAAATAATACGGGTGCACCCCACGGCGAAACACTGGGCCTAATGAAACCCTTTTCAAGTAAATCCTGCAACTGTTCCTTCAATTCTTTTAACTCTGGCGGAGCCATACGGTATGGGGGAATGGAAATGGGCTGAGTGCCTGGAGCCAAATCAATGCAAAAATCAATGTCCCTATCGGGCACCACCACTTCGCCATTTTCAGCAGCCGAGGGCTTGTTTTACGTGCGGTGATCTTAGGCACATTGCAAGGTATTGCCCTCGAGCTTCCGACAGATCTCACCAGCAGGGTTCTCGTGCCATGATTCAGGCCCCAGTTCCCTCACAGCCTGCCCAGCCGGCTAGAGGCGGAGGTAGAGGACATAGAGGTGGAGGTAGAGGTCATAGAGGTGGAGCTCGGACCGATAGAGGTAGAGACCAGCCAGCAGCTGATCGTCCTAGAGATACTGCTCAGGGTGGTGGGGCACAGCCCCGATGTTATGCACTTCCTGCCAGACCAGAGGCTGAGTCTTCTGATGCCGTCATTACAGGTATTATTTTGGTTTGTGATAGAAAGGCATCGGCATTATTTGACCCTGGGTCTACATATTCGTATGTGTCTTCCTATTTTGCACCATACTTGATTCAGCCCAGTGATCCACTGAGTGTTCCTGTTCATGTGTCTACACCAATAGGCGACTCTATTGTGGTTGATCGAGTTCATCGGTCATGTATTATAGTAATTGAGGGTCTCGAGACCCGTGCTGATTTATTACTCCTAAATATGGTGGACTTCGATATTATACTAGGCATGGATTGGCTATCTCCGTATCATGCTATTTTAGATTGCCATGCCAAGACTGTGACTTTACCCCTGCCGAATACGCAGCCTAAGGAATTGTTACCCTTGGGTATAGGAGCATTCCACGCATAGCTGCAGCTACTGGGAATCGAACCTAAGACCCAAGGCTTTTCGGGGATTTTACTCCCTCACCTCTCACCAATATATATATTGCAACTGTACAGGTTTATGTGGGTGACTGGCCTTAGTCTCGTCACTATTTCGCTGAGATAGGCCAGGCACTTACCAGCATAACAATTCCTTAGGCTGCGTGTCACTGCTGTGTGTTCGGCGGGGTGTTACAAAAAAGGCGCCTTTTTTGTAACATCCCGCCGAACACACAGCAGCGGCGATGCCGGCCGTGCCACCGAACACACAGCAGTGACACGCAGCCTAAGGAATTATTACCCTTGGGTATAGGAGCATTCCACGCATAGCTGCAGCTACTGGGAATCGAACCTAAGACCCCAAGGCTTTTCAGGGATTTTACTCCCTCACCTCTCACCAATTGAGCGTCGGTTGTGCTGATACTACACTCTGCGCTCTTTTTGTGCAGATACAGGTTACGGACAACAGCAGCGGCAGTAGCGACTTGTCACGACCCGGATTTCCCACCATCGGGGTCATGATGGCGCCTACTAAATAGAAGCTAGGCAAGCCAAATATTAATTACATCTCCATTAATAACCAATTTCTTATTAACAACATAAAAATTTCAGCGGAACAATCAAAATTAGCGGAAGACTTAGTCGGATATGATAAAGAAAAATCCAAATCTGATACACTACCCAAAACTGGTGTCACAATACTCACGAACTTCTAAGAATAATACACATAATTGTTTGAAAGAAAATACAAGTTGTTTATCTCGATTACATGAGATAACAGAATGAAAAGCATAGATAGGAGAGACAACGGGTCCTGCGGACGCCTGCAAGGCTACCTCGTAGTCTCAGTAGTCGGAAAATCCACAAGTCGCTACTGCCGCTGCTGCTGTCCGTAACCTGTATCTGCGCAAAAAGAGCGCAGAGTGTAGTATCAACACAACCGACCCCATGTGCTGGTAAGTGCCTGGCCTATCCCAGCGAACTAGTGACAAGGCTAAGGCCAGTCACCCACCTAAACCTGTACAGTTGCAATATAGATATATATATATACAATACATTTATAAAGAAATACTCTGCTCTGAAATAATATTCAATAACTCAAGATATCCAAAATAATCTTACTTTCATGTCTCAATTTCCTCTTTCATTTCATGTCTCGTGGTAGGCGTACCACCCGCTCCCAACTATCATAGTAATTATCTCTTGTGGTAGGCGTACCACCCGCTCCCAATTATCAATAATTATATCTCGTGGTAGGCGTACCACCCGCTCCCAAATATATCAATAGTTATATCTTGTGGTAGGCGTACCACCCACTCCCAAATATATCAATAATCATATCTTGTGGTAGGCGTACCACCCGCTCCCAAATATATCAATCGGCTACCGGCAACTATGGCCAATGCCAAGATTTCAAGTCACTTTGTGGTCGGCGTACCACACGATCCCAAATATAAAATATATATGTTACCGGCATTTAGCCAATAATCTCTATATCAACAATATTTATAATTACCGGTTTTAAACCAATAATTTATAATAATTTCAACAAATTACCTTCATTACCGGTATAACACCAATAACTCTTATTCAGTAATTTATTCATAACTAAATTCATATTCCTACAAACTAGGATAGAACAAACACTTACCTCGAAAGTTTACGAACGATTCAATCCGTAGCAATGCCTTTTCCTTTTGAATTTGACTCCAATCCAATCGTATCTATACACAATTGATTTAATATCATCAATTCTACTTAACAAACTAGTTCATATTGCTAAATATGGTTTTTACAACATTCTGCCGGAATAGTAAAAACCGACCCCGTGCCCACATAATCGAAACTCAAGTTTCGAACCAAAATAAGTTCACCCAATCTTCCATGAGTTCAAATATACAATTTGTTCTTAAGTTCGACTCCAAAACGAGGTCTAAATCGCAAATTCTTTGAAAGCCCTAACTATACCCATTTCTCAAATTTCCAACCAATTTACACATGTTTAAGCCTAAGGATTTGATTGATGTTGATGAAAAATGAAGAAGACAAGTTAACAATACTTACCCAATGAACTTTGATGAAGAAATGCCTCAAAAATCGCCTAAGAGTTGTGGAGAAGAAAGGATTTTGTGAAAATGGGATAAAATCCCGTAAGTGTTCTGTTTTGGGGTATTAAATCACTGGGCGGAAATTTGTTCTACGCGATCGCGTGAATTGGATCGCGATCGCGGAAGGCAAATATTCAACACTACGCGATCGCGTGGACAATGCTGCGATCGCGTAGAAGAATTTCGCTGGGTGGCTCATTTGTACTACGCGATCGCGTGAAAAGGGTCGCGATCGCGTTGAAGGAAAACGGAAAGCTACGCGATCGCGTGCGGACGGCTGCGATCGCGTTGAAGAAGGACAGAAAGCTTCGCGATCGCGTTCAGACAGCTGCGATCGCGTTGAGTAATGTGACAAGGCAGTGCGATCGCGTGTACAAGGCCGCGATCGCGTAGAGTAAAATGTCTGTGTAAAAATTGCAGAAAATCTGCTAGTTTTCTAAGTCCAAAAACACCCCGAACCACCTCCGAAACACTCCCGAGCCCTCGGGGCTCCAAACCAAATATGTACACTAACTCAAAAGCATCATACGAACTTGCTCGCGCGATCAAATCGCTAAAATAACAT
Source organism: Nicotiana noctiflora (assembly GCA_032618575.1). NCBI lineage: Eukaryota > Viridiplantae > Streptophyta > Magnoliopsida > Solanales > Solanaceae > Nicotiana > Nicotiana noctiflora. Next base: position 115,418 of record JASVEL010001358.1, on the reverse strand, counting down.
CAAAATCAATGAATTGAGCCTTAAAACTCAAGAATTCTTTAAAATTCCATAATTTCCAAACTTTCCAATTTAAGGCCGAAACACGTCCAACGACGTCCGTTTTCAACCAAACTTTACAAGAAGCGCTTAACCAATATATATGACCTGTACCGGGCGTAGGAACCAAAATACGAGCCCGATACCAGTACTTTTTAATCAAAATTCAGTTTCATTTTCCTTAAACATTTTCGGAAAACAATTTAACAGAAAAATTCTTTTACCGGGGTTCTAGACCTCGGATTTCAATTCCGGGCATATGCCCAAGTTCCATATTTTTCTACGGATTTTCTAAAGCAGTCAAATCATGGATCCGGGTCCGTTTACCAAAAATGTTGACAAAAGTCAACCATATCAATATTAATATCAAAATTCTCCAACTTTTTCACATATTTCACATATTTCAACATAAATATTTTCCAGCTTTGTGCCCGGACTGTGCACGCAAATCGAGGCAACTATAAATGAGATTTCTAAGGCCTCAGAAGCTCGAAATGATTAATTAAATAAGTGATGACCCTTTGGGTCGTCACAGGTATTGAGTCGATCGCCTTGATCTGATCGGGGTTGACTTCGATCCCTCGTTGAGATACGAGAAAACAAAGGAACTTTCCTGACGCTACGCCGAAGGCGCATTTCTCAGGTTTCAGCTTCATTCCTTATTTGTTCAGTATCTCGAAGGCTTCTCGCAAGTGGTCGATGTGATCCTCATTCCTTGCCGATTTCACTAGCTTCTCGTCGATGTAAACCTCCATGGTTTTCCCAAGTTGCTCCTTGAACATCTTAGTGACTAGCCTTTGGTAAGTAGCCCCTGTGTTCTTTAGCCCGAAGGGCATCACCCTGTAACAGTAGGTACCTTGGTGTGTGATGAATGTGGTTTTCTCCTGATCTTCCTCGGCCATTAGGATTTGGTTATAGCCGGAGTATGCGTTCAAGAAACTTAGCAGTTCATGTCTAGCGGTGGCATTGATCAGTTGATCGATGTGAGGCAGGGGGAAGGAATCCTTAGGGCAGGCCTTGTTTAGGTCGGTGAAGTTCACGCACATCCTCCATTTTCTGTTCTTCTTTTTGACCATCACTACGTTGGCGACCCATTGCGGGTATTTCGACTCCCTGACAGAGCAGTTGGCTAGCAACTTGTCTACTTCTTCGCGGACTGCCTCATTGATTGCGGTGTTGAATTTTCTCCTGATTTGCTTTACCGGTGGATGTAATGGGTCCACGTTGAGCCGGTGGGTGGCAATATCTGGCGAGATCCCTGGCATGTCTACATGGGAAAAAGCAAACGTGTCTGCATGTTTAGTCAAAAATTCATGATACTTACCCGGATCGGCGAGCCCGTGGCCGATGTATGCCTTCTTTTCGGGATCGTCATGATCTAGTTGAACTGGGTTGCGATCCTTGACCATAGCTTTGCAAGCTTCCACAACGTCTGGATCTCTGATGGCATTGGTCGTCGGGTCCGCTTTTGTCCCCGACATGGCTGATTGCTATGCTTTTGCGCTCGCCCCGTTCAATTGCCGGGTATGGGCGCAGTCTTATGCTATTTTATAGCACTTCTGTGCTGTGCGCGGCTCTCCTTTAATGCTGAATATTCCCCATGGGGTAGGGAATTTGACCACTTGATACAAGCTCGAGGGGAACGCTCACATGGCATGTATCCATGGGCGCCCGATGATAACGTTGTAGGCTGTCTCCTGGTTCATCACATGGAAAGTAGTTTCCAGTGTGACTCCACCCATGAGGACGGGTAGGGTCACTTTCCCTGATGTACGATCCACTGCATTGTTAAAACCAGTTAGAGTTATGCAGCGGGGGGTTATCCTGTCTTCGAGTCCCAACTGTGAGGGGACTCTTGGATGGATGACGCAGGCGCCGCTTCCGTCATCGATCATGACTCTCCTGACATCCGTATCAATGATACATAAAGTAATAACTAAAGCATCGTAATGTGGGAAACACAAACCATCGGCATTAGACTTATCGAAGGTGATACTTCCTTCGAGGTCATCATACCGTTCGTGGGAGATGGACCTCTTCAGTCTGTGCGTGTTGGCAAATTTGACATGATTAATAACGACTTCATTCCCTTCTCCGACGATCATATGCATCATGCGTGTTGGAGAGGGTGGTTTTGGAGGTCCACGGGAGTGCCCTCATCCGCGTGATTGGCTTTCCCTTTGTCGCTGAGTAGCTCCTTAAGGTACCTTCGTTTAGCATCCTAACGACTTCTTGTCATAGGCTGATGCAGTCTTCGGTCCTGTGCCCCCATTCTTGGTGAAACTCACACAGGACGTTTGATTTTCTTGTGGTAGGGTCTGATATCATTTTTTGGGGCCACTGCACCTTGGTGCCGAGCATCTCTAGTGCGTACACGATTTCTGAAGAAGAGACACAGAAGTTATGTGAAGAAAGTAAAGGGGGCGTACCTCGTTCATTTCTGAGTGGGGCGAGGTGGCATTGCAGAGCATCCGCATGGCGAGGGGCGGAAGGGGGGACCTAATGTAAGGTTGGTGTCACTCTTTATTGGGGCGAGGGGGAAGTTCCCGGTGTCCCTCGTGTCGTTGATCTCTCCTTGTGTCTAGATGTACGGCGGTTAGCCATCGGGTCGGTCCGTTGAGATCCTCCTCGTCTACCCGTACCTCGGCGCAGTAGGCATTATGGACCTCGTCCCAGGTTGTGGGGGGATACTTCATGAGCTGGCATAGCAGTTGTTTTGTAGCTCTGGAGCCGTCCCTGCCGAGTTCGTTCCGGAAGGCCGCTACCGTCATTCCTTCTGACACGTTCGGCAGGCTCATTCTTACCTTGTTGAACCTGGTGAAGAAGTCCCTGAAGCCCTCGCCCGTGGTCAGTCTGGCGATGAAGATGTCATTTACCCTTGCTTCTGCCTTTTTAGCGCCGGCATATGCTGTGAAGAACTTATCCGCCATCTCTTCAAAGGTTGAGATTGCTTTGGCGGGTAGTTGGGAATACCAGGTCAAGGCTCCCCCGATCAGTGTTTCGCCGAACTTTTTCAGCAGCACTAATGGTACCTATTCTTTGGATAAGTCATTACCTTTCACGGCGGTGACATAGTGGATGAGATGATCCTCAGGATTGGTGGTTCCGTCGTACACCTTCAGGTAGGGGGCATCTTGAAGGTCTTCGGGATGGTGTGGGGTGCGGCTTCTTCGGAAAAGGGTTGTTCTACAAACCTCCCTACGTCCCATTTGGGTAGAAGTTTAGGTGCTCTGAGGATCTTGTCAACTCTATCTTGGTGCTCCTTCATTTGGTCACGAAGGGCCTGAATTTCGCTTTCCATTTCTTCCATCTTCCTTAGGATGGAGGCCAACGTGTCATCGTGTGTTTGTGTTTCGACGGGTTGGCCATTGGTTCGTGTTCCTTCCTGTTCATCTGTTGCGGTGGGGTTGCTTGTTGTTGGTGCTGCATTTTCATAGCCCCGTGGTGGCTTTTCCACTAAGCCGCTTAGGGTGCTGGATAACCATTCCTCCAGTAGCTTCTTGACCGCTGGGGGTGCTTCTCTTGAAGTAGAGGTGTCTTTTTCCTGCGGGTTGCAAGGTTCCCGAAGGGGGAAGGTGAGACTTCCGCCCCGGGTGTGATATCAGGGGTAGCGTTGATGGAAATGCTACCACCGGCCTCGTTCATGGAACTCAGGAGGTTGGTAGTAACTTCTACCACAACTTTGGATCGGGTGTCGTTTTCGGCCATTTCCGGGTTCTTTCCGATGATCGGATCTTGTGGATGTATACTACAAGTTTGATTCTCGAAATCCCCACAGATGGTGCCAAATTGTTTGACCCAAAAGCTATCGGTTGCTTTATGAGTTAGGGACAATCAAAGATTATAGAAAGGCTAAATCGGAATCAATAGTAATATATCTAAAGATCGATCTTTGGATTCGTGTATAAGTTGTTCTTGTAAAATTGTAGCGGATCTTGATGAATTGTTTAAGTAAGTTAGCAATAGAGAGATAAAATAGAGAGAGAATGATAGATAAAAAGAGAGTTGTATTATTATTGACTAATAACACTTGCCTTACAAATGAGAGGGCCTTCCTTATATAGAAGGATCGTCCCCTCGCCAATACATTACATCATTTCAAAGCTACTATTATTACAATGAAGGTATAGGGGAGGGGAAATCGGGACGTCTACACGAGCGAGCCTGCTGATACGCCCCTACGGTCGGGGGCGTACCCTTTTCGTCGTATAGACATGAGAGAGGGTATCGCCTGACATCTATGGCCGTATAAGGATACGTGCTCGACCCGTATTACATCTAAATCGGCGATATGTGGATATGTGCTCGACCTGTCTTACTTCTGGTTCGACCCCGTACAATTTAGTACAATCATTTGTCTCTTTTCTTTCCTACATCAAGGTTAAAAACATTTACACATACCTTTAGAATGGTGGATGGCACTAAAATTTTCTCAGAGCAACTAGTTTAGCATTATAGATATATTCTAGTTCCTCTGGAGCTCAAATTGTGCATGTCCTTTGCAATTCTACATGTAGTTAAATTTGTTCCTTGATCTTCTTATGATTTCAAGAAAATATTGATGTATATTTATCTCTTTTTTTTTCTGGTATGCAGTTTAAATGAATCAATTTTAATTTCTTCTGCAAAAGTCTAGCGCTTACGTCAGTTTAAAATTTTAAAAGGTTCTTATCTTAATTTTTAATTTTTTTGCTTGAACATTTTATACACGGGGTCTGAACTCTATGATATACCATATTCGATTTTCAATTTCTTTGTAATGTTTCTTCTCACACCCTTTAGAAAGACATCTACTAGCTTTAACAATATGAATATCAGGGGCGGCCCTTTAATTTCGTAAAACAAGTAAACCATTTGTTAAACTTAATAGGCTATGTATAAGTTTAAGGTTCTATGAACACATAGTTTGGGTGGTCGTTACTTATTATATCGTATCGTACTGTTACTTTAAATACGATGTTTGTTTTGGTTGTTACTTAAATTTTATTGTTTCGTATCGTTAAATTCGTCGTTACATAACGACGAAATGTACAACTTTATGTAACGACCGATTTGGTATGGTTGCGCTGTTATCGTCGTTATCTTGCCTTTTTCTCTCATCGATTTTACTGGGTTGTTGTTGTTGTTTTTCACCCTTCACTATTATTAAATTATTTTATTTTTATATACCCTACTTTTTTGTATAGTAAGTTTACCTCGTATCATAATTTTTCTTTATAATATTGCAAATCTATTTTTTATATTGCTGGTGTATGATATCATAAAACAACGACAAACAATAAATCTATTCAAACATTGTATTAATCAAATGATACCGTACAATAAAATACAATGCAATACGATACATTATGAAACGATGTGTAACAACCATCCAAACAAGCTGGAAGTGAAAAAGTTTGATTTCTTTCTTTTATTAATATAGAGAAGAAGGATTTGCAACTACTATGATTTCTGCCGAGAAAATTGCACTGGAAATAAATATTGAACCCGAATATTTTTAAGAAACGTGTAATATATAGGAAGCAAAAGTTTGATGAGAATGTTGATAATAAAATTTTAAAAAATTATGAAGAGTCCTTTGCAGTTGATTACTTTTATACAAAGAATACAATGCTATTTTTTCACTTCAAAAATAGAATTGAACAATTCAAAACATATAAAATATTTTTTAATTTTTTATTTAGGGGTTAAAATTTAGATCACTAAATGATGGAAATTTGAAAAAATATTATCTTAATCTTGGATGTTCCTTTAAGCATAATAATCAATTTGATATTGGTGGTTTAGATTTATTTTTGAATTAAATGTATGAAGAAAAATACTACAATTAGAAGATAACAGTTTAACTGATACAGTCACCTCAAATAAAAAGAGTTGATTCTTTTTCAAATGCCTTTATTGTTTAATATGTTAATAACTCTTGTTACCGTCGCTTCAGCGGAAATAAATTTTCAAAATTAAAATTGATAAAATCTTACTTAAGATTAATAATGTCTCAAGAAAGGTTAAATAGATTAGCTATATTATCAATTAAGAAAAAATTATAAGAAATCATTGATTATTAAAAAATTATTTATAACTTTGTATTTAAGTAAAGCAAGAAAAATAAACTTCAAATAATTAAATATTTTTTTGTTAAAAAAAATAAAATTAAGGCCCCTCATAAAAGTTTTACTTTAGGCCACAAAATTTATTGCGCTGCCCTTGATGAGTATTTGGCTATATTACTCTCTATATATCTTACAAGTCTCACTTAGGTAATACTCTACATATTGGAGCAATAAGGGTATAATTGAAAAGAATAAAAGAATACTTAGAGGTCGTTTTGGTTTAAAGACAAGTTGCTTGACGATTTTGTGTGGTAGTTAATCAACTCAATTACTAATTATCTAGTGTTTCTTTTATGTTATAAAACAATAAAAGAATAAGAACAATATTGCAAAGAAAGAGAGAGGAAATTTTTATTGAATTTTGGGGATGAATTCAATGGAATAGAATCCTCTACTTATAGGGAAAGGTTGACTTAACTACCAAGTAATAAACCCTAGAATCTCTTTAAATATGGATATTCACCATAAATAAAATTCTATTTATAACATTTTTATTGAATTGCCTATTTATTTCTTTATCGGAAGAACTATTTATTTTGTTTAACCATAATTCTTTTTTCTATTCACAAGTTGTTAGTGCTACTCTGGAATTGCAATTGCAAGATCGAGAATGCCCTTATATTCCCATATCCCATTGTATGGTGTCGAATTTGACTAATAACGCCCCCAGGCAAGCACGGCCAACCGTATATACAGCGCCTTCCTAAGATTCTTTGGAAGGGCAACATAAGGCTAAGCAACTGATATCTGTGCAGTTGTTGTCCGCCAACTGAGGTCCCCGCCGTACGCTAGACTAGATTGTCAGTGCCGTACGGGAAAATCAATTTCAAGAGCAATTGAGAGAACATAAATGAGAATTGAGATTTAAAGAAAGCTTGATTGCATTAATGAAAGCTATTACAGAAAAGCAACGCGGTGTCGAGGGGGAGAAACACCAGTACAGAGAATGCTAGAAAGTTTTGATTGCTTGATCCCTCCTAATAATGCTTTAAAAAAATAAACCAAAGCTACATGACTAGACTTGAATAAGCTAGAGAAACATAATGTAAGTACATGAAATAAAACTACTCTCTATTTACAATGAAAATAACTTAGTTTTCTAAAAAGTAGCAACATGTCCGTTTTTAGCAGCGTTGTCTTTAGCATCACGGTTTGCACGCGCGGCGTTGTTAGTATCTGCCTGCGGCTGGGCACTGGTGAGGGATATCGTTGCGAGGCTTGCTAGGATGCCACAGGGCACACCCAAGGGGTTATGAGGCATGGCTGGAAAGCCGCACATGACATTCTCCCCCACCTGAGTTGGAGACGTCCTCGGCGCCTTACTTGCAAAATAATTTTCAATGAGGCTCTTGTAGGCTTTGAGGTTTGTTCCCCGCTCCCAAGTATTCTCTTCTGTATCACAGCATTTCCATTTCACCAATAATTCTTGGTGATCTTTCCTTGAGGCATAAATCACTATGTCATCAAGGATAGCTTCAACACGCCTTTTCCTAGTTTAATTGGGACCTCGAATACTGGGTATTATAAGTTGGCTCATTGAAGGATCCTCCGTGTCTTCTCAAAAAGGTTTCAGGAGACTGACATGGAAGACATGATGAATTTTCCACCAAGATGGGGTATCCACCTAGTATGCAAATTTTCCCAATGCACCTCTAAATGGACAAGGGTCCAATATATTTTTGTAATAGGCGAGGGTCATGGACTCCCGCAAATAAGTACCGCTTTGGAATTTTGACCATCACTTTGTCTCCTACTTGATATTCAACAAAGCGACGATTTTGATCAGCGTGTCTCTTCATCCGCTTTTGAGCTTTGACAAGATAGCTCCACACTATCTCCAGATTCCGCTTCAACTCTTTTGAAAAGCTAGCAGCTCGAGGAAGCTTAGCCGTGTTTGGATCATCCACAGTGTGTGAGAGTAGCGGTTGCTATCCGGTAACAATTTCAAAAGTGCTTTTGTTTGTACAAGAGCTCTTTTGTGAATGAAACACAGTTGAGCAGCATCCATAAGCTTCACCCAATTCTTCTGCGATCTGGTTACAAAGTGGCAGAGATATTCCTCCAACATCCTGTCACGACCCAAAGCTCGATCGTGATGGCGCCCAACACATTGCTAGGCAAGCCCGACCATGATTCCCAGATAACCAGCCAATTATTAATTAATAATGATCCATTAAAGTTAATAGCTTATTTTCATAATAGAAACAACAAATGCGGAAACAAAATACATGAAATACAGCCCAACGAATCTGGTGTCACAAGTATGAGCCTCTAACAGAAGGAAAATACCATATACAATCCAAGTCTAGATATATTAACAAAAGACATAAATGGAAGAAAGGAGAGAGAGATCGGGTCCTGCGGACGCCGACAGCTACCTCGTTGTCTCCTCAAATAGTAGTAGAATAGCAGCTGCGTATAGCTCAACTTCCCTCCTGGACACCTGTATCTGCACATAAAGTGCAGGGAGTGGGGTGAGTATCCTTCAACTCAGTGAGTAGTAATAATAAATAATAACTGAAAGTAACAACACCTGTATTATCACTAAATAATTCTAAGAATAACCGTACAGGTAAGTCATCTCTATAATGATAAGTCCGGTTCCAGTCCACTACTGTCTCACACTGATCCAACACTGATCTAGTCCATGCTGCAGCGTGCAGCCCGATCCAATATATATATGTATATATAATGCTGCGGCATGCAACCCGATCCAATTATGTATATATATAATGATGCGGCGTGCAGCCCGATCCAATATATATAGTGATGCGGCGTGCGGCCCGATCCAATATAATAGATATACTACTGTTGCGCGCAGCCCGATCCAATAATATATAACTGCGCTCATTGGAGGTGTGTGCAGACTCCGGAGGGGCTCCTTCATCCCAAGCGCTATAATATTGCGGCGTGTAGTCCGATCCACATATAAATCACTGCGGTGTGCAGTCCGATCCATATATATATATTACTTCGGCGTATATCTGTTGCGGCATGTAGCCCGTCCGGTATGTGTATCAATACCTCACAGTGGGTCTTCGACCCCTCTCAGTCAATGTAGACTCGGCCTCTCGGGCCCACTCAGCTAGAACATGATATTCAACCCCAGGTATTCTCATTTATAGTACACATTTAGTACTGGTTCATGTCATGCTTTACAGCTATGAATACGGCTGAGAGTATGTGTTCAACATGATATAGGGGTCATTTAGCTCTACATGCTTCCCTAATATTCTACAGATCGGCACAATGCCCCAACATGGTTACTAGCCCAAATATACATATATAAGCCCAATCTCAGCCATTATGCACAGTAAACTATCAATCGGGAGGGACCAAGTCCAAATCCCCAGTCACAATACCATCACGCTCGTCGCATGAGGCGTGTTCCATCTCAGCATAGCACTGTATAGTGCAAATACGAGGTTTCAAACCCTCAGTACAGCATTTATTTCCACCACTCACCTCGAATCGGCAAAAGTCCTACCTCGCCTTGCGCTTGCCTCGCAAATCAACCTCGTCGGATACCAAATCTGATCAAAATCAATAAGAATACATCAAAATATGCTAAAGGAATATAACCCAATCGAAATAACTCGAATTACACCGAAAATCACGAAGTTGCCAAAACCCGACCCTCGGGCCCGCTTCTCGAAAAAATACAAAAGTTACATTTTCAGATTCCTTATCTCGCCACGAGTCCATACATATAAAGTTTATAAAAATCGGACTCCGTTTGCTCATTCAATTCAATAATTTTCAATAACCCAGGCTTAGAGCAAAAATCCTCCATTAATACACCTCCAATCCTCCATTTTCAGGTATTAACTCCATAATTTAACAATATAATTACCTGATGAATCCCCTCGATTTGCTCCTCTAAATCGCCTAAATCGCCTTTTAGATCAAAGCTCCAAATGAGGTAAAATTTCTGAAATTCGAACCCTTCTGTTTCATTAAAAACAGACGCATTTTCGCTTCTATGATAAATGACTCGCTTAAGCGAGACCGCTTCTACGGTTAACAAGTCGTTTCTGCGACCTTCACCAAGGCCCCTCACCACTTCTGCGGTCAAGGCCTCATGCATGCGAGACCGCTTATGTGGCTTTACATCCGCTTCTGCGAGCCTACCCAGCAGCCCCAATTTCTGGTTCTATAGAGATCTTCTTGCGCCTGCGATTCCGCCCCTGCGTCCAATCATCCACTTTTGCGAAATTACACTGGCCAGACCTGGATCGCATCTGCGACCATATTGTCGCTTCTGCGGTTCCCCATCCGCATAAGCAAAATACCTACAGCAGTTCATACCAGCAGTCCAAAAACTCCAAAATTCACCCGATCGACCCTCCGAAAACATCCCCAGGCTCCCGAGACCTCAACCAAAAATACGAATCCACTCTAAATCATCTCCCAAACTTGTTCCAATTATAAAAACACACCCTCAAACACACGAATCATCAAATTGATGCCGGTTCAATCCTAAGATTCAAGCAAAACTTCCGAAACCTACATTCTATCAAAAACCCAACCAAACGATGTCTGAATGACCTAAAATTTTGCAGACATATCCAAAATCACCTAATGAAGCTACTGCAACCGTCGGAATTCCATTCCGACTCCCGGATCAAAATCTCACCTGTCGATCGGATTTCCAAAAATGTCAAACTTCGGCATTTCAAGCCTATTTCTACACCGGACCTCCAAATTCAATTCTGATTACTTTCCTAAGCCACAATTGATCCCCCGAAGCTACCCGAACCATCAGAATTCGATTCCGAGCCCTCTAACTCATAAGTCAATATCCGATTGACTTTTTCCAACTATTCTTTCATCAAAGAGACTATTTGTCTTATTTCCAACCAAACTCGATCCAAATTGACTCAAACTCTCCAAACGCATATATTGAAACATGAACAATCATATAACGGTAAAAATGGGATGGTAACTCATGTGATGATGGGCCAGGTCATCACATTCTCCCTAACTTAAGCAAACGCTCGTCCCCGAGCGGGTCAAGAAACATACCTGGAGTCTCAAATAAGTGTGGATATCTGCTCTGAATCTCCTGTTCGACCTCCTAAGTAGCCTCCTCCATGGGACGGCCTCTCCATTGCACCTTAACTGAATCAAAGTCCTTGGACCTCAACTTTCGAACCAGTCTACCCAGAATAGCCACCTTCTTCAGATCATAAGATAGATCACCATCAAGCTGAATAGTACTAAAGTCCAACACATGAGATGGATCCCCGACATACTTCCGGAGTATAGACACATGGAATACTGGATGGACACTGGACAAGCTGGGTGGCAAAGCCAACTCATATGCCACCTCTCCAATCCTCCTGAGTATCTCAAAAGGACCTATGAACTTGGTACTCAGTTCCCCCTTTCTCCCCAAACTGCATAACACCCTTCATGGGTGAAACCTTTAACAATACTCTATCGCCAACCATGAAAGACAAATCTCGAACTCCATGGTCCGCATAACTCTTCTAGCGTGACTGTGCTGTGTGAAGGCTCTCCTGGATCAACTTCACTCTATCCAAAGCATCCTGAACTAACTCAGTCCCTATCAACCTAGCATCGCCAGGCTCAAACCATCCTATAGAAGATCTACAACGTCTACCATACAACGCCTCGTACGGGGCCATCTGAATACTCGACTGATAACTGTTGTTGTAGGAAAAATCTGCAAGTGGAAAAAGCTTATCCCATGAACCTCCAAAATCGATCACACAAGTACGCAATATATCCTCCAAGATCTGAATAGTGCGCTCAAACTGTCTGTGTGTCTAAGGATGAAATGATGTGCTCAACTCTACCTGCGTACCCAGCTCCCGCTGAAATGCCCTTCAGAACTGAGAAGTGAACTGAGTACCTCTATCTGATATGATAGACACTGGGACCCTATGCAATCTGACAATCTCCCGAATAAAGATCACTGTTAACAAATCCGATGAGTAGGTAGTACATACTACAATAAAGTGTGCGGATTTGGTCAATCGATCAACAATCACCCATACTGAATCAAATTTCCTCGGAGTCCGAGGGAGACCACTCACAAAATCCATGGTAATCCGCTCCCATTTCCACTCAGGAATAACCGTACGCTGAAGAACACCGCCCGGTCTCTGATGCTCATACTTGACCTGCTGGCAGTTAAGACATCTGGCCACATGACTAACAATATCCTTCTTCATCTTCCTCCACCAGTAATGATGCCTCAAGTCCTGGTACATCTTCGCGGGATCCGGATGAATGGAGTACCGCGAGTTGTGAGCCTCTTCTAATATTAACTCTCGAATGCCATCTACATTGGGCACACAGATACGGCCCTACATCGTCAGAACACCATCACTATCAATAGTCACATCTCTAGCATCATCGTGTAGAACTCCGTCCTTAAGGACAAGTAAATGTGGATCATCATACTGACGCTCTCTGATGCGATCATATAAGGAGGGCCGAGAAACAACACAAGCCAACACTCGGCTCGGCTCAGAAACATCCAACCTCACTAGTCGATTGGCCAACGCCAGAAATCATATGCAAAGGGCCTCTCCCCAACTGGAATATAAGCTAAGCTACACATACTAACCGCCTTTCGGCTCAAAGCATCGGCCACAACATTGGCCTTTCTCGGATGATACAGTATAGTAATGTCATAATCCTTAAGCAACTCCAGCCACCTCCGATGTCTCAAATTAAGGTTCTTCTATTTGAACAGATGCTGAAGGCTGCAATGATCGATATATACCTCACAAGAAACACCATATAGGTAATGTATCCAAATCTTCAGAGCGTAAAGTATGGATGCTAGCTCCAAATCGTGCACGGGGTAGTTCTTTTTATGGGGCTTGAACTAGCGAGAAGCATAAGCAATAACTCTACCCTCCTGCATCAACACATATCAGATGCCAACTCTCGAGGCATCATAATACACAGTATAAGAATCTAAAGATGACGGCAATATCAAGACTAGTGTCGTGGTCAATGCTGTCTTGAGCTTTTGAAAGCTCTCCTCACACTCCTCGGACCACACAAATGGAGCACCCTTCTAAGTCAATCTAGTCAGTGGTGAAGCAATAGAAGAGAATCCCTGAACAAATCAGCGATAATACCCTGCCAATCCCAGGAAACTACGAATCTCAGTAGCTGAGGTCGGTCTAGGCCAACTCTGCACCGCCTCTATCTTCTTCGGATCCACCTGAATACCATCACTGGACACCACGTGCCCTAAGAATGCCACGGACTCGAGTCAGAACTCACACTTGGAGAACTTGGCATACAACTTCTCCTCCCGCAACCTCTCAAATGATGGGCATGCTCCTCTTGGCTACGGGAGTACACCAGGATATCATCTATGAACACGATCACGAAGGATTCCAAATATGGCCTGAACACATTGTTCATCAAATGCATGAACGCGGCTGGGACATTGGTAAGCCCAAAAGACATCACAAGAAACTCATAGTGCCCATATCTCGTCCTGAAGGCTGCCTTCATAATATCAGAATCTCTAATCTTCAGCTGGTGGTAGCCTGAAGGAAGATCAATCTTCGAGAATACCCTATCTCCCTGGAGCTGATCAAATAAATCATCAATGTGAGGCAGAATATACTTGTTATTCATAGTTACTTTGTTCAGCTGCCTAAAGTCAAACATATCCTCATTAAGCCATCCTTCTTCTTAACAAACAAGACCGGTTCACCCCACGGTGACACACTCGGCCGAATGAACCCCTTATCTAGGAGTTCCTAAAGCTGCTCCTTCAATTCTTTCAACTCAGCTGGCCACACATGATAAGGAGGAATAGAAATAGGTTGAGTGCCTGGCACCAAGTCAATCCCAAAGTCGATGTCCCTGTACGGCGGCATGCCCGACAGGTCTGAGGAAAACACGTCAGGGAAATCCCGCACAACGGGAACAGAATCAATACTGGGAGTCTCAACTTCGACGTCCCGCACAAATGCCAAATATGAAAGACATCCCTTCCCAACAATCAGTTGGGCCTTGAGGAAAGATATTACCCTGCTGGGTACATAATTAGTCATGCCTCGCAACTCGATCCTCTAAATGCCCCGCGTAGCCAATGCGACTGTCTTGGCATGACAATCCAGAATAGCGTGACACGGAGATAGCCAATCCATGCCCAAGATAACATCAAAATCGATCATGCTCAAAAGCAACAGGTCTACTCGGGTCTCTAGACCCCCAATAGTGACAAAACAGGACCGGTACACGTGGTTCACAATAATGGTATCACCCACTGGGGTAGATACTTGCAGGGGAAATGCAAGACACCCTCATGTCATGCCTAAATGAGGAGCAAAATATGAAGATACATAAGAATAAGTGGAACCGAGATCGAACAAAACGAGGCATCTCTGTGGCAGACAGAAATAATACCTGTAATAACAGCATCAGAAGCGACTGCATCAGAACAGCCCTGAAAAGCATAACAACGAGCCTGACCACCCGATCGGCCTCCCCCTCGAGGGCGACCCCAGGCTGCCTAACCATCACCCCTAGCTGGCGGAGCAGGTGCTGAAGTAGATGGACCAGAAGATGAGGGCTGTCCCCTCTGCTGATATAGCCTGGATACAAGACAAGGACACTCTCTACGATGTGCCCAAACTCCCTACACTCGAAGAAACTCCTATGTGCTGGGGGTTGGGACTGATGGTAACCCCTCGCACCGGAGTGTCCATCAGAAGAACTAGGTCGGGAAGAACAATGAACAGATGGAGCTTGAGATGAGCTCTGTGTTGGTAAGGCGCTGAGAGATGGCTGGCCCTGGTGAGAACCTTGATAACCTCGGCCAGAAGATGACCTACGATACTCTGAGCGGGCTGGCTGTGAAGATCTAAAAGAGTGACCTTGGCTCTGCTGACTCTGGCCTTTAGTTTGAGTGCCATTGGAACTAGCTGATCCTCGAGGCCTCTTGGCCTCCCTCTCCTCTCGCTCTCTACGACGGTCTGTCTCAATCTCGCGAGCTATATTAACAGCATCCTCAAATGAGTGACTCAGGACCCTCTTTCGGTTCATGAAGATACAGATAGGATAAATAAGCCCATCAACAAAGTGCATGATCCTCTCCCGATCAGTAGGAACCATCCACGATGCATATCTGGCTAACTTTGTAAATCTGACCTCATACTCTGACACTGTCATGTCCCCCTGGTGGAGCCACTCAAACTGCCTGCGTAACTCCTCCCTCTAAGATAGAGGTATCCACATCTCCAAGAAAATAATGGAGAACTCCTGCCATGTCAATGATGCCGCACCTGCCGGCCTACGGCGCTCATAAGCCTCCCACCAAGCGAAGGCTGCTCCCTAAAACTGGAAGGTAGTAAAGGATACACCGCTCGACTCCAGAATCCCTGCTGTACGGAGCATCTGACGGCACTTTTCCAGAAAACCTTGGGCGTCCTCGCCCGGAGTACCACTGAAAAAAGGAGGAGAAAGTCTGTTAAACCTCTCAAGACGACGCTGCTCATCGTCGGGCACTATTGGGACCCTGTCCCCCTGAATTTGAACAAATAGCTGAACTGGAGCTACTGGCTGGGCTAGTGAGGCCTCAGGTGTCTGAAGGCCCTGCACTACCTGCTCTAGAGTGCGAGTTGCGAGGGTTTGATGACCACCCCCGGTCCCAAATGTAGCTGTAACAACCCGACTCATCGTTACGGGAGTTAGCGCCCTGTTTTCTTCATTTAATACTTCAATATACTAATTTATATGTGTTCGGAAAGTTAAAAGTAAATCGGAGGGGATTTAGATAGAAATGAGGCCATAAACCTCTTTATGAGAAGAATAGTTTGGAAAAGTCATACGAATGTTGACCAATGAGTTAGACAGCTCGGAATGGAATTATGACGATTCAACTAATTTAGAGGGATCATTTATGACTTAGGAGAGCAATCGGAATCGAATTTGGAGGTCCGGTGTAGTTTTAGGCTTGAATTGGCTAAGGTTGAATTTTGGCGAAATCCAAATAGTAGGTGAGATTTTGATCCGGGGCTCGGAATGAAATTTCGAGAATTGCAGTTGTTCCATTAGGTGATTTTGGATATGCGTGCAAAAATTTCATGTCATTCGGAGGTGTTTAGGTCGGGTTTTGTATTGAATGCTAGTTTTGGAAGTTTTAAAGAAACTTAGGCTTGAATCCGTGTGAAATTGGTGATTTTGATGTTTACGATGGTGTTTTTATGTTGCGAGTAAGTTTGAATGAAGTAATGTGATGTGTTTGTGCATTTGGTTGAGGTGTGACGACTCGGCCCGTTGTCACGGGAATTACCACCCCGTTACCTTGCATTTATGTGTTTTATGCTTTTATATCAGTGTTAGAGTCTATCGGGTGAGTTAGGAGTGATTTAGATTGAAAATGAGGGCATATAGCCTTTTTGAAGGAAGCTTGAATGTGAAAAGTCAACCTAGAGTTAACTCTTTAGTTAGAGGGCTCGGAATCAGATTCTGATGATTCAGTTAGTTCCGGGAGGTAATTTGTGAATTAGGGGAGCAATCGGAATTTAATTCGGAGGCCCGGTGTAGAAATAGGCTTGAATTGACTAAGGTTGAATTTTGGCGAAATCCGAACGATAGGTGTGATTTTGATCCGGGGGTCGGAATGGAATTCCGATAATTTTTGTAGCTTCTTCATGTGATTTTGGATATGTCCGTAAATTTTCAGGTTATTCGGACATCGTTTGGTCTGTTTTTTATCGAAAGTGTATTTTCGGAAGTTTTTGGAAACTTAGGACTTGATTTGATGAAAATTGATAATTTTGATGTTATTTCGGTGATTTGATCACTCGAGCGAGTTCGTGTGATGTTTTAGAGTCAATGTGCATATTTGGTTTGGAGCCCCGAGGGCTCGGGAGTGTTTCGGAGGTGTCTCGGAATAATTTCGGACTTAGAAAATGGGCAGAAATTGCAGAAACATCTGCTGTGAATTGTGCCGATGAACAGTGCATATGAATAGTGCACGTGAACAGTGGACATGAACAGTGCACATGACCAGTGCACATGAACAGTAACCATGAATAGTGCCGGACAGAATATATTTGAGGTCCGAAAATATATTTTTGCCATTTTTGACGATTTGGAGCTCGGATATGGCGATTGTTCGAGAGATTTTTGCAGAAAACAATGGGGTAAGTGTTCTTAACTCAATTTTGGTGGTATAACTCGAATCTATTGCAAGTTTTAGTGTTTAATTTGAGAATATTTGTTGAAAATGGTAGAAAACCCTCTTGGATTGAAATAGTGATTTAAGGGGTTAAATGAATTCCAATTTTTGTGAATTTGGTATGTACGGACTCGTGGCGAGATGAGGATTCCGGAAATATGAATTTCGAAATTTTTCGAGATGTGGGCCCAGGGTCGATTTTCATTATTCCGGACAGAATATTGTAAAAATTATATTTTGCCTTATGAACTAGTTTGTTAAGTAGAATTGATGATATTAAGTCAATTGTGTATAGATACGATTGGATTGGAGCTGAATTTGAAAGGAAAAGGCATTGCTATGGATTGAGTTATTCGGAAACATTCGAGGTAAGTGTTTGTTCTATCCTAGCTTGAGGGAATAGGAATTGAGTTTATGTATAAATTGTGATATGTGGAGTCCGACGTATAGGCATGGTGACGAGTATCTATATGTTGGGGGTCGAGCATGACTGTGAGTCTTAAAAATGGATTAAATTCTTATTAATCCTAAGTGATTATGTGAAGGGAATTATTATTGGTTTTATACCGGTAAAATACATATAGAGTATTGAATAAAGCAGTATTGGTATTACACCGGTAACAGAGGTAAATTGTTGATTTATTATCATTTATTGGTTTTATACCGGTAAAATACATATAGAGTATGAATAAAGAGTTATTGGTATTACACCGGTAACAGAGGTAAATTGTTGATTCATTATCATTTATTGGTTTTATACCGGTAAAATACATATAGAGTATAGAATAAAAAGTTATTGGTATTACATCGGTAACAGAAATAAATTACTGATTCATTATCATTTATTGGTTTTATACCGGTAAAGTACATATAAATTGTTGATTAAGAGTTATTGGTATTACACCGGTAACGGGGATATATCGTTGATTTATTGTCATTTATTGGTTTTACACCGGTAATATAAATATTGTTGAAGTGAAGATTATTGGTTTAATACCGGTAATACTTTTATACATTCACTGTTGATCAGAGATTATTGGCTTATTGACGGTAATATATATTAAAGAATTGGGATCGTGTGGCTTGCCGACCACTTATATATTAAAGAATTGGGATCGTGTGGCACGCCGACCACAAAGTGATTTGAATCTTGGCATTGACCATAGTTGCCGGTAGCCTATTGATACATTTGGGAGCGGGTGGTACGCCTACCACAAGATATAAAAAGTCTATTGATACATTTGGGAGCGGGTGATACGCCTACCACAAGATATGAAAAGTCTATTGATACATTTGGGAGCGGGTGGTACGCCTACCACAAGATATGAAAAGCCTATTGATACATATGGGAGCGGGTGGTACGCCTACCACAAGATATGAAAAGCCTATTGATACATTTGGGAGCGGGTGGTACGCCTACCACAAGATATGAAAAGTCTATTGATACATTTGGGAGCGGGTGGTACGCCTACCACAAGATATGAAAAGCCTATGGTTACGTTTGGGAGCGGGTGGTACGCCTACCATAAGATATGAAATGAAAAATGAATTGAGACATGAAAGTAAGATTTGTTCCGTTGATCAGATTACTCCGGATATTGTGAGTTATTGACTGTTTTTTTAGAGCAGATTATATATATATATATATATATATATATATATATATATATATATATATATATATATATATATATATATATATATATATATATATATATATATATATATATATATATATATATATATATATATATATATATATATATATATATATATATATATATATATATATATATATATATATATATATATATATATATATATATACTTCGCCGGGATAGGCCAGGCACTTACCAGCATATGGGGTCGGTTGTGCTGATACTACACTCTGCGCTCTTTTTGCGCAGATACAGGTTACGGACAGCAGCAGCGACAGTAGCGATTGTGGATATTCTGACTATTGAGACTACGAGGTAGCCTTGCGGGCGTCCGCAGGACCCGTTGTCTCTTCTATCTATGTATTTCATTCTGTTATCTCATGTATTCGAGATAAACAGCTTATAATTCTTTCATACAATTATGTGTATTATTCTTAGAAGTTTGTGAGTATTGTGACACCAGTCTTGGGTAGTGTATCATATTTGGGTTTTTCTGTATCATATTGGATAAAATTGACTAAGTCTTCCGCTAAGTTTAATTATTTCGCTGTAATTGTATGATTTTGTTTAAATTCTTAAGAAGATAGTGGTAACTAATGAAAAATCTAAGTAACAGTTGGCTTGCCTAGCTTCCACTAGTAGGCGCCATCATGACTCCCGATAGTAGGAAATCCGGGTCATGACAATTTGGTATCAGAGCACTAGGTTGCACAGGTCTCACAACTCACGAACAACCTTAGTAGAGTCTGAGGGATCGATACGGAGATGTCTGTATTTATCCCCCAGAGGCTACGGAGTTAGGAAAATATTCCTTTCATTCTTTCCTATCGTGCGAGTTTGTTCTTCAAATGTTAAGTTGAATTTCTTCTCTTGTCTTCCCACGAATGGCGAAGGCATGTAATGCTTCTTCAGCCGACAATGGCACAGGCTGGTGATAGATCAACGATGCCTTCAGAAGTTTTATGAAGTTTCGGATAAGTTTCAACAAACTCTTCGCTATCTCTTTCAGTGGTGCATTATTTGAGAACCCAAGGTAATTTATTGACTGTTGCTATTAGATATTGTAGAATGCGGGAATAGTTGAAGGTGAGAGGGTTGATTCTACTGTGTTTCAGGTAGCGAGTGAAGTAGTGGAAACACAATGTATTTACTAACTGGCTGTGGTTTTAATGGATCTTGACGTCTGGTTGATTTATTTAAAGTTGTGAAGGATAATTATTGTGGACTATCAGGATGTTGTGACTTTGACTTATAGCCAAAAGGGGGGAAATCCACTATTAGTGAATGGATCGGATGGCCATATATTATGTCAGTTTTGGCTTGGAATGTATATATATGGTATGGAAAGGTCCCCCAAATAAATTATGCATATTTGAGGCTTAGTACTCTGCAGGGGGTAAGAATTAGCCCAAAGAATAATAAAGAGTATATGAGCAAATAGGGTAGTTCCACAGTGTCAAGCTAGCATAGCAAGAGAGGTAATTGGTCGTCAATGTTTGTGACAAGCCTATGAATAGGGCAGACCGGCCAATGCGACATTACCTACTCAACCCTATTTGTAGAAATGTTTTGGAAGAGTTTACCTCCCTAACTCTTTGAAAGGTATGGCATGTATGGTCTAAATGATCATGCCAGGTTATTATGATAGTGGCCGAATATGTCGTCATGTCCAATAAGTTAGCTGATCCTCAAAGGAGTTGTTATGAATGTGGCAGGTTGGAGAAATATAATTTATGAAGGCACTCAAGCTACGTGCCCATTGCAGTAAATACTTAGCTCACATGACCAGCCAGAGTTAGAGGTCAGGATGTTTGACGCGGAGGTGAGACTCCTAAAGGTGGAGATCTAGTTGTTGACATAATTTCTATGGTGTGACTGAGGTCACTACACCAGATGATGTTATCACATGTACAATTCTGATTGTTATAAAAGGAATATTTTTCCTCAATTTGATTTGATCTTTGAAGAATTGAGGCAAGTCCTCTTAATATGCTCTGCTCATGAGTGAGCTTCGTAATCATCAAATCTACTTATGTGAATACTCACACTATGCTATTAAATGGAGATAATTATCTCTATTATTATGTATTGGTCACTAGGAATGTGAGGTCAAAAGTGACTTTATATTAATTATTACAATGGGAATTGATGTAATTCCTGAAATAACTATTTTCAATGGTTAAATTGTATACCCTGCCGGTATGAGGGTTCTTTTATGCTGTGATACTCTTTGACGGACAATAGTTGAAAAGAAGAAAGAAAGGAAATGAAAAACATCAGTGGCACAATGTGCAAATACTTGTGATTTAGAGTGGAGGATGAGATCCTCAAAATTTTTGTATAGCATGAAAATATTTGTTT
Organism: Nicotiana noctiflora; assembly: GCA_032618575.1. NCBI lineage: Eukaryota > Viridiplantae > Streptophyta > Magnoliopsida > Solanales > Solanaceae > Nicotiana > Nicotiana noctiflora. The sequence continues at coordinate 94,065 of JASVEL010001358.1, read as the reverse complement.
TAAAAACCGAGCTGCAAGCTGCGGTAAATATCATATGAGGACAAGGTCCTGGTGGTGAAAAGTTTGTGTTTAAAATTTTCCCTTTCTGGAAATAAAAATCTAGCATAATATCCTAAATTTGAGCCATGCCTGTTAGGATTATTTGACAATCCTTGCATAGTTTTTATTCATATTTACCCATTTCAATTTTGTGACCGTTGAGTTCTAGACTTTGAGGCGAGCACCAAGCAAGGATAAATATGATGCATTAATTCGGGAAAGTAATCATGAGGTTTCCATACCTCATTGTGAGTAAAGTGGGAGTTTTGGAATAAGATATTTGATAACAGGGTTAATTGACAATGTTATAATCTAAGAACAACTCTTATGGCCAGGACTTCAGGGTCATGGATATGTGCATATGTATGAGGTGTTCGTGCCTTATTTAGACTTGTTCGTTGTAGTCTTCATTGTTTCCATATTGACTTACTCCTGCAGTCAGGAGGAGCATGCGCAGCATCTCAGAGTGACTTTGCATACTCTGAAAGATAGCCAACTATATGCAAAATTTTCGAAGTGTGAATTTTGGCTAAGTTCGGTTGCATTCCTGGGTCATATTGTGATGGCAACAGGTATTCGGGTTGATCCGAAGAAGATTGAAGCAGTCAAGAACTGGCCTAGACTGACATCAGCCACAGAGATTTGGAGTTTCTTGGGATTAGTGGGTTATTATCGGCGATTCATGGAGGGGTTTTCATCTATTGCAACCCCACTGACCAGATTGACATAGAAAGGTGTTCAATTTGAATGGTCAGATGAATGTGAGGCGAGCTTTCAAAAGCTCAAAACAGCCTTGACCACAACACCGGTATTGGTTTTACCCACGGGTATGGTATCTGGATCGGGTGGCACGTTGCCACGGGTATGTCATTGGAGCGGGTTGCACGCCGCAACAGTGTAATGTGAAAATAGAGTTAGTTATATGTTACCTGGTATACAATACTTCCTGGCTTCTAAGGAAAAGTCCGTATTGAGTATCGCTCGGCGAATGGCACATCGGTTGTTTCCTTTCAGGATTTGATAACATACATTAATTGTTTCACCGTGGGTGAGGTTGATTGTTTGGGTTCAGACCTAGATCTATGCGTGGCTGACCGTTTGAGCTTGGTAACTTGAGGTGCTTCATGAGTAATAGTGTTTGAATAGAATCACGAATCGTGGCAAAGCCACGTGATGTTATGACCTCTCGAGGAGGATTCAGGTACTCTATGATGTGAGACGGGATATCAGTTCTATGTTATGATGGTGCAAAGGAATTGAATTACAGCTCTTTTGTTGGAGACAATTGTCATGATTTGAGTATGTTCGGACGTTTTTATTGGAGCCTGTGTTTTGCTCGTCGCGGCTTAGGCCGGTGTTTGAGGTGTCATGTCACAAGTGCGGTGTGTTATAACCGAAATGATTATTTGAGTCATTATTGAGAGCAAGAATATGCGATTTCAGTTGGTTAGAAAGGTAATATCGAGATTTGTGTACGAAATCTGTTATGGTATCAGTTAAAAGGGAAATGGATTCATGAATGGTTGACCTGAGAGATGGATTCGATATATCGAGTGTTCGGTTGCCGTGGGCGGGATATGAAGGTATTGGAATAAGACTCTATCTAATGAGAAAGGTTATTTTTTTCTGCTAGTATTTGGTTATTGTGGCCAATTGTTGTGACTAGAGACCATCGTCTCGAGCGATTGGGTTGTTTGATACATCATATGCTCTCACCCGGAGTGGCGAGTATGGGTTATTGTAATGGTTTCGGGTGTATCCTTAGTATAGGCATGGGATTAGCATTTGGTATATGATTTCAGAAAGTGCAATGTGGTTTATGGTTCAGATGGTCTATGAAATTTCAGCTATATGGTATTTTCGGACTTATGTGAGATAGGGTGACGTGTGATCGCCCCGAATATATGCTTGGTAAGATCATTCAGATATTGGGTTGCTTCTAGTACCACTCTGGTACGCTTGAGGACGAGCGTTTTGCTTAAGTTGGGGAGAATGTGACGACTCGGCCCGTCGTCACGGGAATTACCACCCCATTACCTTGCATTTATGTGTTTTATGCTTTTATATCAGTGTTAGAGTCTATCGGGTGAGTTAGGAGTGATTTGGATTGAAAATGAAGCATATAGCCTTTTTGAAGGAAGCTTGAATGTGAAAAGTCAACCTGGAGTTGACTATTTAGTTAGAGGGCTCGGAATCGGATTCTGATGATTCGGTTAGTTCCGGAAGGTGATTTGTGACTTAGGGGAGCAATCGGAATTTAATTCGGAGGTCCGGTGTAGAAATAGGCTTGAATTGGTTAAGGTTGAATTTTGGCGAAATCCGAACGGTAGGTGTGATTTTGATTCGGGGGTCGGAATGGAATTCCGATAATTTCTGTAGCTTCTTCATGTGATTTTGGATATGTCCGCAAATTTTCAGGTTATTCGGACATCGTTTGGTCTGGTTTTTGATCGAAAGTGTATTTTCGGAAGTTTTTGGAAACTTAGGACTTGATTTGATGAAAATTGATAATTTTGATGTTATTTCGGTGATTTGATCACTCGAGCGAGTTCGTATGATGTTTTAGAGTCAATGTGCATACTTGGTTTGGAGCCCCGAGGGCTCGGGAGTGTTTTGGAGGTGTCTTTCAATAATTCCGGACTTAGAAAATGGGCAGAAATTGCAGAAAAATCTGTTGTGAATAGTGCCCATGAACAGTGCATATGAACAGTCCACATGAACAGTGGATATGAACAGTGCACATGAACAGTAACCGTGAATAGTGCCGGACAGAATATATTTGAGGTCCGAAAATATATTTTTGCCATTTTTGACGATTTGGAGCTCGGATATGGCGATTTTTCGAGAGATTTTTGGAGAAAACAATGGGGTAAGTGTTCTTAACTTAATTTTGGTGGTATAACTCGAATCTATTGCAAGTTTTAGTGTTTAATTTGAGAATATTTGTTGAAAATGGTAGAAAACCCTCTTGGATAGAAATAGTGATTTAAGGGGTCAAATGAATTCCAATTTTTGTGAATTTGGTATGTACTGACTCATGGCGAGACGAGAATTCCGGAAATATGAATTTCAAAATTTTTCGAGATGTGGGCCCGGGGTCGATTTTCACTATTCCGGGCAGAATATTGTAAAAATTATATTTAACCTTATGAACTAGTTTGTTAAGTAGAATTGATGATATTAAGTCAATTGTGTATAGATACAATTGGATTGGAGCTGAATTTGAAAGGAAAAGGCATTGTTACGGATTGAGTTATTCGGAAACATTCGAGGTAAGTGTTTGTTCTATCCTAGCTTAAGGGAATAGGAATTGAGTTTATGTGTAAATTGTGATATGTGGAGTCCGACGTATAGGCATGGTGACGAGTATCTATATGTTGGGGGTCGAGCATGACTGTGAGTCTTAAAAATGGATTAAATTCTTATTAATCCTAAGTGATTATGTGAAGGGAATTATTATTGGTTTTATACCGGTAAAATACATATAGAGTATTGAATAAAGAGTTATTGGTATTACACCGGTAACAAAGGTAAATTGTTGATTCATTATCATTTATTGGTTTTATACCGCTAAAATACATATAGAGTATGAATAAAGAGTTATTGGTATTACACCGGTAACAGAGGTAAATTGTTGATTCATTATCATTTATTGGTTTTATACCGGTAAAATACATATAGAGTATAGAATAAAAAGTTATTGGTATTACATCGGTAACAGAAATAAATTACTGATTCATTATCATTTATTGGTTTTATACTGGTAAAGGACATATAAATTGTTGATTAAGAGTTATTGGTATTACACCCGTAACGGGGATGTATCGTTGATTTATTGTCATTTATTAGTTTTACACCGGTAATATAAATATTGTTGAAGTGAAGATTATTGGTTTAATACCGGTAATACTTTTATACATTCACTGTTGATCAGAGATTATTGGCTTATTGACGGTAATATATATTAAAGAATTGGGATCGTGTGGCGTGCCGACCACTTATATATTAAAGAATTGGGATCGTGTGGCACGCCGACCACAAAGTGATTTGAATCTTGTCATTGGCCATAGTTGCCGGTAGCCTATTGATACATTTGGGAGCGGGTGGTACGCCTACCACAAGATATAAAAAAGTCTATTGATACATTTGGGAGCGGGTGGTACGCCTACCACAAGATATGAAAAGTCTATTGATACATTTGGGAGCGGGTGGTACGCCTACCACAAGATATAAAAAGCCTATTGATACATTTGGGAGCGGGTGGTACGCCTACCACAAGATATGAAAAGCCTATTGATACATTTGGGAGCGGGTGGTGCGCCTACCACAAGATATGAAAAGCCTATTGATACATTTGGGAGCGGGTGGTACGCCTACCACAAGATATGAAAAGCCTATGGTTACGTTTGGGAGCGGGTGGTACGCCTACCACAAGATATGAAATGAAAAATGAATTGAGACATGAAAGTAAGATTTGTTCCGTTGATCGGATTACTCCGGATATTGTGAGTTATTGACTGTTATTTCAGAGCAGATTCTTTCCTTATAAACGTTCGATAACGTTTTATGTTGTTGTGTATGTGTGTGTGTGTGATATATAGATTACTTCGGATATCTTAAATTATGGATTGCTATTTCAGAGCAGAATCTTTCCTTATAAATGTTCGATAATGTTTTCCTGCTGTTGTATATGTATATATCCCAACTGTATAGGTTTATGTGGGTGTCGTGTCCTAGCCTCGTTACTACTTCGCCGGGATAGGCCAGGCACTTACCAGCACATGGGGTCGGTTGTGCTGATACTACACTCTGTGCTCTTTTTACGCAGATACATGTTACGAACAGCAGTAGCGGCGGTAGCACGATTGTGGATATTCCGACTATTGAGACTTTGAGGTAGCCTTGCAGGCATCCGCAGGACCCGTTGTCACCTCTGGCTATATTTTTCATTTTGTTATCTCATGTATTCGGGATAAACAACTTATATTTCTTTCAGACAATTATGTGTATTATTCTTAGAAGTTCGTGAGTATTGTGACACCAGTCTTGGGTAGTGTATCATGTTTGGGTTTTCTGTATCATATTGGATAAAATTGACTAAGTCTTCCGCTAAGCTTAATTATTTCGCTGTAATTATATGATTTTGTTTAAATTTTTAAGAAGAGAGTGGTAACTAATGAAAAATCTAAGTAACAGTTGGCTTGCCTAGCTTCCACTAGTAGGCGCCATCATGACTCCCGATGGTGGGAAATCCGGGTCGTGACATGAGGTCCCGAGGGTCTCGAGGTGAATTCGGATGGCCAACGGGCAAATTTTGAACATGAAATTGCAGCAGAAAAATTGCAGATAGTTGTTGCTCTATGCGATCGCATACACAGGACTGCGATCGCATTGAAGGATCTGAAGGGGTGAAAATCTTACTCTATGTGATCGCGTGAAGGGTATTGTGAACGCATAGGTTGCTGAGAGTGTGCAGTGCGATCACAATAGGGTGTTATGCGATCGCGTAGTATAAGGGGGCCAAGGTATGCGATCGCGTGGCTAGTCCTGCAATCGCAGAGAAGGGATTTTAGGACTTGGAAAATTTGCTCTATGCGATCGCAAGAGTGGAACTGCGATCGCATAGAAGGAGGCGTCTGAGCAGAACAGATTTAATTAATTTCAGACGCGACCCTAATCATATTTTCACTATTTTCACTTTGTTTAGAGAGGGTTTTGGGAGCTTTGAAGAGAGAAATCAATGGGAAAACATTGGAGGTAAGTTTCTTGACTCAAAAACATGATTATATGCTAGAATTAACATCAAAACTCATGAATTTGGGTAGAAATTGTGAAGAATTAGGGCCAAGATTATGAAAACAAAATTTTGACTTTTGAAAGGCCATTCGAACTCCGATTTAGATAAATTTTATATGCACGGACTCGTAGCGAGACGAGGAATCTGTTGGTATAAATTTTGGAATTTTTTTAGAAGCGGGCCCGGGGCCCAGGTTTTACCAACTTGGTGCATTATTGCGTATTTCAAATAAATTGAATTGGGTTATGATTCTTTGACCCGTATTTGATATAATTGTTGTGGTTTTGACTATATTCGATGCACGAGGCGGCAAATTCAAAGTGAAAAGGCATTGCGGACGAGTCCACGGCCGGCTAGAGGTGAGTAGTTAGTGTATATGGTAGCCTGAGTGTTCGAAACCCCGGCTTAGCACATTGTGATGCTAGTAGGGTGTGGCTCGCACCCGATGGCAGGTGCGGGATTGATTGTGACTGGGGATTAAGACTTAGTCCATTCCGGATATGAATATCATGATATATATGGTTGAAACACACACTGTGTTAGATATATTTGTGGGTTGTAAGCCATGTTTGGGGCCTCGTATCGACCTGTAGTATCCTTAGGGGATAGATATATATGTGATAGCTTGATTTGCTTAATCACTGATCTCAGTCCTGGTTTGAAATCACTATGTTGAAATGCTAAGTCACCTATTCTTGGAAAAATCAAATAAATTAAAGTGTTTTAATTATTAATGAACTCCAACTTGGAAATAAATAATTCGAACTGTTGTGTGACTCATATGCATGTTGTGGACTCTGAGGATGGATCGGGCTGCACGTCGCAGCAATTGATATGAGGATCGGGCTGCACGCCGCAGCATTTTACGCTTGGGCTGTAGGAGCCCCTCCAGAGTCTGTACACACCCCGAGTGAGCACCGTCGACGTTAAATGGATCGGGCTACACGCCGTAGCAGTCATGTGCATTGCATTGCATCTTTATCTATTGAATTATCTGTGTTAATTGTAATGTACTGATGTTGCTAGTTCGTAGGAGGAATCGGACTGTAGTTTAGCTTTACTCTGTGGTATTCTGTGGATTTCCTACTTTCAGCTATTAATATATACTTATTACTCACTAAGTACTTAGTACTCACCCCTACTCCATGCACCTTTGTGTGTAGATTCAGGTACACGGGAGGGATAGATGAGCACTCCAACTTCTACCAAAGTTATTTCGAGTTGCTGAGGTAGATGCCGACATTCGTAGAACCTAGATTCTCATTCCATTCAGTTATCATTATATGTTTCAGACTTGAGTATTTCATTCAGTATTTTCTATTACTATTCAGTTTTGTTTAGAGGCTCTACTCGTGACCCCAGATCGTTGGGAGTGTTATTTCATTTTTCGTACTTCTCAGTATATTATTCATATTATTATTATTGGAGTATCTGTTGACTTGTATATTCTTCTTAAGATGTCCTTTTGGGACTGGTCTTTATTGTGAAAACAGTTGTTGGTCTGGCTGGCCTAGCTTTAGTGTTGGGAGCCATCACGACCGGAATTGGGTCGTGACAAGTTGGTATTAGAGCCTAGGTTACTAGGACTTGCGAGTCATGAGCCGGTTTAGTAGACTTTCGCGGATCGGTACGTAGACGTCCGTATCTATCCTCGGGCCTACAAAACTTTCGGAAAAACTTCACTTTTCTTGGATTCATATTCTGCGGTTTGTGTTATCATGAAACTAAAATTTTCCATATTCTATTCTCTCTTAGATGGCGAGAACACATGCTAGAAGACGTGGCGGACGACCACCAGTGGCACCCAGAGGCCGTGGTCATGGTAGAGGTAGGACAGAAGTGCCAGCACCTGCTGACCCACCAGCTGACCAGACTCAGGGTCAGATTCCAGCGCCAGTGGCCCAGGTTCAGGATCAGGTTCCAGCTGCAGGCACCCCAACAGCTCAGGTTCAGGCACCAGCAGTTTCTATTGAGATATTGGGTCTTCAGGAGACTTTGGCCCGGATTTTATCAGTATGCACTGGCTTAGCTCAAGTGGTTGCAGCCTCTACTGCAGCGGCTTCTTCACAGGCAGGGGGAGAAAATCAGACCACCGTGGCTCGCACACCCGAGCCGGTAGTTCAGGGTATTCAGGCACCTGGGGCCTCTCCAGCTCAGCCAGCTACACCCGCTGCACTAGCCCCTGCTCATGTGGTTCCAGTTATGCCGACGACGAGCAGCGTCGTCTAGAGAGATTTGGTAGACTCCAGCCACCCCATTTCAGTGGTGCAGAGGGCGAGGATGCCCAGGGTTTCTTAGATAAGTGCCATAGGATGCTATACAGCTGGTATTCTTGAGTCCAGCGGAGTTTCTTTCACTACTTTTCAGTTTACTGGACCAACGTTCGACTGGTGGGAGGATTTTGAGAGGCGTAGGCCTGCGGGAGCAGCACCTCTCACTTGGCAGCAGTTTTCTACTCTCTTCCTAGAGAAGTATGTACCTCAGTCCCGTCGTGAGGATCTGCGTCGTTAGTTCGAGTGGCTGAAGAAGGAAGATATGTCGGTAACTCAGTATGAGTTGAGATTTACACAGCTAGCCCGTCATGCCATGTGGATGATTCCGACGGATCGAGAGAGGATCAGGAGATTTATAGATGGTCTCATCTATCCCATCTTTATATTGATGACTAGAGAGAGGGCTTCGGCGGTTACCTTTGATGAGGTGGTTGATGCGGCTCATCAGATTGAGACAGATCACCACCGAGAGCGTGAGGAGAGGGAGGCTAAGAGGCCTCGTGGTACTGGTAGTTACAGTGGTGCTCCGTCTAGGGGCATCCTACATAAACCCAAACTCTCGGGTAGGCTCGCCAAATGGGCCATAGAGCTCAGCGAGCATGACATAACCTATCATCCAAGAACCACCATCAAGTCACAAGTACTTGCCGACTTTATCGTCGCTTCAGTATGGGGATATTGCTAGAGGTGGAACAAGAGGCCCTCCGCGCCTCTGCCCATACTATCCTCTGGACCCTCTACACTGAAGGTGCTGCGAATGCCTCGGGATCGGGACTGGGACTTATCCTCGAAGTACCAATGGGAGAAGTAATTCGCCAGTCCATATGATGCCCCGAGATGACTAACAATGAGGCTGCGTATGAGGGTGTGATTGCAGGCATGAAGCTAGACATCAAATACGGAGCCCGTCGGCTCATCCTCCATTGCGACTCTCAGCTCGTAGTAAACCAAGTCGCCGGAACCTACCAAATCAAAGAGCAAAGGCTACAAAAATACCAATCAGAAATTCATAAGCTGATGTAGGAGTTTGATGAATGTCGTTTCGAGAGAATTCCCAGGGGACAAAACGTAGAAGCAGACAGCCTAGCCAAGCTGGCTGCAGCTACCAAAAATATCAACAAAGAAAATGTGGTCACCCTCCTCCATTCAGTCGTCGACCACGTCGAGGTACTCTCTTTAAGCTTGACTTGGGACTAGCGCAACCAGTGTGTATCCTACCTGCAGGACGGGACACTCCCACACGACAAAAAGAAGTCCATGAAACTTCGGGTGCAAGCAGCCCGGTACAGCCTAATAAATCATGATCTCTACAGGAGAACGTTCGGCGGTCCCTTTGCTAAATGTCTCGAGCCACATCAGACGAGGCAAGTATTTGAAGAGGTTCATGAAACTGTGGCGCCCATACAGGGAATCACGCCCTTGTCCGGTGCCTCATACGCGCCGGCTACTACTGGCCCACCATGAAGAAAGAGGGAGCGGCTTATGTCCGAAAATGTAAACAATGCCAAAAGTACGCCCCTATGATACACCAGGCAGGGGAACTCCTCCATTCGGCCAAAGATTAAAACAAAGCCCTCACTATAAAAGACTTTATCTAGCCGCTCAAAATGATCGGCCAAAAGAAATAAAAGAGCAATTCATCATCGCATCAAGTGGGGATACAATTTTCATCTATTTGTACCGTATGAAAATATTTTGTCCTAAAAATGGTTTCATAAAAATGCCTCACTTATATTCTTGCATAATTTTACTCTTTTAGATTATCTTTTACCATGTCTATAACAATGAGGATAGTAGTGTTCCAATTACTTGGAGTCATGGTTATTGTGTAAGCATACAAATATACAGAGAAATTTGTAAAAAGAATACGGATGCATTTGGGTTATCAAAAATGGTGGTTAAAGAAAAAGAGAAAGGCGGTGGATATTGTGGCAATGATAGAATGTAGTTGCAATTGGTTATGATGACAAATGGGACGAATAAAATTTAGAACTGAGCCTCTTTGAAAGTTAGAAGGTTTTTCCTTACAAGATATGACTTTGAATATGGGGATAGACCCCAACGTCAAAGCAACAAATCCAAATGAAAGTGGCAAAATATTTCGGGTTTTATTTTTTTAAACTCACACCGCTTAAATTTTTAATTTCCTAAGTTAATTTGTGATTTTGGAAAAATTGAATACATATTTGTTATGTTGAGGAACGGCATATTAGTTAGGGTTATAATTAACTTTGTTATTCTATGGCTAAGTTGAAATTCATAAATTGACTCATACTATGATATATACATTATGTGAAAATTAACTTTTAAGTTGAAGGATGGTATAAAGTGGAGTATCTTATTTGGAGAGATCGTGTCCAAACTTTAAAAGTTTTTAAGACAATAAGAAAAACATTATATTTATATTTAATACTATAAGATTTTCGGAATACACACGATTCTAGAAAATCGCATCAATATTAATTAAGTATTATATTTTTTTTGCATAGATTCACACACATATCGAGTACTATTTAAATAAAAAATAAAATGACATGCATAAATCAACAAATAAAGATAATTTTATGAGAAAAGATAAGATTCTCTTGCTTTTCATGATACTAGTATAACAACTCGTGGGATGCGCGGATAATTTGATAATATGATCTAATATATTATATATTGACTTAATAAATATTAGTTGTATTTTATTATTTTATATAGTGTGCAAAAATATAACATAATCTTTACATAATTAAATGATACACATCATATAGTAATCAAATAAAAAAATTGATGATTTTTATTTTTATTATTGAATTAGCAAGTACTTAGAACTATTGATAATTTGCTGAGTGTTATCTATTTATCTTTTATTTAATTTATTTAAAATATAAATATCATGAACTTATCTCTATCTTCGTACATTCCTTTCTACTATAATACTTATTTGATTAGTTTTCAAATTTTATACTTTATTAAAAATTTAAACAAAGTAATAATTTTTTTATTTATAGATAATTTATTTTATTTTATTTTAGAATATTTGTAAAACTCCAACTTGAAACTACTCCCCAATTTGAATGGTTTTTTTATTATAGCTAATTATAAAATAGATTTTTTATAATTTAATTAGAGTAACCAATTAATTAAAAATTAAGATTCGAAGGTTAAAAGTTAAAAAAAGTAAGCAGACTACTTCCCAACTTGAGTATGTAGTGTTTTTATGTTTAATTTTTTAATATTTTTGTTTTTACTGTAGCTAATTTAATTTTTTTTCTTAGTTTTAGTTTTTCAATTTTAAAATAATTTTAAAACTCCAACTTGAAACTACTCCCAAGTCGAAAAATGCCACTTGAAAAATATTTTGTCTTAACAATGGCACTTGACTTCTTGTAGTTTTCATTTGAATTGAAAGTTATTTTCTTTTTTTTTTTTTTCTTTTTTATTTTAAAAAATGTGTAATTAAATTAGTTTTTAAAAGGAAGGGGAGTGGAGGAAGTGAAATAGTTGGTGGTTTTTATAAAATGGTAATTCCTATTTTTACTTTCTAATAATTTGGAGCAATGTCTTAAAATTCCAAATGTCTTTTTCGTATTTTGCCACTTGGCTTCATGAGGGGCTTTTGTCTTCTGCTTTTAATTATAGATATATAGATATATATAAATAATTAAATAAAATGTGCTCTATATTTTCATAAAACTCCAACTTGAAACTACTCCCAAATTTGAATTGGCAAATTTTTATTTTTTAATTTTGTTTTTTATTTAAAATAATTTAAAACACTCACTTTGTTGGAGCTTTGTTCTAAAAATCAATACTTGGCATCTTATTATTATACCACTTGGCATCATATAATTATTTATTTCACTTTTTGTATATACCACACACACACACACACACACTTATGTTAAAAAGATAGTTTATTTTGTCTTAAAATGACACTTTTAATTATTAATATTTTTGTTCTTTTAATGTAGCAAATTTACTTTTTAAAATATTTTTAATTTTAAGATAACTTAAAACTCCAAAGTGAAACTACTCCCCAATTTGAATGAATAATTTTTTTTCATTTTTTTAATATAGCTAATTATAATATAACTATTTTTATTAATTCAAATAGAGTAACCAATTAATTCAAAATTTAAGAAGTTTTTTTTTAGTTAAAAAGTTAGTTTATTTTGTCTTAATATTACCACTTGGCTTTTTGTGATTATGCCACTTGTCTTAACTAGTAGTCATACCCGCGCGATGCGCGGTTGATATTAGAAAATATGAATTAATTTAAATTATGATCGGGGTTATTTGAACATATTAGATCGTATTGTTTTATAAATTTTAATTGTCATCATATTTGTCAATACGAAATACCTAATAATAAAATCTCTATTAAATTAAATATACTTATATACAATAACAATAACAATATACCCAACATTATCCCATACCGTGGGATTCGATGATGGTAGTGTTACGTAGACTTTACCCCCATCTTGTGAGGATATTATATTACCAATATTTAGTATTATTATATTATTAATAGATATTTTTATTAGCATATTACGTTGTTTAATATTTTTATCTACTACTATCTTTCTGTAATATAATAGAAGATTTATATTTTATTAATCTAGAAATATATTTTTATTTAAATTTTATTCTTTTGTTCTTCAGCAATATTATTTGCATTTTAATGACTAAAATATCTATTAAATTAAAGGGACTAATAAAAAATATTTTTTGTTCTATATTATTCTTTATTATATATAATATTTAGTATTATTATATTGTTAATAAAAATTTATTAGCATATAAATTTGTATAATATTTTTTATTACTACTTTCTTTTTGTAATATAATAAAAGATATATTTTATTACTCGTGAAATATTATTTTATTTTAAATTTTATTTTGCTATTCTCAATAATATAATCTGAATTTTAATTGATAAAATCTCTATTAAATTAAAGGAACTAATATAGTCATCGAATAATTTTTTTGTTCTGTATTTTTCTTATTATATTATCCAATATTTAGTATTATTACATTGTTAATAAAAATATATTAGCATGTTACTTTGTTTAATATTTATGTTTGCTGCTTTCTTTTGTATAATATTTTTCTTATAATCTTGATGAGTGAATCTTTATATAAATATAAACATAGATATATAATTTAAATTAATTAAAAATAGCTTAGATTTTATTGTAAAAGTGCCAAATAACTTTTTCCCGATACTATTAAATTAGTACAACAATATTCTCTCTCTTTTAATGGAAAGAAACAACTATTTGTCTTAGTATACATTTGTTAAAATCGAGGCATCTAATAAACACTCTGAATTTTTAATTTTCAAAAGAAAAGGGAAGGTTCAATTTTTAAAGTGATGCTAATTCTTGAGTACTCTTTCCATTTGTCTGATTATGTCGGCGGTTAATAATTTAGACTTGGAGTTGTTATGTTTTTCGAATTTTTAGTTTAAACAAAGCATTTTAAAAAATTATCCATGCTGTAGTAAACTGAATTGGAAGATTAAAGATTTTTTAAGTTTTTATTTATTTTAAATTATTTTTGAATATCAAAATTTTTTGGAGGTTTGTTCCTAAAATTTGACAGTAGTTGAATTTTGGTGAAACTTGGCATTCTTGGACTTTTTTGCTATTTATTCTCTATAATAATATAATATAATATAATATAAATAATTATAGTAATATATAATAACAATATATATATATATATATATATATATATATAATATAATATAATATAATAATAAATAATTATAGTAATATATAATAACAATATATATATATATATATATATATATATATATATATATATATATATATATATATATATATATATATATATTAGGAATAACTACTCCCCAATTTGAAGTGATCATTTTTTTTCTTATTTTTATTTTTTATAAATATTTAAATTCAAAAAAATAACTAACTATTAACTAAAAAACTAATTATGCCACAGTGGCTTTTTTAAGATAACTTAAAACTCCAAAGTGAAACTACTCCCCAATTTGAATGAATAATTTTTTTTTTATTTTTTTTAATATAGCTAATTATAATATAACTGTTTTTATTAATTCAAATAGAGTAACCAATTAATTCAAAATTTAAGAAGTTTTTTTTAGTTAAAAAGTTAGTTTATTTTGTCTTAATATTGCCACTTGGCTTTTTGTGATTATGCCACTTGTCTTAATAATGCGCTTTTGCCTCTCCTTTTAATATATATAGATAGATCGTTTACATGTTAGTAATAGTGAAATTACTTATTGGAGCACGGAGAGGGAGAAAAGGTAAATAATAGTTACAAAAAATGGAAATTAAGATCACACAAATTTTATGATTGATATACCATATTGATAAGTTAATGTCATTTTAAATGTACAAGTATGATCATATAACTCTATTTTATGGAAGATGTTATTGAAAATAATGGTGAAATTCTTGAAGAAATTGAACGATTATGATAAGACAATCATATGCTTTTCTAATGTTAGAATATCAATTTATAAATATAATATGCCAACAATCTTATGTACTTATATATCTTATTATTAAGTAGAGTGAAATTATACTAATTTTCTTGTTTTCTTTTTTAGCTAGATAGGGAATTTTGATAACAAGAGTCCTGAATCCTGATACTAACAAAGCAACCTAAATGGAAATATACATCGTGACTATCATTTATAAACAAAGTATTAGGTGAGGTATCCTTCATTACATATTTTTTTTTTATCTCATAAAATCTAATAAGATAAAAAGACAGAGGCGGATCCAGGATTTAAAGATAGCGGGTGCACTGTAACAATACCTCAACAGTGTTTGTAAGCAATAGGGTCACGACGGAACCAAATACTCGATGACTTTAGACGGACTAATAACTGGTGGTTGCATGTGGGATTTGAAAATTAAGGAAGAAGTTTTCTGTACGGAGAGAGATAAAAGAAAAAGGAACGGGGTAGTAGCTAAAAATATGGGTTATCATATTAAATTGTCCTAGTGAAAATAAAAAATATGGGAAGCAGCTATGTAGCTGTAAAGATTTGAACTCCGGTATTTAACATTAAAGCAGCAGCACCTACCAGTGCACCCAAAGTGCTTTTAAGTATGTGGGGTCACAGATAAATATATATCATAATTTGGAAGTATATACACATCTATATCGATAATTTCTTTCGAGATTACCGGGTGCCGGTGACCCTCTCCTCTCCACGTGGGTCTGCCCTTGTAAAAAGATTGACATATATCTAATTAAACTTTGATGATACTATTTTATCAAGTATGGACTATATGACTCGGTATACAAGTGAAACACTTGTGTCAAGAAACTAGTTATTTCAAAAAAGTGAGATCCGTAGAGAAATGCAGTTATTTTAAAACGGTTTCTAAACCGCCAAATTGCCCTCACACTACTTATGCCATCAGCCACATTTCCTTGACAAAACAACATGTTCTCTTCTTAACCATCTCTAGTTCCGTTCCACAATGTCGCCTACTGAGATTCAATTAGCAGCCCCTTCCGCTCCAATTACACCAGAATGTGTCGCAAATCAAGATGTTCTTCCAAGAAAAAGACCCAAAGTTAACAACTTGGAATTTTGTCCTCTACTTCCTTGGTCCACTGGTCTATTTGATTGCTGTCAAGATGTACACAGTTGTAAGTTAATAGTATAATTTTTTGAGAAGCGTGCTCCGTTCACTGTACTTCTTATGTTTTAGGCTTTGTCCTTTCAACATTAATTAAACAAAATGGGAGTTTTCCCTTTCATTTGTTGTTCATAGGTTGCTTAACATGCTGGTGCCCGTGTATCACATTTGGCCGCATAGCAGAGATTGTTGACAGAGGATCAACTTGTACGTTTCAAACGAGACGTGTATATATATATATTTTCTTTATTCCCGAAATATACAAACCAAGTTCCAAAGAAATATGATTGATGAAACAATTTTTTTGTGTTTGGTTAAATTAATGCAGCATGTGGGGTGAGTGGTGCACTCTATTTATTAATTTTGTGCGTGACGGGGTGCTCGTGTTTGTACTCATGCTTTTATCGTTCCAAATTAAGAGGACAATATTTCTTGGACGAAATCCCTTGCACTGATTTCTGCAGCCATTGTTGTTGCGAGACATGCGCATTGTGTCAAGAGTACAGAGAACTTAAAAACCAAGGCTACGACATGTCCGCAGGTTTCTTCTATCTCCCTCGTTTATTTGAGAATGTAATTTTACTATAAACAAAAGTAGATAATACTTAAAAGCAAGATAGATTCATCCCATATATAATTACTGCTAAAACTTGCTCCAAATTTGAAGTGGTTCTTCTTTGTTAATTACGTGGATCTAATTTGACATTTAATTGGATAGGTTGGTATGGAAACATGGAAAGGTGTAAACGAAGAGATGTGTTGCCTCCATCAGTTCAAACTGGAATGAAGCGATAGGTTAAAGCACCATCATTCTGCCAATAGTATTGTTAATATATAATGCATATGTCTAGGAATCTGTTGTTCTGGTTTGTTTCCCTCGCAACAAGAAATAGCTGAAGTTGGATTGAATTTTATAGTTTTATTTGTTTGCAAGTCTTTTTCCTATTACTACAGTAATTGTCGAGTCTGTTTGTTATGAATCCCCTCCCCTCCCCTCGCTTGCCCGTTATGCGTAACAATGGCAACATAAACATATAGTGTATGGTTTAACCTAAGACAATCAGAAAGTAGAATTACTGATTTAATTTGTGTGGCTAGAGCTGCCTAAGAAAGGAAATACTACATATTTCATTGTGAAGCTTAGTGTTGACCCTTAATTTTTCAATTTCTGAGTTACTGAGCTCTGTGTGATGACCCGCCATTTCATCACGACCACATAGGTGCCACTTGGCACATAGTTTTGCCACATGGAAGGGTTACATAAGTTGGGACTAGATATTGGTAGAATATTAAAGAATTATGGAGAATTTTCTTGGGAAGCTCTAGATATTTATCCACTTGAAGAAAGGTTCTAGAGAAATATGGAGATTTCTCATGGAAGACCTTAGAAACCTATAGATTTTCTAGTAAAGTCATTGGAATCTACTAGGCTTGTAGAATATTCTAGAGGATAGACTTAGAGCCCGTTTGGATTGGCTTAAAAAAATTGGCTTTTAAGTATAAATGCTTAAAAGCACTTTTAAGTGTTGGAGCTTGTTTTATATATAAGCAGTTAAGTGTTTGGATAAAAGTGTTGGAACTTAAAAAAAGTTATTGAAGTGTTTGGTAAATAAGTGCTGGTAAGCATTTGTTTCTGTTAAAATGACTGAAATATCCTTAAAGTTGTTAACACTAAAGAAAATGATTACGATAACATTTTATTCTAAATTAATACATCTACAAAAAAATTATAATTTAATTCATTTTCAATTTAAACTGATTGCCTAAATATATATTATTTATTTAAATAACATGCAATAATCTATTATTTCACCAAAAAAAATATTTTTTCGGCTCATAGCTTTTAATTCTTTGTTAACATGTAAACTCGTTGAAAATTTTGATTTGGAATATAGTTTCACCAATTTAAAAAAATGAGGGATTAATCAACAACAATCTTTTTTAAAAAAATGTTATGGAAAAAGAAACTAAAACAAAACAATATATATAAAATGTTAAATGTATTACAAAGTTATAGGTGGCTTTACGTTTACAACTTCAACAATTGATAAAGTTTGGGGAATGGCAACAGAGATTGAAAATGACGGTGGAAATGAGAAAAAGAAAAAATTGGGGTATTTCAGAAATTACACATAAGTATTAGGAATAGCAACGTAAATTACTTGGTTAAAGAGGGATGGCTTTTAAGCTAGAAAAAAAAGTTGGGATTACCCAACTTATCATTTTTGGCTTAATTTGGACCTTTTGGCTTAAAAGCATTTCACCTTTAAGCAAATTTTTAGAATGCCAAACACCTCAATAAGCTAAAAAATGACTTAAAAGCTGGTTTGACCAGCTTTTAAGCCCATCCAAACAGGCCCTTATTTGTAAATATATAAGGACTTGTAGAATAATTATTATTTACATACTAGCCCCTAGGTGATTAGTATAAATAGAGGGCATTCATTTGTAATTCATCAACCAAGGAAAACAATCAAGTTCTCTCTAATACAAAGCTTTCTTTAGCAATTCTCTTGTGTTCTAACATTTCTTAGCGATCTTGAGTGTAGTAAGGCTGACTTGGCATAGAAAGAACGTGAGCAGGGTGTGCAAGGTCGTGAGCGAGTTTGCCAAGTGCCGCACATGCGCTTAGTTTAAGACTAAGCATCTGACAACGTGGTACCAGAGCCAGGTTTAAAATAAGGGAATAGCGAACAACGGGGAAATTAACATTGCCAACACCCAAGCCAACGTCATCCAGGATGCTGCTGGCAAGAGCGGCCGTAGAAAAAAGAGAAATGCCACCAACAAGAGCCAGGAGGTGCCACCCGAGGTTGTGTCAAACAAAGGGCTTACATCCCAAGAATCATCTGCCACTGAGATAAGCGAGGATGAAGTGGAAGTCCTGCCCGAGGATGTCTCATTCCGTAAAGAGTGGGTGATGAAGATGAACACGGGGATGGACGTCGTGGAGATCTTTGGCCAACGCTTGGGGAAGGTGGAAGGCACCCTTAGCGTTCTTGAGGGGCACACTCTTGAAGAGATTGAGAGTATCCGAAATGACTTGGAGGGACGTACACAAACCGAGATGAAACTAAGGCAAGCCATTACTGCCTTAGAGTGCAGACTCATGCAGGCGTTGAGTACTATCGATGCTATAAAGGCAAAGATAGATTCACTCGAGGAGCATATCAATACTGGCGTGACCAAGGTATCCAGCAATGTTGTGGTGACGTGAGAGACCAATATTGAGGCTCCCAAACCACCGGTGTTCAAAGGTGTTCGTGACGTACAAGAAGTGGAAAATTTCCTTTGGCACTTGGAAAACTACTTCAGCCACGGTAAAGTGAGGGACGACGAGGCCAAGATCAACATTGCGGTATTGTACCTCTCAGAGACTGCCATGCTGTGGTGGAGAAGGAAGATGGCCGATATGGATAAAGGTTTATGTGCTATTAGCACATTGGATCAGTTCAAAGGCAAGTTCAAGAGATAGTTCTTTCCAAACAATATCTTATACGAGGCAAGGCGCAAGCTTAGGGAATTGAAGCAAACATGGAGCATATGTAACTATGTCAAGCAGTTCACTACCCTTATGCTTCAAATCCCCAACCTAACCAATGATGACTTGTTATTCTACTTCATGGACGGGTTATAAAATTAGGCTAAGCAGGAGTTACAACGCCGACAAGTCACTGATATAGACCAAGTCATAGTGGAGGCCGAATCATTGATGGATTTTAGGCATGACAAGCACGATAAAGGCAATGGCAAGGAGTCAAAGGTTAACAATGTCAAAGGTGGGGGAGATCATGGCAAAGGCAAGAAGATACGTCAACAATACTCCAAGACTCAAGATTCTAAAGAGTCAAGCGGTCATCAGGGCTACGCTGAGAAGAAGGCACATGTCGAGAGGAAGGCACATGCCGAGAAGAAAAGATGCTACATAAGCGGGGGGGCGCACGGCTTCAGGAATTGTTCCGACCTAAAGAGCTTCAGCGCCATAGTCCATGAACGAAAGGAGCAGCCGCAAGGAGAGAGTTCAGGAACTGCACAGCTGGGTATAATCGGATTATGTGGTGTTGTCATAAAGCAAGCAATCCAACCTACCGAGAGTGGCAATCAGTACGTGGATCTCACCATCAACAACAAGCCCGCTTATTCAATGGGGATACTGGAGCAACTCATAATTTTTTGACTGAGGCTGTGGCAAAGAGACTAGAATTGAAGCTTGCTCCAACCAACTCTCACGTCAAGATCGTGCATGCCGAGGTACAAAATTCTTGTGGGGTAGCTAATGGAGTAGGTGTCAAATTGGGTTCTTGGAAAGGTATGACAAACTTTACCGTAACTGTTATGGATATCTTTGACATCATACTGGGGCAAGAGTTCTTTAGACATTATCATACTTTGATTGACCCCTACCTACAATGCCTTTTGGTTATGGAGCGAGAATGAGCTTGCATGGTAATGACTATGCCACACGGACAGATCCAAGCACAAATCTCAACTATGCAGATTGTCAAGGGGATCAAGAAGGGGGAGCCAACGTTCGTGGCAACCATTGCAAATCTAGAGGTAGACAAGAGTTTTCAAGAGACATTGTCGCCTTGCATAGAGAAGTTGCTTGAGGAAAACAAGATGTCATGCCTGAGGAGTTGCCTAACCACTTGCCGCTAGACGAGAGGTGGATCACAAGATCGAGTTGGAACCAGGGGCTATACCACATGTATTTTCCCCATATCGTATGGTACCGCCCGAGCTAGAGGAGCTCAAGAAACAATTGAAAAAGTTGCTGGATGCTGGTCATATTCGCCCATCAAAGGCACCTTTTGGCACACCAGTATTGTTCTGGAAGAATAAGGATGGATCGTTGCGCTTGTGCATAGACTACCGAGCACTTAATAAGGTTACAGTGAAGAATAAGTACCCAATCCCGCTCATTGCTGACCTATTCAATAGACTTGGGCAATCCAAATACTTTACCAAGGTGGATCTTTGAAAGGGCTACTTGCTGAAGGGGATGAGCCAAAAACAGTATGTGTGACAAGATATGGAGCCTTTGAGTGGTTGGTGATGCCCTTCGGCTTAACCAATGCACCGGCCACATTTTTCACCCTTGTAAACAAGATTTTTCATCCCTACCTTAGAGGAACACATGGAGCACTTAAGGAAAGTTTTACAAGTATCACGGGAGAACGAACTATACATCGAGAGAGAGAAGTGAGAGTTTGCACAATCAAAGGTGCACTTCTTGAGCCATGTCATTAGGAATGGCGAACTACGCATGGACGAGGCTAAGGTACGTGCTATCTAGGAGTGGGAGACACCTACAAAGGTAACTAAGTTGAGATCCTTCCTTGGCCTTGTTAACTACTATCGTTGATTTATCAGTGGCTACTCAGCAAAGGCTGTACCATTGACCAAGTTGCTAAAGCAGAACAATATATGGGTTTGGACGGAGCATTGTCAAAAGGCGTTTGAAGGCCTTAAGGTAGCTGTAACAGAGGAGCCAGTCTTGGAATTACCTGACTTTGCCAAGACATTTGAGGTGCACACAGATGCCTCAGACTTCGCCATTGGGTGTGTCCTGATGCAAGATAAGCATCCCATAGCATTTGAGAGTCGCAAGTTAAATGAGACGGAGCGACGTTACATGGTGCAAGAGAAAGAAATGATTGCAATTGTGCATTGCCTTCGTACATGGATACATTATCTGCTCGGGTCGAGGTTCGTGGTCAAGACCGACAATGTGGCTACTAGCTACTTTCAGACGCAGAAGAAGCTCACACCAAAGTAGGCTAGGTGGCAAGACTTCTTGGCCGAGTTTGATTATGTGCTAGAGTACAAACCGGGCAAAGGTAATGTTGTAGTTGATGCCTTGAGCCGGAAAGCCGAGCTTGTTTCCATCACTTCAGCAACTTGGGACATTCGTACGGCTATAAAAGAAGGAATGCAACATGATCCAGCAGCCAAACAACTTATAGACTTAGCCAACTAGAGCAAGACGAGACATTTTTGGGTAGAAGATGGCCTATTACTTACCACGGATCGGATGGTCTACGTGCCTAAGTGTGGAGTCATCAGACGGCAGATCATAAGGAAGAGTCATGATACAATGTGGGCTGGTCATTCAGGCCAACGTCGCACTTGGGCCTTGGTTGAGTCAGTCTACTATTGGCCACGTATACAAGATGACATAGAGTGATATGTGCAGACTTGTCTTATCTGTCAACAGGACAAGTTGAACAAAAACAACCTGCATGACTTTTGAAGCCATTACCAGTTGCAGAGTATCCATGGGAGAGTGTGAGTATGGACTTTATCACTTGCCTATCGAAGTCCGACGGTTATGGTACTATTATGGTAGTCGTGGATAGATTTTTCAAATATGCCACCTTCATGCCTGCCTCACCAGGTTGCACAGCTAAGGAAGCCGCCAAGCTATTCTTTACTAACGTGGTAAAGTATTGGGGCTTACCAAGGCATATCATTATTGATCGAGACCTCCGCTTCACTGGGAACTTTTGGAGAGAGTTGTTCAACATACTAGGCAGGGAACTGCACTTTTCTACTAGTTTCCACTCACAGATGAATGGACAAACGGAACGGGTCAATGCCTTACTGGAATGCTACTTGAGGCATTATGTAAGTGCGCATCAGAAAGATTGGGAAAGGCTCCTAGACATCACCCAATTCTCTTATAACGTACATCGGAGTGGGTCCACGTAGTGGACACCATTTGAGCTAGCCACAGGCCAACAACCACAAACTCCATATTCATTATCAGCTGCATTCGAGGGAAAACGTTTAGGGGCTTATCATATGGCCAAAGGATGGGAGGAGCAGCTCGACACTGCTAAGTCCTACTTGGATAAAGCAGCTAAGAAGATGAAGAAATTTACAGACTATAAGCGGCATCCCACATATTATAGAGTTGGGACATGGTCATGGTGAAGTTTAACCCAAGACAATTCAAGGCACTATAGGGCATGCATCAGAATTTGATTCGCAAGTGTGAGGGGCCATTTAAGATCGTCGCCAAGGTAGGCAAGATCTCATACAAGCTTGACATGCCATTGTATCTTAAGATCTACCCTGTTTTCCATGCCAGCATGCTTAAGCCATATCATGAAGATAAGGATGATCCGAGTAGGGTCCAATCAAGTCGAGCACCAATGACTATCACCGCCTCGCATGATCGGGAGATTGAGGTATCATAGATTACCAAGCCAAGCGAAAACAAGGGCAAAAAGCCATTGTTGTGTTCCTCGTCCATTGTAAAGGGCAATCATCTGAGGAGGCCACGTGGCAATTCAAAGATAAGATCCGAGCGTTTATGCAGCAGCATTGCACTGCGGTTGTTGCAATATTAGGTGGGGGAGAGTGTGATGACCCACCATGTCATCCCGCCACATAGGTGCCATTTGGCACATATTTTTGCCACATGGAAGGGTTACATAAGTTGGGACTAGATCTTGGTAGAATATTTTAGAACTATGGAGAATTTCCTTGGAAGCTCTAGATATTTATGCACTTGTAGGAAGGTTCTAGAGAAATATGGAGATTTCTCATGGAAGACCTTAGAATCTTATAGATTTTCTAGCAAAGTCCTTGGAATCTACTAGGCTTGTAAAATATTCTAGAGAATGGACTTATTTATAAATATGGAATGACTTGTAGAACAATTATTATTTACATACTAGCCCATAGGTGATATGTATAAATAGAGGGCATTCATTTATAATTCATCAACTAAGCAAAACAATCAAGTTCTCTCTAATACAAAGCTTTCTTTAGCAATTCTCTTGTGTTCTAATATTTCTTAGTGACTTGAGTGTAGTAAAGCTGACTTGGCATAGCAATAACGTGAGCAGAGTGTGCAAAGTCGTGAGCGAGTTGCCAAGTGTCGCACGTGCGCTTAGTTTAATACTAAGGACGTGACATTTGTCACACTAACAACACATGTTTTCCTTGACAGATCAAGATGTTTTTTTTCGGGTTCAAACGTGTAATACATATATTAATATAAAATAGTATGACGTAGTCTTTCTACCATACATAGTATTCCAAAACATCTAAGACAGATATGCTTATCTGCACCTGAGGGCTAAGAATAGAAGTTACATGTTTAAACGCGGATAATGTAGCCTTTAGGTATATTTGTCGTTTGTGAAACATACATAGATGAAGCAAATGTAAGAAATTTAGGGGGTTTGGAACTCAATTTCTTGAAATACAAAACCAGCGACGACTAATCATTTTTAATATTTGTGTTGATAAGTTGAACTGTGAATTGACCATGAATTCAAACATGACTTGCTTGTTGCTGCAACAAGCACCGAAAACTTATGATTAAAACTTAAAAGCTTTGAATTGACTTTCACAAGATATGCAAAGTCATCCTTCAAGTACAGGAACATCTATTATATCATTGTCAATCAGTTATGAACATACTTTTTAATTGAGGCTGAAAAAAAGGCTGCCACAGTTGTCACGTCCCCTCTGCATAATATATTAATTCCACCAAAATGAAAGTTAAAAAAAGTTGAATTATGTGTATTGCATGCATGTATGTATGTATATATGAGAAAATAATTAGCTGCTCTTTTTCTGAAATTATCTTTAATGAGGAATTACATACCCTTCTATAGGTTTTGATTAACTCAAGCAACATATTTATCATTTTCTAAAAAATGATTCCTGAATCCCAAACACCATTGCAACTTCCTGTTTTGGACATTTCCCAACCATTAAACTCATCTACTCTATCTTCTCTTGCTGCTGCCTGCAAAGAATGGGGCTTCTTTCATGTTACTAATCATGGAATTTCTAATGATCTTTACACAAAAATTCATTGCCTCTCCAAACAACTCTTCAACCTCCCTTCTGATATCAAACTAAAAGCAGGTCCTTCTTCATCTCTCAAAACTTATACTCCTCATTTCATAGCATCGCCGTTCTTCGAAAGCCTTAAAGTATCTGGACCGGACTTCTTTGACTCGGCTAAGGGTTCTTCAGATACCCTTAAAGCTGAAGAGAATTCAGAATTCAGGTAATTCTCTTCTTGAACATCTAAATTCTACTTTCTTTAACGTTCTCTAATAAATGGTATTCCTTCTTAGTGAGATACTGCAAGAATATGGAAGCAAAATGACAGAGTTAGCGAAAGTCATCCAGAAAACTGTATTGATGAGCTTGGGAGAAGAATTTGGAATGAAGTGTTATATATCTGAATTTGGTAATTGCCATGGTTACTTAAGGATAAATAACTACTCGACCCCTGATAGTTTAGAAAAGGAAGTTGAAGGTCTAGGTATGCACACTGATATGAGCTGCATAACAATTGTTTATCAAGATGAATTAGGTGGACTTCAAGTAAGATCAAAGGATGGACAGTGGGTAGATATTTTGCCATATGAAGGAACTCTTGTGGTAAATATTGGTGACATGTTACAAGCTTGGAGCAATGACAATCTAAGATCCTCTGAACATCGTGTTGTTTTGAAGAAGCCGGTAAATCGCTTTTCGTTAGCTTTCTTTTGGTGTTTTGAGGATGAGAAGGTAATCTTGGCACCTGATGAAGTAGTTGGGAAAGAAAATTCAAGAATCTATAAGCCATTTGTTTGCTCTGAGTATTTAAAGTTTAGAGTGAATAATGAGAAAGGTAAATTTGAGAAAGTTGGTTTTACAGTTAAAGATTTTGCTGGGATTGGATTTAAGTAAAAAGTAGAAGCATGGTTGTCATTTTATATATAGTTGATGATAATCTTGTACATTTCCTCATGTTCCATCATTTCAGCATAGGTATCTAGGAGTTCTGTTTGTGTGAAAGTTTGTTATAGTATAATATTATGGCTTGCTATTTGATGATAATGTTTGCAAGTTATTTTTAAGTGTATTCATTGAATGATAGGAATATGTATCAAGAAAGGCTTTGACCTGACTTTATTAGTAACTGATCAATGCATGTACAGTTGGAAGTCCAACTTCCAACTCATGTCTTTATTAAAATTCTATGTTTGTCCACTTGACATGTTTGAGTTTATTAATTATCAACATATGCAAAGGGCATATTCTAGAAACAAACATAAACTATCTGTTAATTGCTTATTTTCTGAATTCTAAATAATTAATGTATCATTCTCTCATGCCACCAGAAATAGTCGTGGAGATCCAGAAGAGAAAGCAAATCCTGCCTATTGAACATCTTTTTGCTGATAAGATATAAAGAATGGATAAATCATCTTTCAAAAGTTGGTTATTATTCAACAATTGAAACTTTGTCCTCTAGCGCATGGGCGGAATTATAGAATAATTTATAAGGCACGTGAACTCATGATCTCTTCATCAAACTAGATATTTTATGTATATATTTTTTAGAATTAGTCTAATATTATCGGTTACTCTCCTACTCCATAAAAAAAAAGGAATGGTGCTCTTAGTTAAATAGAGTTATTTACTCAAAGCATCCATCTATTTTAAAGAGGAACGTTGACACGAGAAAATGAATCTTTACTGCAACTTAGAAAAAACCCTATAATGTTTTGTCTTCTAGTAGTAAATTATATTAAGCATAATGTGATATGCACCAGAATAAAGAATAGTTTGTGTTAGTAGAACCAAAAGGGGAGTCAGCCTTGGACTACGGGTTTAACCGAATCAGTAGCTTTGATCCAAATCTTAAATTAAAACCACTAACCGAAAAGAACCAAAATTCTAAACTCATAAACTTTAAATTCGATCGGCACTATTGATGCCTATGAATACATTCTGGTTAAGTCATATCAAATGCTTTAGTGGTGGGTTTAACTGTATGGATTCGACAAAATCATCAGCGGGGTCTTGAAAATAAAAGTAGATTTTGCTTTTCTCAGTATTAATATTTTTTTTAACAAGATATAATTTCATTAATAAAGAATCCACAAAGTTCTGTACTGTTTTTAATGGTGACCATATTGTTAATAAAATACTCTAAATAGAATGATCAATTTGTCACCAGTCAACTGTCCAAAAAGTTACTTTAATCAAGTTTCTTTATTTTAATAGGTGATAATTGTTTCCCACATGGGTTTGCTTAGGAATCATAATTAATCAAATACAAAAATCACCATTGATTGGTTTCTTTCTTTCTTTGGCTGGATTATTGTGGGCTTTACATTTTTCACTTTTTATGTTTTTTGGGATACATAAGGGAACTATTGGTGTTCTGATTAGGTATGTCTGGGACCAATCTGTCTATCCCTTAGATTTAGCACTTTGTCGTTTTATTTAAAATGTCAAACTGAGTTGATAAAAATCCAAAAGATGAAATAGTATTCAAACATTATACTAACATGTGATTTTCGTAAATTCTTTTGGATACATTTGTACACCTGATGTAGAACATGGGCCAAAAACGAGCCCGTTTGGATTGGCTTTAAAAAGTGGCTTTTAAGCACAAATGCTTAAAAGTAACTTTTAAGTGCTGGAGCTTATTTTATAAATAAGCAGTTACATGTTTGGATAAAAGTGCTAAAGTGTTTGGAAAACGAGCCCATTTTAGTAAACACTTTTTCTTATTAAAAAGATAAAAATATAAAAACTTTGGTATTATAAAAATGAAGATGAAGAGGAAATAAGAAGGTAATTTTGTTATTATAAAAACTTATAAGGGCAAGAGGGTAATTTTATTGGTCAAACTAAAATGGCTTTTAAGTTAAAATAAAAAAAGTTGGGGTTAGCCAACTTATTGCTTTCGGCTTTTTTAAGCAATTTTTAGCTTTTTTTAAGCAGTTTTTTTTATTGCCAAACACTCCAAGAAATTAAAATGTACTTAAAAGCTAGTTTGACCAGCTTTTAAGCTCATCCAAACACCCTCTTAGTCACATATTAGCAGGAGAAATTGGAAAAAAGGCTAGGCAAAAAGATAAGGTATCTTATTTTAGAACTGCAGCTATAGTTTGATGCAGTTTAAACCTCAGGGGCTGAGATGTATTTACAATACCAAGACATTTTGTATGAGCCATTTTTGGTTGTTAAATATATTTTTTATATAAAAAAATAAGGGAGTCAAATGGCATGTGTTTGTCTAGTTATGATTATACCAATTCATAATGGAAGTCTCAAATCTAGAGGAAGCCACCATGTAATTTTCAACTTGGAAATTTATTGGAAACATGGGCAAAGTGATGCTGGAGAATGTTCATGTTAGATTCCAGTTGGAAATTGTAACTAGGGATGGGCATATTTGGTCAAACCCGAAATTCAAATAGAAATCCGAATTTCTTGGATTTTGATTTGGATTTTGAACTTAATTTTCAAAAAATTTGGATTTCGGATTTGGTATTTGAATTCTTGGATATCCGAATCCGAATTTTTTATAATTTATATTTCGTCCATATCTATATGCTAATTGTAATAAGTTCAATACATTACCCATTAGATATTATCTCTTATATTCAATATTAATTGCTAAGGTAATGTCAAAATACTTTCTATTTGACATGATTTTACTATTACTACTTCTTATCGGCCATATTTATGTCTCTATTGCATTTTTTTGGTAATAATTTTATTACTTGAATATTTTATTTGGATCATTATAGTGACAATGAAAAACTTTTCAGGCAATATAATATGAGTACTTCATCTGTATATTCATTTTTGTAAAATGAAGAAATGTCTCAACTTATAAGTTCAAAATCGAAAATCCATAATATCTAAACCAATTAATGTGAAACAAAGCTTAGAAAATCTAATCAAATCCGAGCTTATTTGAATTATCATTTCATCAATCCAAAATTAAAAATCCAAATCGAAAATTTTATATTCAATTCGAAGTGCCCGAACGATCACATCTCGTTGTAACAACCATTTGCTATGTTTTAGTTCTTAATTGTTACTACTTCACAAGCAATTGGTTGATCCGATATGCAAGGAAATTGTCTTCCTTTATTCACTCCACCTCCAGCTTAGTAAAGCCCACTCAAAGTAACTCTGCCAAATAAGTACTAATAGTATTATTAGTTTCGAAAAAAGATCCAAATACCCCCTATACATTGTGAAAAGTACTAAATATACCTCTCGTTAAAAGTTTGGTCCATATCCAACCTTGCCGTTACATTATTGGCCTGGATATTCCCTTGAACTTTAAACGGAGCCAAATACCTCCCTAGACTTTACGATAAGGTCTATATATAGCCCTCGTTTTTTTAACAAAATATTTTTTTTTTGTAAAAACTGAAAATATTTTGTTGAAAATAATTTCTTCAGTTCTAAAAATACGAAAATATTTTGTTAAAAAATAATTTTTTTTCTGTTCTTACAAAAAAAAAATTGTTTTTACAAATTTATTTTCTATTTTTTCCGGTTTAAAAAAAGACTTTATATCTAATTCTATGAGCTATCTTTTGTTATGCAATATCTAATTTCCATTTTGGACCCCGAGTAATTCAATTCATATCGTTTAAGAGAATAACGCCCCCTGTCAAAATTATTCCTCATTCCTTGACCTTGAAGCTGAAAACTTTGATTAAGGTGAAGGGATTCTCTTCATCCCACCGTAACCTTTGGTGATAATATTTGTCAGTAAATTGGTGTTTATGTTGCACAAAGTCCCTTGAAATTTTTAAGCTTCAACAATTTTTTTTCTAATTGGATATTTTAATTTTGTCTAGTTGTTCTGCAGATATATCATTTACTAGTTCAGTCTAAAATATATCTAAAGTTGCAGTTTAAAAAAATGGAAAAATGAAGAAAAAAATATTTTTCAAAGCGAAAATAATTTGTTGAAAAATTTTTATTCAGTTTTTAAAAAAAATATTTTGTACTGAAAATGTTCTAATTCCTCTCTTTTTACATTTTCCCCATTATTACATAAAAAAATATTTTGTTAAAAAAATAATTTTTGCAATTTGTTAAGTTTCACAAAAAGAAATATCTTTTTCTTTGGAAATATTCTAATTTCTTTTTGTAAAACTTTAAAAAAAATTGCAAAAATTATTTTTTTTAACAAAATATTTTTTTTGTAAAAATATATTTGTAAAAAAATGTAAAAAATGTAAAAACAGAGGAATTAGAACATTTTCAGTTTTTACATAATATTTTTATTTTATAAAAACTGAATAAAATATTTTCAACAAATTATTTTTGCTTTTGAAAAATATTTTGTTCTTCATTATTTAGTTTTTTAAAACTTTTTTTTGTAAAAACAGGAAAATAAATTTGTAAAAATTGTTTTTTTTTTGTTGTAAAAAAGGGGAAAAAAATTTTAACAAAATATTTGTCGTTTTTAAGAACCGGAGAAATTATTTTCAACAAATAATTTTCAGTTTTTACAAAAAAAAAATTATTAAAAAACAAAAGTTATATATAAATTTTATCGTAAAGTCTAGGGGGTATTCGGGCCAATAGTGTAACGGCAAGATTAAATATGAGCTAAACTTTTAACGAGAGGTATATTTGGTCATTTTCACAAAGTATAGAATTATTTGAACCTTTACCCTATTAGTTTTGGCCAAGCAATTATACTTTTTACCCATAAGGATTCATACAGTTTATTACTAGACTTTTATTCTCCCACTTTAAAATTTTCATCTCGAACTAAGTAACTACATGTCTCATCACAATTAGATGACTTATGTCTTATCGGAAAATTCACTTTACGCCACCTAATCATCTAAATATTTTATGGTCATTATATTGAAATCCACGAATTTCTTCCTATTTGTGGCTCTCCAACTATTGGCAAGGACTCTAAAACCATTACATCCCCTCTCTCTTAGGCTCGTGTCTTAGCTCTTCATGGATACACCATGAGGAGAAATTCATTCATTCTGATATTATTTGTTGGGTTAATTCATTTACTCTGCTTGCACCATTTGATTTTCTTTATTATTTTATTTTAATTGGAGAGTGAAAAAAGTATTAAAATATTTAACTACTAATAGGATAGAAGTCATCGCTATCTAATACACATTGGCAAAACATAGAATTTAAAAACTTTTGTCTTGAATAATGTCGTTTATCCAAAAGATATGAGAAGGCTTTTTAAAATTGTTATCGCTATGATAGACTCTGCACTTCATCGTATGACTATTGCTTAATGAAATGTCTCAAATGGTAAATTCCAATTATTTAAAAAATTATAATATAAAGGAATGAATTATGTCTCTGTCACGATCTAAAATTCACTACGGATCGTGGTGGCGCCGGACACATCTTTCAGGCAAGCCAACTAAATTATCAATTAAATTCTCTGTTAATACTTTTAAAAATCTAAGATTTTTCGTTCCATTTTCCATAAATAAAAGATCACTACTTGAATTCAAATTTAAATAATAATAATTAGTACAAATCCTTCGAAACCATCCCAAAAACCCGGTTTCACAAGTGCATGAGCATCTATTGATAAGAAAAATAAAATACGATATATGTCCGAAATATAGTGGACATGGAATAAATATAAAAATATTGAAAGGAACTACACTAGCTGCGGATCGCCTCGAACAATGCAGATCACCTAGTCCCAGCATCATCCGCGCTGCTACGCCTAGTTGGCTGCTAGAGATATATATACATGTGCAACAAAAATACACAGAAGTGTAGTATGAGTACGTAACCAACGTGTACTCAATGAGTATACCGCCTAATCTCGAAGATGTAGAGACGAGATGGCCAACTTCGACACTTACTAGAGGTCAATTAACAATATTCTAAAAATGCGAGAAAATCATGGATTTATATAGTAGTTCTAATTCGCGAAGCCAGAAACAGGTAAACACCTTCAACCATTAATCAAGGGCATCCAAGGTTTATTCTTTATTATCTTATCAATTTATATCAAGCTACAAAGGGCAAGTTTCACATTTAAATTCCCAAACGAAAACTAACATGCGCAAATCACACCGAGGAGACGGCCCGATCCAACAGGAATGTATGTGTACTGCCGAGGGTCGAATGGCCCGAACCATAGATGCATCTATTTAATCTGTCGAGGCGTACAGCCCGTTCCATAAATAAATGCATACTATGCTCGCGAATCATGCATGCGATGCAGGTACACATAAAATATATGCTCAAGTAGCCAATTAAGAATATATCGGGGATATTTATCCAAATAAGACAATTTCTCTTTTTAACAATTCAGGAAAAATGATCTTTAATCTCTTTTTAAATTCAATTACTAATCCAAGGTGATTTGAACAATTTAAGCTATCAAATGGAATCATAAATAATCCAAGTATAACATGCTTATGGGTCTTAACTACCCGGACAATAGCATAATAGTAGCTACGCACAGACTCTTGTCACTTTGTGCATACGTAGCCCCCACATATAGGAGCACATAATCAATTATTTCACCTATGGGGACAATTCCCCCGTACAAAGTTAGAAAGGAGACTCGCCTCGCTCCGAAGACTCATAATCGGCATTCCATGCCCTTCTGAAGACTATACTTAATGCACTACGCTCCAAAACTAGCCAACGGTCACACAAATTCATTAATATATGCTCCATTATTCATTACAATCTAATTTATAGCAATTTCCAACTCAGATCGAAAAGTTGACCGAAACGCCCACGAGCCCACGTGCCCGAAATCCAAAAAATTTCGAAGATAAAGATTACACATGACCTTAGAAACTCAAATATATAATTTTTACTAAATTACATACTCAATATTATGGTCAAATTCGAAGAAATATAAATTTCAATGTTTTCCACCAAAATATCAAATTTATATTAATTTCAATGTCTAAATCCGTATATAAACTTGTGTTTAACTCAAAACCAGCAGAAATCACTTACTTAATGCTTGGTGATGAAAATGACGCTCAAAAGTTGCTCCAAATTGGCTCCAGTGGAAGATAAATGAAGTGAAATGAGCCGAAACCCAATTTTAAAAGAACATTGCCCAGGCAACCCTCATATGCGATCGCATACAGTGCCCTGCGATCGCATAGGCCAACTATGATGTGTCCCAAAATTACTCTGTGTGTTCGCAACACCTATTCTGCGATTACATAGGACCCAGGCATCCCTCTATGCCATTGCATTCCACTTCTTACGATCACATAGACCAATTCCATCCCCCTCAACTCCTGCTCTATGTGATCACATACCCTCTCTCGGGATCGCATAGAGTAAAAACCTATTGCACTTATACTAGAAAACCAGCGATCCCCACAAGGCGAAAATCGATTTGTTGAGCATCTGAAACACGCTCGAGGCCGTCGGGACCACAATCAAACCTGCCAACCAATACCAAAATACATTACGGATTTGCTCGAGGCTTCAAATCATATCAAACAACACTAAAATCATGAATTACACCCCAATTCAAGCTTAATAAACTTTAGAATTTCAAACTTCCATATTCGATGCTGAAACCTATCAAATCACGTCCGATTGACCTCATATTTTACACACAAATTATATTTGACGGACCTACTCCAACTTTCGGAATTGGATTCCGACCTTGATATCAAAAAAGTCAACCTCCGGTCAAACTTCTCAAAAACCTTCAAATTCTATCTTTAGCCAAATGGCTCCAAAATGTCCTACGGACCTCCGAATTCACTTCCGATCACGCCACGAACTACAGAATCACCATATGGAGCTATTAACACACTAGGATCCCCAAACGGGCATTGATAATACTGAAATGCATTTCGAGCCAAACTTATGAAATTCCTTCTAAAATGCTAACTTCCACAATAGGCGCCAAAATGCTCCCGGGTTATCCAAAACCCGAACCGGGCATACGCCCAAGTCTGAAATCATCCTACGAACCTGCTGGAACCTTCAGATCCTAATTCCGAGTTCGTTTGCTCAAAATTCCAATCCTAGTTAATTTCAACTTTAAGCTCCTAAAATGGAAATTCTCTTCCTAAATCAACTCCACACTTCCCGAAACTCAATTCCGACTGCGCGTGCAAGTTATATTGCCTGAAATAAAGATGCTCATGGCCTCATACCGTTGAACGACGCGCTAGGATGCAAAACGATCGGTCGGGTTGTTACATTATTTTCCGCTTAAACATAAGTTCGTCCTCCAACATGCTGAGAATTTCACTGAAGTAGTCTGAAATCACTATTTAGTACCTCATGCACCTTCCCGTGCTACCATAACTTAGTTGAGCATATTAGCTCGATCAATTCTGAAGATATTCTCTTTTATTCAAGCAGATACACCTCAAAGTCCAATTCTAACATCCGGAACTCAATACTAGGCCTATTTCCAACATACAGTCACCATATTTATCACTACACGATGTACTCAAACACGACTGCATAATTTTGTTGAGTTCACACTTAGGATCACTTTACTCACCGGACCATAATAACCTTTTTCTGATCAACTTAGTCAAAAATCCTGCTAATCTGATGCTCCCATTACACCCCGTGACATATACAGGTCTTACTCTGACCTTTACCATACTGCCACGACGGAAGAGATGTACCGACATTCATAATCAACTACCGAGTCAACAAAACATTAGGTGTATACTCCTGACAAAACCTTCACCTCATTCTGAACCCAATAATGGCCTTATCTCCATAACATACCTCATATAGCTGTATTGCATAGAATCTTATATCAAGGGATCTCGTCTCATCCGATACAACTACTCAGGCAATAAGCTATCCCAGAAATTGTTAAAATCTCATATGATACTACCATGCGCCAATAGGCCATCAATTCGAATGCAATGCAAAAGGAAAATGAACTCTAGGAGGAAGTACCTAACTCCCGCACTACTACGTCTTTCTTTATAAAATAGGAAGCAGGACATACAAAAATAGCATATAGAAAACTATACTCAACATCACATTGTTGCGGCGCGCAGCCTGATCCACACAGCATAACCATGGTGGCGTGCCACTTGATCCTCACAACATAACCATGGCGGCGTGCCACCCGATCCAAATAACATACCTATGGCAGCGTGCCACTCGATCCACACGTAGTACTCACATAAAGAGATGCATGTCGAGCTAAATTGCTCATTACAATGAAATACTGAATCTCGATTACAAGCACTCTAAGTGTATAGTACCATCTCCTAGGGAGACATATAACGCTATAATTCACAAGTCTAGCATGACTGAGGCGCAATACACGATCTGAGTCTCAAGAGCCATCCTGCTCATATAACCTCGTCTCTATTCAAAACTTCAATACGTAAGAAATTTACCAATCCATCTCACAACTCGCACGGCGCCATACATTACATGAAATAGATGAAGATGAAATAACACCGTGACTATTCTTCCATAAAGGGCACATTGCTAATATGATCACATCTAGCCTACTATAAAGCCCATGTTCATATTTGAATCCATTCACGGATACCAAGCCGATTACTGATTGCACCAACTAGTTAATAACTTTTCAAAGGTCTATAGTAACTCCCCTTTTCTCATACACATAAGAACAACCATCATAACCGGAGCAACCTCCTCGGTGTATAATTCAATAAACAGAGTGCCCTCCAGGCCTAACTTCTCAAATTAATGATATTACCACAATACTAATACTTGGTTTAAATCTTTAATCAATAAAGTGACTACATGTCACACTTATACCATTTTCTTGTGGGACACGCCCCCACAACCTTCCAGAATGTATAATGGGTCCGCACATCTGAACCATCGGCCCGCACTAACACTGAAAAATGACCAAGACTCCTTAACTAGGATATAAGCCTCTTTCATAACACATCGATCTCAGGTGATGCCGAATACAATGCCAATTTACTTTAAGCATTCCACCCTTTTCTTGCTCATCCGAGCTCGTGACATCCTTACCAACAGCAAACTACAACCTCGTCCTTACTTTAAATTACCATGCTACTCACTGCACCCAACGGGCCAACATACTATAGAACATGATCTTCATCATAACTCCGAAATCATTAATATTTTAACATTTCGTCATATAAGAACCTTCCACTTAACTCATTTCAGGAAAATCATAGCAACACACAGGTAAATTCCCATAATCGTAGGATATGCAAATCTCTAAGTAGTGGTCCAAGACACCATAGTCCTTTTGGAATCCACTTTCACTTAATAAGCCATAATAGAAGAATGAATCTGAATAACATCAATTATGGCGACCGACAAGCCTCCCACATACCGTCATAAATCATACGCGTAACTTGATCACGCGGAATGAACTGATCACAGACCCCAACATGACAAATTCAAATATGGCTAAACGTTCTCGCTTGCCTTAGAATTAAGACTAACTCCATTCAACACATAATATACTCCATCTACACTCACCCCGAGTGACCTTGAATCACGAAACCATGTTGTCTCAAATCCCACGAACTATTTCATATCTCTCAAATGCTACACCACAAGTCAAAATATCATAGAACCTTCTGGGACCTTCTCGTAAGATGCTATAAAGCTTGATTCTTAATCGTACTCATAGGCTCGAAATCATTGGGCACCACATTTTTAACTTCTAAATTCACTAGGACCATTATTGAGAGCCACCTGCTCTGACTTGGTTTCGAATATAATCAACTCCATGAATCTTCTAGCACATTAATACCCTCTCAACGAAGCACCTGGCAGAATCACTCCCCCTTAAACCCGCTTCTATACAAGGCATAAATCTTGAATCATTCCCCAAGTTCAAACATGAGCCAATAAGGCCAACCATAGAACGCCCCTAACAATTCATCTACTCACTTTACCACTTATGGTCTTTTCCCGTAGCTGGAATAACCCATCAATATGCCAATAACTAGAATCCTCATGAGCAGTTAACCATGCAACTCAATCATAGGCGGTGGGACTCTCCAACTTAGCTTTAAGCCATTACTTCACAACTCTGGAATTCACCAGGATTCTTTATCTTTTATTGACATAACCTTGCGCAATCAATCGCTAGCATTCTCGATATCTTACCACAGAAACCCAACTTGATACTCTAAATCATTAACAACATTTACACAACAATTCCTTTTGTTGCGTAACTAGTAGAACTCTTCGCAGAAGCCTCGCCAACCACGCGACTGCTAACCTGCTAACAAGTATACCCCACCTGTGGAAATCATTTAATCCTTCCAATTGAAGGTCATGCTACATCCTTCTTCATCTATGTGGCTCCTTTCTGTTATACTAAATTTCCGGCCACACAAGAATTCCTACTTCAAATTAGACCCCAATGGCCAAGCACCAATATTCTCAATCGTTCCAAATTCTCCTTAAGGTGCATAGCCATCTTAGTACCAAGCCCCTACGCAGCTCCGCCACTCTCCCACTTTGGGCAAACTCACTTCATTATTCAACTGCTCGGCCTGCACTTCCTAAGCCTGGCCTTTTAGAAGTTTAAAACTCCGTCTGACACTTCCCACACATTTCCACATCTTTTGTTGCTCAGTTGTTGCCTTAATAAAATATATCTTCCTGGAACTTGAATCTGTAGTTTGTTACTAACTTTAAACTTTTTTGAAGGTCATCTTTATCGTACCGTCAACATTTATAATACTGATTCATTCTTAAACCACCGCACCATGCGATATATGACAGTTGTATCTTCAATAGTATTTCGCAGTATCCTACCATGAGGGTGAATTGTAGCATATTATAACATTGACGAACTTAGAGCGTTCAATTAGGACAACAGCACCCCCATATAGAGGAGAACTCCGATACGCTTGCAATTACCACGTTTCATTACTTCCACTAGTCTACATCTGACCATCATTGGTTCGATTGACTTTCTCCTATGGGAATAAGATATTGAATCCCTTTGATTACCCAGACACGTGGGCAGACACCTTACCATCAAAACAACACTGCGAAATAATCGCTCATAAGCATTATGGCACCTTGTGCCTAGCCTCAAGGGTCTTAGAAGTTTTGTTTCTGAGTTGAACACTAGAATATCCTTCCATAAGACGACTATAATAGTCCAATCAACTATACTGGGAAAATCATCCCACACCACATTTGTAGTGCCATTACAATCCTTCAATTTTTGATTTATAATAAGTGCTCGCATAAGATTGAGTAGAAAGAACTCAAAGGCATAAGCCTCAAATGAATTTAACCGCATGATAAGGAAATCAAAAAGGGAAGTACTCCTAACAGCCTTGTAGCCTCCCCAGGATACGTACAGACGTCTCTATACTTGCTCATGACTCGTGAGATCGACGGGAACCTAGTGCTCTAATACCACGTTGTCACGACCCAAAATCTACTAAGGGTCGTGGTAGCGCCGGACACCTCTGCCAGGCAACCAACTAAATTATCAATTAAACCCTCTGTTAATACTTTTGAAAATCTAATATTTTTCCTTCTATTTTTCATAAATAAAAGATCACTACTTGAATTCAAATTTAAATAATAACAATTAGTACAAATCCTTTGAATACTATCCTAGAAATATGGTGTCACAAGTGCATGAGCATCTATTGATAAGGAAAATAAAATACGATGTCACACCTCCTTTTTACGCACCCACGGGGGCACGAGGGAGTTTTTCCAATTAAAGGACAATCGAGACGGGATCAATTTATTAAATTCAGAGTCGCCACTTGGGAAAATAATGGTGTCCCAAGTCACCGGTTTGATCCCGAACCGAGGAAATTTTATGACTTTGTAATATAGTCTGCGAAAACTAGAAAACTGGATAAGGAACTCTGTTAACCCGGGAGAAGGTGTTAGGCACTCCCGGATTCCGTGGTTTCAGCACGGTCGCTCAACTGCATTTTTTGGCTTTTATCTGATTTCTTTGTATATTTTAACTATGTATCTTTAATGCTCCGCTTTTATTTTTAGAAGAATTGCGACGTCACGAAAACACATTTCGAGTCACACCGCAACCAGTACGCCTGTGACTTTAATGTATTTCAGTTTCGCCGAGGGTAAGATTTGGGTCACATAAATGCGCACCCGTATTTAGGAAAGTAATTTACTTACAAATCGTGCCTAAAGAGTCTATCGTCCTTATTAACTTTGGGAAAGGACCGCAAAATTCACTAAATGGTCCTTCCAAGTCTAAGTTTTTTGTAGCAACTAATTTGAGGGCCCCGTGTGTTTTTGTTCTCTAACGAGGTTCATCTCATTGTTTATTTGAAGGTCGACCCATAGATACTACATCTCGTATATGTTTCATCTCTAATTATAAATGGAGAGTGAAATCTAGTGACTAATTGTTATTTTAAGCATTATTCGGTTAAATCTTATATTTGAACTTCTCGTTTCTAGCTACTTTGATTTCTGTCAATGACTCGTGCGAATCAATTAAACTAAGAAAAATTTTATAATGTCAACTGTACGACTACTTACACTAACGCGTCAGTTGAATTTTTAGAGTGACTGGCATCAATTATCCCTTTAAACTAACTTATCCTAATTAACAAGGTGAAATTCGAATTTCAAGTTCAAGTCCAATTCCAAACAAAAAGGGGGTAAACCTCTTAATTCTCACCACTGCCTAACTCGGAAGCCCAAGCTTATGCTATGTCAAAATATATATACCAAGATCCTTAAATTGAACCCAATTGCCGACAAGTGGACCTAGTGTTTGTTTTAACAACTACTGAGCTTCACATTAATCCCCAACATTTGAATCACTAACATTCAAGAACTACCAACTTTATCTCAATCGACTTTAATTGTTCAAACAACCCAACGATATTATGACTGGGAATTTTTGAAATAGCACACTGAAATAGGAGGTGGTTATTATCCCTCCTGAAGTACTAAACCATATTACATTTAAACTAATAATGCAAACTTAAGCCAAGAACCAACAACTAGCAGATTTTTCATGCTTCTGGGAATGAGTTGAAATGGATCAACAATCCACAAAGATATACATGTATGTCTATTATCCGTATAGCATGAGATCTAAAAACTAACATTCACTACATTTACTTAACTACAATCTGTCCATTTGGATAACAGAAAGAGCCTATCAATACATATGAATCTGCGAGCATTTCATTTCTTAAACTTCTCTTTCCAATTACATCAAAGTGAGCTCACAAATGTGTACCTGGATGATAGACAGAAGAAGAAAAAGGGAACAATCAGCAGTGGTAATGCAGCAACAGCAGCAGTAGACCAGCAGCAACAACACACAACAGCAAACAGCCAACAGATACCACACTCAGCAGTAGCCAAAACACAACCAAAGCAGCAAAAATCACACCAGCAAACAAAACCAAACACTCTACACACCAATGGTAGCCAAACCCCACCACACTTAACAAACAGTAACCAAACACTCTACACACAAACCAGGGCCAATGACAAACAGAAGCAGACACCCAGTAACAAATCCAGAGACCAAATGGCAATCAACCAATACAAAACCCAATCCAAGCTTAATAAAACAGTGAGCCAGTGAAGAAGCACAATGTTTTCTTCCTTACTTTTCTCTCCCACTATCTCCCTCAAAGCTGTGTATGTATGTTTTATCTGAAATCTGTGTATGTTTTTCCAGTCTCCTGTTTTTCCTCTAAGGTCCCCCTGGATATCAAAGAATGTCCCCCCTTTATATGTTTTTCAACCCTATACTTATAGCTTTTGAAATCCCTCCTGAATGAATGCCCCTCACTAAACTAATACCCCTGCCCATTCCTATCTTTGTTGAACCCATCCCTCTGTTTTTTACCACTACACTATGTCTAAGCATGGGTTCATTAATTAAAAATTAATAGCAGGGGACAACTGGTGGTGAACTCTGCTGTACAGCAGGTTCCACCAGCAGTCCTAATGCACTACCCTTCATCAATTACACCCTTTAATCCTATACTACCCACAACTATCCAATTCATCACTTAATTAAACAAACAGTTCCCAAAAGAAAAGGACTCGATTCAACAGTGATTTATAGCGTCCAAGTCTGCCCTAAAAATGCTAATAAACAAGGCCTATGAGACTAATCGACCACCTTGATTAGTCGATAACAACACACATAATTGATAACACATGAGCGACCTACAGTTCGATTCCATATATCTTAAGCAGAAACAAATAAGCAATCAAATATGAATTAAATGCTTGACGACCTTAATCGAAACGAATAACTATCCTATGACAAGCACATTCGAACAAATAACAGAACACAAATTGACCAAATGAAAGGTCTACTGGAGATGAAGAAAAACAGAAAACTAAAGAAGAAACAAAGGATAACAAATTCACCTCATTAACACACTAAAATATGAAGAAAGAAAAAAGAAATACCATGTGAGGAGCAAATCCGCACTTGAACGGACCTCGGACCCATCTTGGATTCAACTCGGACTTGGACTTCCGTTTTTGAGGCCAATGGACCTTAATTGAGATGTTTTCAACAAGGAAAACATCCCAATTAAGGTCTATTAGACCTCAATTAGGAAGAAATCGACATCTAGGGTTCATGGCCGAGATTTGGGGCTTTTACAATCCTGGTAAGATTCGAGCTAAACCAAGGCCGGTGGGGGTATGAGGGAGGTCATGGGAGGGTTTGGGGTGAGTTTGGGGTGGTTTGGCGTGGTTTCGAGTTTGACTCAAATCTTCAAATGAAGATTCGAGGATTTCCGGAGTGATTCGAGGTAAATGAAGGATGGATTCGTAATGGGGGAGTCGAGGTGGTCCTACGGTGTTAATTTGGTTGGGATTGGCCTACCGGAACCGCCGTGAGGCGATTTCCGGCAGGCGGAGCACGGTGGTGGACGGCGAGGTTTAATTCGTCTCTAAGAGAGACGATGAATGTAAGGGGGGGTCCGGCTTGGAGGTTGGGTGAGCTTTTGGATTTATATACCAATGCGGGAAATAAATCCTGGCCGTTTGATCTGATGAGATCAACGGCCTGGATCGTTTCATTTATCCAAACGATACCGTTTGGTCGTTTATTGGAGCCGGGTTGTCTGTAGGTTGATTGGGTCGGGTTGCACAACGGGTTGGGGGATGAAGCATTGGCCGTTGAATCCACTGAATCGAACGGCCCAGATCGGTGCTTCTTGAACGGGTAGACAGGGGAGATCGTGGCCCTAGGATCAATTCGAAATGAACGGCCACGATCGAGGACGAGTTGGACTGGACCAGAGGTGATTCGATTGGGCCTGGTTTTGGACTAAGTTTTGGCCCAAATCTGATCTCCTTATTTCCTAAAACTACACTCCATGTTGCATTATATATACATATATATATATTACATATATATATATATATATATATATATATATATATATATATATATATATATATATATATATATATATATATATATATATATATATATATATATATATATATATATAATCAAATCGACTTGCAACACCTATAATTAATTTTTAGTAACAATTAACACAATTAACTACCAAATTGTACATTAAATGACAAGAACTACGAAAAAAAATACCCCCCTTTTTATGACTTTTCATTTTCGCAAAATAAAACTTAACTATTTCTAAGTACGAAACTAACCCTACAAATATAAATGCAACATATTTGGTATATGTATTTTTTGATTATTAACTTAAGCAAACAGACACGGACCCACAAATGCAAGCGATAAGAAAAAGAACATGTGATCCCCAAACATTGCAAACAAACAAAAACTCTTTTATTTTTGATATTTTGGGAGTAATTCGTGTGAGGAAAAAATCACGTGCTCACATACGACATATGTCCGAAATACCGTGGACAGGGAATAAATATAAAAATGTTGAAAGGAACTACACTAGCTACGGGTCGCCTCGAACAACACAGCTCACCTAGTCCGAGAATCATCTGCGCTGCTACGCCTAATTGGCTGCTAGAGGTATATATATATCTGTGTAACAAAAATGCACAGAAGTGTAGTATGAGTACGTAATCAACGTATACTCAATGAGTATCCCGCCTAATCTCGAAGAAGTAAAGACGAGATGGCCAACTTCGACACTCACTAGAGGTCAATTAACAATATTCTAGAAATGCGAGGAAAAAATGGATTTATATAGTAGTTCTAATTTGTGAAGCCAGAAAACAGGTAAACACCTTCAACAATTAATCAAGGGATTCCAAGGTTTATTCTTTATTATCTTGTCAATTTATATCAAGCCACGAAGGGAAAATTTCATATTTAAATTCCCAAAACAAAAAATAACATGTGTAAATCACACAGAGGCAATGACCCGATTCAATAGGAATGTAAACTGTGCACTGCCGAGGGTCGAACGACACGAACCATAGATGCATCTATTTAATCTACCGAGGCGTTTGGCCCGTTCCATAATAAACACATACCCTGCTCGTGAATCATGCATGCGATACAGGTACACATAAAATACATACTCAAGTAGACAATTAAGA
Source organism: Nicotiana noctiflora (assembly GCA_032618575.1). Taxonomy (NCBI): domain Eukaryota; kingdom Viridiplantae; phylum Streptophyta; class Magnoliopsida; order Solanales; family Solanaceae; genus Nicotiana; species Nicotiana noctiflora. Next base: position 51,028 of record JASVEL010001358.1, on the reverse strand, counting down.
ATCTATCAGGGATATTTATCCAAATAAGATAATTTTTCTTTTTAACAATTCAGGAAAAATGATCTTTAATCTATTTTTAAATTTATTTACTAATCCAATGTGATTTGAACAATTCAAGCAATCAAATGGAATCATTATTAATCCAAGTATAACATGTTTATGAGTCTTAATTACCCGGACAATAGCATAATAGTAGCTACGCACGGACTCTCGTCACCTTATGCATATGTAACCCCCACATATAGGAGCACATAATCAATTATTTTACCTATGAGAATAATTCCCTCTTACAAGGTTAGAAAGGAGACTCACCTCGCTCTGAAGCCTCATAACTAGCATTCCACGCTCTTCCGAAGACTCTACTTGTTGCACCACGCTCCAAAACTAGCCAACGGTCATGAAAATCCATAAATATATGCTCAATTATTCATTACAATCTAAATTTCCAACTCCGATCAAAAAGTTGACAAAAATGCCCTTGGGCCCACGTGCCCGGAATCCAAAATTAGATCAAGATTACCTATGACCTTAGCAACTCAAATATATAATTTTTGCTAAATTTCATACTCAATATCTTGGTCAAATTCGAAGAAATGAAATTTTTTAGGTTTTCCACCAAAATTTCAAATTTATATTAATTTCAATGTCTAAATCCGTATATAAACTTGTGTTTAACACAAAACCAGTAGAAATAACTAACCTAATGCTTGGTGATGAAAATGATGGTCAAAAATTGCTCAAAATCGGCTCCCATGGAAGAAAAATAAAGTAAAATGAGCCAAAATCCGATCTTAAAAGAACACTGCCCAGGCAACTCCCTTATGCGATCGCATACAGTGCCCCGCGTTCGGAATGTAGTGAGTTGTTTGTTATCTATGATTGAGATTGAACGCATACTTCTTTAGAGGTGTACAGAGATGTGGATAGAAGATGACAGGAAAAGTAATTATGGGGAAAACTGAATGCTAGAAACCAGAATCTATTGCACTGAGTAGGTGATGGTTAAAATAATAGCCTAATTTTCTAATATCATGTATTTTGGAACCTTTCCCCTTGATGTACTAAGATCTTTTGAATTTATTTTATGAAAATGGGTTGTATATTCTTGGTGAACTAAAAGAACAGGTTAATCTTGTTGAACAGTTGGTCCTTACCCCTCCTGAAATGCAATGGGGATGCTAAGCTGAAAATATGGAAGTTATCAGGTGACGAATGTTGCGGAAGCCAAATGTATATAGTGTGAATGGGTTACAACTACTATACCAAAAATTATGGCAGCCACCAAATAATAAATAAGACAATAAAGCAACAATAAAAGGAACACCAGAATTTACGAGGTTCGTGAAGCTTCCGGCTACAGCTTCCACTGCAGGATAGGAGTTCGGCTAATTTTGCCTACTCCTCGGCCAAAATACAAGTGAAATAATACTAAAGAGAGAAGATACAAATGTCTTAAGAAGATAAGAAGGTAAGTGAGAGGTGTGTTTAAATCCTAAACATAAGGCCTTCTTTTATAGGAAAAATTTCCCAAACAAAAGGTTAACCCACTGATGTGGGACTAACCATTTTGCCAATTTCAATAAATCTCCACCTTGGCAAAATTCCACATCTTCAATTATCTCTCAATAACAAATTTTGGTTGTATCTCCATCTTCAATCTTCAATGTTCAACAATGTTTATCAAATCCAAACAATGTTGAAATTTGACCGCAGTCACCAATTTTGTCAGCATATCAGCAGGATTCTCTATAGTATGAATTTTCTTCACCGTGACTCCACCTTCTTCTATGATTTCTTGTACAAAATGATACCGAACATCAATGTGTTTCGTCCTTGCATGATAAACTTGGTTCTTCTCTAATTGAATAGCACTTTGACTATCACAAAAAATGGTGATACCCTTTTGTTCAACACCAAGCTCCTTTAGCGATGCTTGAAGCCAAAATGCCTCCTTCGCAGCCTTTGTAATAGCCATGTACTCTGCCTATGTTGTAGACAAAGCAACTGTTGACTGCAAAGTAGACTTCCAACTAACCTGTGCCTTTGTAAAAGTAAACACATAACCAGTAGTTGATCTTTATTTGTCGAGATCACCTGCAAAATCTAAGTCACAATATCCAACTACAGACTAATTGTCTTCCTGCTCAAAAATTAACCCGACATCTACAGTATTATGAATATACCGCAGAATCCACTTCACAGCTCGCCAATGCTTTTTTCCTGGATTGTGCATATATCTGCTAATAACTCCAATATCTTGTTAAATGTCAGGTCTCATACATACCATTGCATACATCAAGCTACCAACAACATTTGCATATGGTACCTTTGACATATACTCTTGTTCAGCTTTATCCAATGGCGACATAGTAGTACATAGCTTAAAATGGGGAGCAAGTGGAATACTAACCGACTTAGTTTTGTCATCTATGCCAAAACATTGTAGTACTCTCTTTAAATATTCTTTCTAAGATAAATAGAGTTTCTTTGAATGTCTATCTCTTATTATTTCCATGCCAAGAATTTTCTTCGCCTCACCCAGATCGTTCATCTCGAACTCCTTATTTAGTTGAATCTTCAACTTATCAATTTCTTCTGAATTCTTGGAAGCTATCAACATATCATCAATATATAGGAGAAGATATATAAAGGAACCTTCTTTAAGCTTGCGCAAATACACACAATGATCGTATTTGCTTCTTTTGTACCCCTGCTGCAACATAAACTTGTCAAATCGCTTGTACCATTGTCTAGAAAATTGTTTCAATCTATACAATGATTTTTCAAGTTTGCACACCAAATTGTCCTTTCCAGCAACTTTGAATCCTTCTGGCTGAGTCATATAGATTTCCTCCTCCAAGTTTCCATGTAAAAACACAGTTTTTAAATCCATCTGAACTAGTTCCAAATCCAACTGTGCTACCAAAGCCAACATAATTCTAATGGAGGAATGTTTTACAACTGGAGAAAATATTTCATTATAATCAATTCCCTCCTTTTGAGCATATCCTTTGTACACCAATCTTTCTTTGTAGCGAACATCTTCTTGGTTAAGAAATCCTTCTTTCTTTGCAAATACCCATTTGCACCCAATTGCTTTCTTTCTCTTCGGGAGATTGGCCAATCTCCATGTATGATTCTGATGAAGGGACTGTATTTTATCATTCATGGCAATTCTCCACTTATCTTCTTCTGAACTTTGGACTGCGTCTTTATAAGTGGTGGGAACATCATCAGCTGCAATTGTGGTTGCACAAGCAACTGTCTCTATGAGACGAACGGGTTTCGTTATTTTCCTTTTTGGCCTGCTGGTTGCTATTGATTCAAGTTATTGTTGAGGTTCCTGAGTTGGAATCTCCTCTACTGGCTCTTCTTCCAGAGGATAATCTTCATTTGTTTCCTCCTCTGCTTCTTGTGTAGGAAAAATAAATTTTTCCTTAAACTTCACCTGCTTAGAAGCACCATCATCTTGTTTGGTATTTACATTTGTTACTTTGTTTACCACAGCAGATTCATCGAAGGTAACATCCCTGCTGAATATTACTTTCTTTGTCATAGGACACCATAAGCGGTATCCTTTGACTCCAGAAGTAATCCCCATAAAAAAAGCCTTCTTTGCCCTTGGATCCAATTTTGACTCTGTCACATGATAATATGCAGTTGAGCCAAACACGTGCAAAGAGTCATAATCTATAGCAGGCTTTCCATATCATTTTTCAAATTATGTCTTGCCATCAATAGCAGTATATGGTAGATAATTAATGAGGTGGCATGCATATGTAATTGCCTCAGCCCAAAATTCTTTGCCCAAGCCCGCATTGGACAACATACACCGTACCTTCTCCAGCAAGGTCCGGTTCATACGTTCTGCCACTCCATTCTGTTATGGTGTATGTTTGACAGTGAAGTGTCGGACGATGCCATCATTTTCACAGACCTTATTGAAATGATCATTTTTGTATTCACCTCCATTATCTGTGCGAATACACTTGATCCTCCTGCCTGTTTGATTCTCGTCCATCGTCTTCCATTTGAGAAAAATTTCCAACACTTCATCTTCGCTCTTCATTGTATACACTCATACTCTTCGAGAAAAATCATCAACAAAGGTTACAAAATAGTGCTTCCCACCCAATGATGGTGTTTTGGAAGGACCTCAAACATCAGAGTGTACATAATCCAAAATGCCTTTAGTATGGATTGATGTACCAAATTTGTCACGACCCCAATCTCGGTCGTGTTGGCGCCCAACACAACTGCTAGGCAAGCCCGACCATTTACCCTCTCATCCCGAGCATGAAGCTCAAATCAATTACCTGGATATTATTATCAACAATAAAGCTAAACAGAATAACCACCCAAAGATCTAGGATCACGAGTCTAGAGACTCTAAACATGATCGGATAATAATATCTAAACCAAATACTCAAGTCTAAATAATGTAGATATAAAGGAAAACTGGAATAAGAAGAGAATCCAGGTCCCGTGAACGCCAGCAGTTGCCTTAGCAACTCGGATAAACACTGATAAAAGTTGGAGTGCTCGTCTATTACTCCTGTATACCTGAATCTGCAGACAAAGATGCAGGAAATAGGGGTGAGTACTAAGTACTCAGTGAGTAATAAATATATATAATTAGCTGAAAGTAAGAAATCTACAGAATACCACATAATGAAGCTAAACTACAGTCTTATTCCTCCTACGAACTAGCAACAACAACAGTACATTACCACTATCACAGATAATTCACATACAAAGATGCAATGCAAAGCACATAACCGCTATGGCGTGTAGCCCGATTCATTTAACGTCGACGGCGCTCACTGGGGGTGTGTACAGACTCCGGAGGGGCTCCTACAGCCCAAGCGCACACTACTAGAAATTGGAGCTATGGCAACGCTTTGTATTGCTACGGATCAGTAACCGTTGCTATAGGTAGTCTATTGTTACGGTTTTAACCGTTACAAAATATTATTGGAACTGTCAGGACACTTAGCAACTGAACCGTTGCACTAGTCTTAAAACCGTTCCAATAGAGATATGTATGGCAACGTTTCGCACAACCGTACCAATAAATCAATCTATGGTAACGATTATTGTTACGGTTATTAATTCCCTCCTTACTTTTCACCCAAAGGACGCACCATCTGATTTTTTATTTTTTTATTTTGTTTTTATACCTAATAAAATACTACTATGAAATATGTAAACCCCAAAAATTAGGGTACAAGCTCACTATTGAAAATTACAAGGAGATCAGAACTTCTCAAGTCATCTTCAACACCAAAAATCAGCAAAAACTACCCCAAATCACCTTTATATCAGTCAAAAAACAGCCCAATACCCCAACGAAAATCAGTCAAAAAGACCTCAGAACAAACACCTTTGAAAATCAGTCCAAATCTCAGTCAAAAGGCGGTCAAAACGCTGCAGAAGATAGCCATTAGAGCAGCTCCAAATTACCATCTCCTCCAATACGATCTCCTCCGGTCAATAGCTCTTCTCGCTTGTCAGTGCCATTACCGACTCGCCCGCTATCCGTATGTTTTCTGAAGTAGTATTTCACTTTTCATTTTCAGTTCCTCTCTGTTTGCACAATTACTCAAAATTCATTTTCCTTTTAAAAACCCTAGTATACGAGTTTCTATTTATTTACTAGTTCGCATCGACTTTTTGCTTTGTACGTGTAATTTAGGTAACCTTCATCTCTTCTTGAATATTATTTTATGAAAATCTTAATATTTTTTTATTTGGTTACTGTTATTTTTATATTTTATTTTCTTCAGCTGCATACAATGTGGTTTTCCTTTTTATATGATTTTGCAGATCTGTTGTATTCCTGTCGATTTGTCGAAATTCATGTTTATTTCGTTTATTAACTCAATTGGTTGACTGCCCTTGGAAAAAAATTGGAAATTATTTGGAACAATGGTTGTGAGCATCTAGTTAGAAAGAGCAGACACGTTTCAATACTTGGGAAACTTATTGGCGTGGAAAAGAATGGGAGCTAAAGATTTACTTTGCAGAATATGTTTGATTTTTGCTATTTCCAGTGCATTTTTCTGCTATTGTAATTATTTTTTTTGGAGTCGAAATAATTTCCAGTGCAAAATTATTGGTTCTGGAATTGTTTTATTTTTTTGTAACCATCATATTGGATCTTTATGCAGAAAGTTATATTTAAAGAAATATTGAACACATAGAGGAACTAAAATGAATATTTGGTGTATCATAGTTATATGAGAATTCTTATTAATTTGTTTATTTTTGAGGGAAGGTGTGCCTTGTAAAAATGATTTGAACTTGTTATAGTTCCTTGTAATAAAACAGGTGCTATTATAATGGTTCCTAGTTTGTATGGTTGGTACTGTCCTTTCTCACCTTCCAGATAGAGGAAAAATCATGAATTGCCTATAAATTTGTCCAGCTTATATTCTTTTAGAAATTTATAATCTGTATTGTTTTATAGAAATGTTTTTTTTTCTTTGCCTTTTGATGTTATATACTCATTTGTCTAGCTTCAAAATACAACAAAGAAACCTACTTCCCTTCTCAATCTGAAGAGGAAAAGTTGGACTAGTTGAATGTGATGAGTTTGTAATGTAAAACTGTTCCAGCTTCTTGTTATTCCCCAACAGTGCTATCTTAGTACGGTATATCAATAAAATCTTACCTCATAAAAAAGATTTAGTGCGCGAGCTTATGCGGATTGTGGTTCTAGCTTCACCTTATAACGGGTAAGCATATTAAACATCCTGCTGGATTAATGTTAAGAGCCAATATAACTTCCGGAGCTATAGGAATGATATTTAATTGTAATATCAAGTGAAGGGACAGCTATGACTCTGTTGACCTAAAACATAAAAAGAAATTTATGTGATCTCTAATAGTTTAAGCTTTGAACAAGGCAGTTTACATCATTCTGTATGTAATGATTGTTGTTATTTGAGTTGTTATGTCCTTTTGGCTGCTGGAAATGGTCATAACATTAATAGATAATTTGTGGTTTAGATTTTAATTAGATAAAGGTGCATGATAAAACTTTAAGCTTGGCACATTTTTAACAACTACATTTGCAACTTTAAGGGAATTAAGATTCTTTACTTGTAATGAAAACGACTTTCAACTTAACTTTACCAATTAGAATGAGATATATGTTCATATAATTATGCCTATTTTCAATATATTTATGCTTCTTGATCAAGACGTAGAATTCACTAGACCCCCCCTTGGAAGAAGTATTATCATTGGCTTGACCTTCTTTTCCACTGTTGGGGCATTGAACTAGATTTGTTGACCCCAATTGGTAATCATCTATTGCTGCCTGTGCATCAAAACAGTTTGAGCTGGTCCTCAAGCTATTGTCTTGGACCTATCGATTTGGTGATAGTCCTTTCTTGGACGTGGTGGTTACCACATTCCAAACTTCTTCTTTTTTGTTTTGATCCTTCCCCTTATCATCCGTCTTCACATAGGCAGCCTTATATTCCACTAGTTCCCCCTTATTTCTTCTCTCATCATCTCCAAAGGCCTACGACTCATTATTATGACAGACCACAGGTGCTGCCAATTGCCCAGTTAATGCATTGCCTAATTTTTGGACCTGTTCTTCAGTTATAATCTGTGGAGCCTTAGCGCGTAATGTCTGCCCCATATCTCCTCGATCCTTAGATTGGACTTGGCTAGACTTACCAACACGATCAACCTCATTTAAAACTGCTGCATTAGATTCAACAGTTGCACCATTAGCATAATGCAAAGTAGCACATGCCTGGACAATTGGATTTACTGCTTCACGACCTTGCAACAGCTGATGACCAACTACATGTTCTTTTGCACATATAGTATTTGCAGCCTCCAAATGATCATCCTCTATATGTACAATCTCATTACCTTCCGAAATTTTCCCAGCGATACCAGTTGCAACAATCCCAGCTGCCTTAGCACTGCTATCAACATTATTTTGTCCTGTATGTGCTGACAACAGTTGTGCATTATACGTCAACTTATCAGAATTTTCCAAGTTTGGATCCACAATATTGGAGATCCTTGCTAAAGCTGTTCGAACAGGAACATCTCGCAACATTGGAGGTGGACCTTTACCAATCTGTGCAACATTACCAACAGAAACATTAAGATTCTCCTTATCCTAAATTTGTTTACCTTCTTCTACTTGCGCACCATTCTGCTCAGCCATATTTTGTTTTGCTGATTCAAACTCACATTGTGCAGCCCTTTTTAAATTGGTAAGCCTGGTAAGGTGATTTCAAAAGATTTCTTCAGTTACCAATCTTGCCATCCTCTGGAGTTGATACATTGCCTGTAGGAATTACGTAGCTGCTAGATAGATCTAAAAGAGACTTTCCAGATAATTAGTCAAGTACAAGAGTATTAAACCTCCATGAATGAGAGTATAACATATGTTTGACACCTTTGTTTTATTAATACATACATGAAGCACAATTTACTTTTGAAAAATAATGTCAGAAGTCTTATTCCATTATTGTCAAATAGAACTGGTACTGCATTCCATTTCTTTGTGGTTATCCATTAGACAATGAATGTAGCAGTACTAAATTATCAAATACCTCCAAGAATGAAAGTGATGAATCTGACTTGGATTATAAGGAAAGTTTCTACATCGGCTTCGGTTTTGTGTGTTTTTATAAGCTACTGGCATTTCATCCTTCTTCAACCAATTCTTTTATAGCTCCTACCTGAATTTTGTTTACCAGTATTTATGTTTCTTATTTGGTTGTCTGCTCAAAAGATACCTAATGGGAAGGAATTTTAAGACATAACTGTGAATTCAATATAATACTTTTAGGTTTCTAATCTTTCTTCTATGGGTATATTAAAGCAAAGAGTGAACCGAAGAGGGAAACATGCAATGGTAGTGAAAATGGATAGAGGCACAGAACTTGAGCAGGACACAAGAAATGGTGGTCTTAAAACCATGCCTTTCATCATTGGTACTTCTCTTTCATTTTTTTCTTTAAATTGTTTATAATGCTCAATTAATGTTTTTTTCTTTATTTTTTGGGGGATTTTTTCCAGTGAATGAACAAGTTATGGTTTACAATCAAACATGATAATCTACTAGATGACATTTTATCAAATGAGTGATGCTGCCACTCGAGCTATCATTCTTGGAATGTGGACTTCACTTTCAAGTGGTATGTCTATTGTAGGGGCCATTGTTTCTGATTCTTACTTGGGTCGTTTCATGGCTGTCGCCTTTAGATCCATCTCCTCTCTTTTTGTGAGTTTTGTGCCCTTCAAAATTTCAAAGAAGTAGTTTTATTTGAAATACTAGTGTCACCAGTTGACCTGGATTTCATTGTTTGTTTCAGTTGTTTGGATTTCTTGTTACTTCTATCTGTACATGTTGTAGCTGGTAACAGTTATTCTAGTTAGTTTGGGTTTTCTTAAACAGGGAATCGGCTGATTTAGTTTTTGAGTACTTTAATGCCATGTAAATCAATTTCACTATAAGTCTCTCTTTTTATGTTTAATCGCAGTGGTGTTCAAGCTAACCTAAGGGTACCTCGACTATTTCTGTAGGTGCCTAATATCACCTATCAACACAATTACTAGGTAACTGCTCTTTATGGCCTTGTGGAGGTGATCCAATTGTCTATTAGGAAACCTATATTTACAGTACGCAACTATTTTCAATGACGGTAGGGTGATTTACTTGTTTTTCTTTCAAGCTATGGCTTAGTTTATCCTCTTGAAGAGTAATGACTTTATTTATTCTATTTTGTAGATGGAGTAAATCAAGAAATCTAAGAAGATGTTGAAAGTGAAGAACTAGATCGTACTTGAGATGAAATTTGAATTGCTGATGAATGTTCTATAGGAATCTTTTGTTATCAACCTTTTTGAAACTAATTACTTTCTTGAAATGTATTAAACTTGTGCATTTGGGATAGAACATTTGCTTTATGGATACTATTTGTTTGATGGATAATTTATATTATTAAAAGTTTTAGTTTATGATTTATTTAAATTTTAGTATTATTATAATTTATTTTTCATATATAAATATTTATTTATAATGGGGCTATATTATATTTTTCAACTGAACAGTTGCAATAGCGTACCAGAACCGTTGCAATAGGACACAAATCGGCGTTCCACCATACAATACAAACCGTTGCGATAGGTCATACAAACCGTTCCTACACAAAAATAGAACCGTTGCAGTAGGGGTAAAGGAACCGTTGTTATATCCATAAATAACCGTAACAATAGCTTACAAAAGTGTTAGCATTAAAAATATGGTAACGGTTAAGAACCGTTCCATATATACTATAGTAACGGTTTTAAAACGTACCAATTGAAAAATATAACCGTGCTAACAGAGAAAGGGAAAACCGTTGCGCTAGATACATCTATAACCACGGAGAGTGCAAACCGTTACAAGAACCGTTCCCATAGACCTATTGTCACGCCAGCTGATGGAACGGTCTGTAAACCGTTCCCATATCTATATGGCAACGGTTAAACAACCTATGGGAACGGTTTCCTAACCGTTACCGTAGGCCAATTTTTCAGTAGTGGCAATACCGCTGCGGCGTGCAGCCCGATCCTCATATCAACCGATGCGGCATGCAGCCTGATCCTCATATCAACCGCTGCAGCGTGTAGCCCGATCCTCATATCAACCGCTGCGGCGTGCAGTTCGATCCATCCTCAGTCCACAACATGCATATGAGTCACACAACAGGTCAACTTATTTATTTCGAGGTTCCAATTCATTTAATTATGAAAATACTTTAATGCTTATTTAATTTTCCAAAACAGATGACTTAGCATTTCAATATGGTGCTTTCAAACCAGGACTGAGATCAGTGATTAAGCAATTAGAGCTATCACATGTACAACTATCCCCTAGGGATACTACAAGTCGGCACAAGGCCCCAAACACGGCTTATAATCCACAAAATATATCTAACACAATGTGCGTTTCAACCGCATATAGCATATTATTCACATCCGGGATGGACTAAGTCTCAATCCCCAGTCACAATCAATCCCGCACCTGCCACGGGGTGCAAGCCATGCCCTACTAGCGTCACAATGTGCTAAGTCGGGGTTTCAAACCCTCACGCTACCATATACACTAACTACTCACCTCTAGCCGATCGTAGACTCGTCCGCAATGCCTTTTCCTTTTGAATTCGCTGCCCCGCGCATAGAATCTAGTCAAACCACAACAATTATATCAATTACGGGTCAAAGAAACATAACCCAATTCAATTTACATGAAATACGCATAAACGCACTAAGTTGGTAAAACCCGACCTCGGGTCCACTTCTCAAAAATTTCCAAAAATCATACCAACAGATTTGTCGTCTTGCCACGAGTCCGTACATATAAAATTTATCGAAATCGGAGTTCGAATGGCCTTTCAAAACCCAAAAATTTATTTTCGTGATTTTGGCCCTAGTTCTTCACAAATTCTACAAATTTCAGGAATTTGGTGTTGATTCTAACATAAAATCATGTTTTTGAGTCAAGAAACTTACCTCTAGCGATTACCCATTGATTTCTCTCTTAATAATCGTCTCAGAAGCTTTTTCCCGTTCCAAAATTGGAAGAAAACTCGACCTTCTTATTATAAGTATACTTTTCACGCGTTTTACTGCTCCCAATGTATTCCTTGTGAAAATTTTAATGAATTTAGGCTTTTGAATCACTCAATTTGACCTTATAATGAAGAAGATATGTAGGTTTTAAGATTTGCAAATAGTGCAGGTTTTTAATACGCCGTCAGGGGCAGTTTCATCATTAACCTGAAAATTTGGGCAACTTTAGTAAAATAGCCATAAAATCCTCATACGATGTCCAAATTCGATGATTCTTTTTGCTACGGGTCCGTAATTACGATACAGATCTAATGCTTCATTCAAAACAGTAATCGGAGCTCATGTGTTCAATATGATATCAGTTATGCTTGAAGAAACGATGTCGAAGCATAAGAAAAACGAGCATAACGCAATCCAAACCTATCTGAAACTCACCCGAGCTCCTCGGGACTGCATACGAACGTACTAACATGCCACATATGATCATGCAAACTTAGTTTCACTCTCAACACATCAAAACTAACATCAAAACACCAATTTTACACCGGATTCAAGCCTAAGTTCTTCTAAAACTTCTGAACTGTCTAACTCATCGGTCAACCTTCGGTTGACTTTTCCAACCTATTCTTCTCATAAAAAGGTTTGTGGCCTCATTTTTATCTAAATTTCTTCCGATTTGTTTCTAACTTTCCGAACACATATAAATTAGCATATTGAAGTGTTAAATAAAGAAAACGGGGCGATAACTCCCGTAACGACGGGTCGGGTCGTTACAAAATTTAATCCTTGTTTGTTTCCCTTTGACACAATGCTTACAAAACTCCAAATTGTAAGCCTTTACCCTTTTCAACAATCCTTGATCTGATAGAGTTTTCAAGGATTTTCCTCCAGCATGTCCCAAGCGCATGTACCATAGCCTGGTTGCTTCTGCCTCTTTGTTGTCACTGGACGTCACTGTCGTTGTCCCAATAATTGTACTACCGAGATAACGGTACATGTTATTGTTCTTCCGATTAGCCTTCATTACCACTAGTGCACCGGAGCATACCCTCATCACTCCATTTTCTGCAATAATTGTGAACCCTTTTTATTCTAGGGCTCCCACAAATATGAGATTTTTCTTCAAACCCGATACATATTGAACATTTGTTAATGTTCTGATCATTCCATCATGGTTCCTTAATCGTATTAAACCAATTCCATATGAGGTAAGAGGGCTATTATCCGCTGTTTGGACGACTTCATATTCTCCTTCTTAAAAGTCCACAAACCAATCCATGTTGGGACACATACGATAGCTACAAGTCGAGTCCATCAACCATATGTCTGATGACGTTAACAGCTCCTTTGTAACTAATGAGAAATCCGAATCATCACAATCAACTACATTTGAATCTATAATGGCCTTTCCATTGTTACGTTTGGCCTTATTATTCAACTTCGGACAGTCTTTCTTCCAGTGCCCTTTTTCTCGACAAAAGGCACATTCATCTTTGCTGGGTTTAGATCTTGACTTAGATCTTCCTTTCCTTGTTCTCGTTTGATTTTGAGGACGACCCCTCACGAACAATGCTTCTCCTTCTCCGCCCTTTCTGTTTTTCTCGCTTTCTTTGTTCATAGCTGTACAAAGCCAAACAAACTTCTCTGAGAGAAACTTCGTCATTTCCATGGAGTAGAGTAGTTTCAAGGTGCTCGTACTTATCAGGAAATGACGCCGACAACATCAAGGCCAAGTCACCATCATCAAAAGTTGTATCCATATTTTGCAAATCCGTGACCAACTTATTGAAACTAGGGATATGTTTATTCATCGTGGTACCAGGAACATAGATGAAGTGAAACAGTCTCTTCTTCACGTACAATTTATTTTGACTATTTTTCTTCAAAAATTTATCCTCTAGTGCTTTCCATAATTTATTAGCAGAAGTTTCCTTTGTGTACGGATATTTCTGCTCTCTAGCAAGGTAGGATCGAATGGTACCGCAAGTAACACGGTTGATAATTCTCCAATCTTCTTCTCCAATAGCATCTGGTCTCTTTTCTTCAATGGCCAGATCTAGCCTTGTTGAAAAAGGACATCTAGAACCTCGCCTTGCCACATCTCAAAATGTCCGGACCCGTCAAATATTTCTACCGCAAATTTCGCATTTGACATAATTCTTGTCATAAGCGAAGATGTCAATGATGACGTATTGCTGACACTTGATGTAGATTCTTCTTGTTTATTGTCTCCCATCTTTGACATAAATATTATTTAATAGCTCATGACATAAATCAAGGTTATTTTCTTTTTGATGTGGAAGATCAAACTAAGCTGCAACCACAGAGCATACTGAGACAGAACCTTGACTGAGTTACCATGATAAATCTTTTCTGATGTGGAAGATCGGACTACGCTGCAACCACAGAGCATACCGAGATAATACCTTGGCTCTTATACCAATTGTTGCGGAAGCTAAATGTATATATTGTGAAAGAGTCACAACTACTATACCAAAAATTATGGCAGCCACCAAATAATAAATAAGACAATAAAGAAACAATAAAAGGAACACCAGAATTTACGAGGTTCGACTAATTTTGCATACTCCTCGAACACAACCAATATTTTATTCCACTCCAAAATACAAGTAAAATAATTCTAAAGAGAGAAGATACAAATGCCTTAAGAAGATAAGAAGGCAAATGAGAGGTGTGTTTGAATCCTAAACATAAGACCTTCTTTTATAGGGAAAAATTCCCAAACAAAAGGTTAACCCACCGATGTGGGACTAACCATTTTGCCAATTTCAACAATGAAAACATGGAAGTTGGTTGTTTACAATGGAATACTCATATTTTACAGCTAGCCATTTCTTTTTAACAATGCAAACAATTTTCTTCATTTCTTCCTCAATCATCGTTGCCAAAGACTACTAGCTTTCACAGGTTAAAAATACAATGTGAAATTGCTTGTAATTACTTCTTTTTTTCATTCTTTAATTCTTTTATTTCTCAGATCCAACGTTAAAATTGTCAAAGCCAGTCGTTGACTAACATCAGTTTGTCATTTGGTGAAACGAAGTATTAGTAGTTAATTAGAGGGTCACTTCTCGATTATGTGACAGGTCGAAAAAATGGGTTAACCAGACCCATATTATCCATGACTTCATGAATATCATGTGGAGAATTCCTAATCTCCCAAATTTGAGAAATCCCTAACTTGGGATTTTACAAATATAAAATGTATCCTTTTTCATTTTTTAAATGGATTATACAGTTTTTATCCATATTTGATCTATTTAAAAAAAAAGTTAGTGAATAATATGAGTGGTTAACTATTTTTTTAACCACTTTATCACCCATACTTTAAGCTGATAAAGGGTGAACAAATAATGGCTTATCCTCCATCACCAAACACTTAGCACCTGCAAATATATGATATCTACGGATAGTAGAAATTTCAACATTTTCCATGAAGTTTGAACTATGGCCGTTCAAAACTTCGTGAAAAATTTTCGGGCCAAATATTTTCAAACTGTATTAAAAGAAAGGATTTAGGGATGAGGCAAAGGAGTGTTTCATTCATTTTTGGGTCCATGATGAATGTGTTGAATCAGTTTTTACAGAAGAAAATCATATTCTTGCCCACGATGTCCCAGTATTTTTGGTAGAAAAAGGGGTGTAGACTATCCGGCCCAGGTGCTTTAAAGGGCTTGAGGGAGAATATTGCATTTTAAATTTCACTATCCCTAAGGTTCATTCCTAATATTGTCTGTTGAGCCTGGGAAAGGGTTGGCCCTTGGATTTACGTGGATGAGATTGCAGCTTTGGATTGATGGTGTGAGGATTTGTACAGTTCTATGAAGAACTGGGAGATAGCTTGATGGATTTTTCCTTCTTCAAACATCCACTGACCACTGTCATTATGGAGAGATAGGATTTTATTTCTCCTCCTTCTATTAAGGGTAGATGCATGAAAGAAATTGATGTTTGCAATCAATTCAATTTGTTTCAGCAAAAACTGTCAGACTAATCAAATGGAAATCATTTTCAACTCCCTTTCCATAAAAGTATTCTCAACTTTTGGCAAGTACCTAGGTATTTCCATTTTTCATAAAAGGCCCACCCATAAAAATTTTCAATTTATTATTGGCACTCTTCACTCAAAAATGGTAGGATGGAAAATGAGCATGCTTAACATGACTAACAGACCACTCTGGCTAAGGCCTCCTTGAACACAATTCCGAACCATGTCATGCAATATATCAAATTGCCAATGAAAACATGCAAGGAAATTGACAAGGTTCAGCGGAACTTCATCTGGGGCACCACTACTAATAAAAAGAAAATGCACATTGTGTCTTGCGACACAGTCACAAAGCCCAAAGACAAAGGATGCATGGGCATTCAGAAAGCAGAACTAAAAAATAAAGCTCTTCATTCAGGCTTTGCTTAGAGGCTGTTCCAAAATCCCTCTTTCCTCTGGGCCAGCACTCTTATTGCAAAACACCGCAACTGGAGAAACCCACCAAAATGGGCCAAGATCCACACATGGCAATGCATCTTAAAAGGGTAGGAAACACGCATGAAAGCAAAAAGATGTGTTGTCTACACTGGAAACAAAGTTAATTTCTTTGAGGACCCCAAGATCAATAACCTTCCAGCCATAAGGTCCTTAATTCATGGTCCTCTAACCAGAGAAGACATGGCAAAAAGAGTGACAAATGTACACCAAAATGGGGCTTGAGACCTATCAAGTCTTTCCATTACCATCCCCAAAATGTGCAAAACTCAATCCATAATACTTTATTCCTTCCAACCCAGTCAAGGAAGACTGAATGATATGGGGTGCAACTCCAAATGGCATACACTCCACAAAGTCAGCATACATTCTCCTAGAACAAGATCGTGAAAATAGGACCCACAACTTCACATGGATATGAAAGTTAAGAGTACCAAAAAAATTCAATCCTTCTTTTGGCTTCTGTTCCATAAAAGACTACCCACTAAGACCTACCTCCATCATGTGAGAATTCTACAAAATCCAACCTGTCAATAGTGCAACATTGCACATGAATCCTCAGCCCACATTTTCTTTGAGTGCCCCGATGTTCAAACTTTTTGGAATGACATTATCTCAAAAAGCAAGAAGGAAGCCGGCACCTCCATACCAGTCTTCAGTTCTACAAAATGGCCTAATAACTGGACCACTCTGAAAAAGAATGACTATAACAATATAATCTCTTGGGCTGAACTCATACCCTTTTATTTTTTGCAAATATGGTTAACAAGGAATAACAACTTCTTCAATAATAGAAAATACAAAGTTGACTCTCAATAGCAAAGGCTACTGAGTTTGCTACATTAATGGTGAAAAGAGAAACAAGAAACAAGGAAATAATCCAGGTAAAATGGGAACCACCCACAGTCAACTCCTTCAAGCTGAATTGTGATGGAGTGCAATGGGGAACCTAGGCAGAGGAGGTCTAGGAGGGGTATTTAGGGATGCAAGAGGGAACTGGGTTCTGGGGTTCATAGGATTAATCCAATACACCACCAACACACAAGCAGAGCTGCTAGCTCTTCTCAAAGGCCTGCAACTCGCAGAGGAAAAAAAACTAACACCGCTAAAAATAAACACAAACTCAACGGAGGTAATTATAATGTTAACTAATGGTAACCTCGATTTTGACTCTATCATTTTTGAATGCAGGTCGATCGTCCAATGACTAGGTGACGTGGTGGTGAAGCATGCGTACAGAGAGACCAACCAAATAGGTGATCTGATGGAGAATGAAGGAGCAAAAGGGACCTTTTTTGAAGAAATTTTTGTAACATTAGTTCCTCCGATGTTTGTCAACAATGTGTTTTGGGCAGACATCACAGGAACTTTGTTTGAAAAAAACATTCTGATCTGTAATAGTAATGTACAACAATGGGGAACGTGGGTAACACGTACCTAACTACATTCTATGATTAAGTAAAGCAAATATGCACCTTTGAAACAAAACAAAACAAAAAAAATTATAGACATTAATAGTATAAAAATTATTGATATAACCGTACAATTTATCATAGCAAACTAGTTTATTTTACTAGCATATCAACTACTAATGTTTAGTATAAAACAATCATTTATAATTATCTTATATAAGTAATTTGATAGTGTAATTATTTTATTATATCTTAACTTTCAAATAAATACGTCAAGAAGGAGGATCACATTTCTTGTGCATCCTAAAAGTTGGGATCACAAAAAGTTTGTTTTCTTTCCTAATTCCACCCATTGCTGCCCATTCATTCCATTGCCATAACTTCAATACTTGCTCTTTTTGTTTGGCACGTGTACCACGTGTGAATCGCACGCTCCAAAGATAAGGTCACACAAATTACTTCATCCGTGTCACGCATATGCTTAGACACGCTTGGCTTCCTTCACACGCGTGAGAAACCCTAGCCTTCGCATGCTCGCCGTGTTCCGCCGGATCTTCGCCGGGAAACCTTCCCGCGAATCCTAAAGTCTCCTCTCCTATCCTTCAGGTTCTTTCTGTAGAGAAATCGATTTTCCTTCCGTCACTCCGCTCCGGCCAATTCGCCGGAATATTTATTATTGTATTTGTATGGATCTGATTTCTACAAGTGATGCTCGTCGGCTTCTGTTCATGTCACAGAGCAATTAGATGTGAGATGACACATTGTAAGTCATCTCTCTTTTTTCTTGTGAGAAACATTGCTGGAAACGATCTAAAGGATGAATTTTTTGGGATAAATTTATCATCTTTTTAGAACACCATTGCAAAAAAATAAAAAAATAAAAAGAAAGTAAGCAAACTTAAGAGTGGTCATATTAATGGGCCTGAATAGAGCTGAATGGAAAAGGGAGTCTTGTAGCCGAGCTCAAGTTATTTAGGATTGAGGTGTAGCTGATTATAAAAACTAAAAAGGTGGTAGTATAAGCAAAAGTTGAGTTTTCATTGGACGGTGTCAAGATCATGCTTATTTGTTAGCTCAGATAGTTGAAGTAGATGGATAGTTGGTATCTTCTAGATGGTTTTGGGAAGATAGCGTGGAATGTTCTTTCATTCTGTGCATGGGATTTAAGTTATACGCACCTAATAGTGCATTTTTACATGATCCATAATTTTAACGAGTTGTAGCAGGTTACTTATTGTTATCAAACATGCATATTGTAGATTATCTTTAATTGTTTTAAGTAATCTAAATAGTGTAGAATTTCTTATTATTTGTTACGAGTAGTTTATTAAATTTAAACCTACATGAATATTGACTTGCATTTTGGAAGCATGAGAATCCTATTTGTTGTAAGTTGGATTTAGGTGTTTGGAATTTCTGTAGTTATTTGTCCTAATGGAATACCTGAAGTAGTGGCTCTGTCCTGCATGTCTTCCTTTGAAATGCCTTTTGTGCTCTAATCATATTGATATTTTGACTTTGAAATTTTTGGCTAAACCAGGGAGCTAAAGAGCCAAGCCTCTAAAAAATGTCTTCTGATATACTTTAGTCAAATTATTATGCTGAAGCATGACGCTGGGCTAGTAGAATGTCATCTACATGTGAAATTTGAAATGTAATAAAGCTCAAGCAAACGAAGTGGAAAAAGAAAAGCTTGAAATGGCATCAGAGATGCAGAGATATGATACAAATGAAGATGACGAAGAGATGGATGTGAAAGAAGAAGATGATGAGGATGACGATGATGAAGATAAGAATGGCACCTTTAATGCAATGGCAGGTTTCGATGGGGCACATGGATCTAGCAGCAGTAATAGGTTTCAACACCATCAGCAATATCAGGAGCCGCCAACCCCACAAGGGGGATCTCGTAGATGTAGGCCATTAGAAGAGAAGGAAAGAACAAAGCTTAGGGAGCGACAACGTAGAGCTATTACTGCTAAGATCTTGGCTGGTCTCCGAAGGCACGGGAACTATAACCTTAGAGTTAGGGCTGATATCAATGATGTTATTGCTGCTTTGGCAAGGGAAGCAGGCTGGGTTGTCCTTCCAGATGGAACCACCTTTCCCTCAAAATCACATTCACAGGTAACTCTCCTCCTCCATTCTAAGCAAAGTATTTCTTATCTTTTTCCGATATAACAAAGTTCACATATAGTCTCAAGGTGTTTAAGTTAGGCATGATGAAATATTTAGCGTTACGGAGGAAATTTTTCAACCGGGGTGTATGCATCAATATTATTTTGTTTCTAGTAGATCCCAAGAAAATTCAATATGGTGTTATTTTTTCAACATCTACAGGTCACTGGCGCTACTGGTGGGACACCCACCACAATGGTGACTTCATCATCTTCACATATACCAACACAACATACTCAACCTGCTTCGTTGAAAGGCATGCCTTCTGGGTTTCAGAACACAGCCGATCACAGTGCCTGTCAAATGAAAAGTGTGTTTCTACCTACTTCATCCCCTTATGATTCATCCTCCACTGCCCGATCGCAAACTTCAGCCACGATTGCAGATGGACAAGACACACAAAATGACCCATTTCTTGTAGGGCCTGGGGATTCACTTGACAAGCAGGTGAAATGGGTGGCTTAACGTATTGTAAAACTTGTAAATTATTTAGGAATACATTTTCACTTTGCCAATACATTTGCGTAGAAATATCTTGAACTACCAAAACAATAAAAAATTACCTTGGCAATCCCGTATGGGTGGTGGATATGGGGTATCATATGGGTGAAATTGACATTTTTGTTTGAAACGGCCTCTCTACCCTTTTGGGTAGGGGTAAGGCTTGTCTACATATTACCCTCCCCAGACCCCACCTTGTGGGACTATACTGGGTAGTTGTTGTTGTTGTTGTTGTTGACATTTTTGTTTGAATACTTTTGGAACTTTAATTTTGCTGTTTGAACAGGCCTATAAGAGCATTCTGCTAATGTTGATGTTTCTGAAATATTTTGTTAGGTTATTGACATACACACAAAGTTACAGGAGCGTGATTTTGCTGGGACACCCTACATTCCTGTTTATGTTATGCTACCTGTGAGGTTTCTGAACTTGAACCTTGTTAATTCTTCCTAATTCTTCCCTTTTTCAATTACTGTTTAGGGGCCTCTTGTGTCTCATCTCTGTTTCTCTAGCAACTTGATCCTTTGACATGTGTAACTTGTGTCTTCATTCCACTTGCATTCTTATTAAACCTTTAGAAGAGGAGAATTTATTGTTGTACAGCTTGCCTCAAGTCATGTGTGGTTAACCTGATGCTTTTTTCCATGTTATATTGGCAGTTGGGAGTGATTAATATGAAGTCCGAGCTTGTTGATGCGGATGGTCTAGTGAAGCAACTGAGAGTGTTAAAGTCAATAAATGTTGATGGTGTGACGGTGGACTGCTGGTGGGGCATAGTAGAGGCAAACGCTCCACAGGATTATAACTGGAATGGATATAAAAGGCTGTTTCAAGTTGTGAGGGAGCATAAACTCAAAATAAAGGTGATATTCACATGCGCTTTGTTGTGACTCCCTTGTTCTTCCACTTTATCCCATTATTGGTTTATGTGAAATTGTGAATTGAGTTTAATAATGGGGAAAAGATGGTCCTTTTACCATCAAATGTTAAAGATAAGGAGTTAGGACTTCAATTAATTTCTACTATTTGAATATTAGAACTTTTAAAGGAAGTGATCTTTCGGGTCTTGTGATTGTTAAGTTATTGCATCATTTGGACTGCAAATTATTGAGGTTTTATCTGAAAACAGGTTGTGATGTCCTTCCATGAATGTGGAGGTAACATTGGTGATGATGTTTGTATTCCACTGCCTCACTGGGTATCTGAAATCGGTCGAAGCTATCCTGATATATATTTTACAGACATAGCAGGACGGCGAAACCCTGAATGTCTCTCGTGGGGAATTGATAAAGAGCGGGTTTTGAAAGGGCGCACTGCTGTAGAGGTATGTTATGCGATCTCGGTCAGAATGCACTCTTATGATTATGCCCTAGTTGTTTAGGATAATGAGAAGAATATTTGTGTAGTGAATGAATGTCTTCTAGTTATTTTGAGGTTAAGAGAACATTTCTCTTTCTTTATTCTCTTTGGATTGAGGATGGGGCCGACGAACAGCCTCTACTGACCACGAAAACCTCCAATTTTGCTCACGGTCAAATGTGCCAGAAAAGATAATATATCCGAGTTGGAAATTTTTTTCATGTTGAAAGCTTTACTGACCACTAATGCTCGCCCAATATATATTTTTATTTTTTTTGTGATAAGTAATGGCAATTTTATCTATCTAGCAAAAAGAAGATGTAGAGTGTATAATTAACAACAACAACAACAACAACCCGGTATATTCCCACAAGGTGGGGTCTGGGGAGGGTAATATGTAGACATGCCTTACCTCTACCCGAGAGGGCAGAGAGGTTGTTTCCAATCGACCCTCGGCGCATTGAAAAGAAAGGCAAACAAAAACAAAAACCGCATTAGTTATACCAGCATACCAGCATACATCGCAAAAAAAAAAAAAAATTGTCTAAACATAAGAGGCATAAATACCATCAATAAGCAGATATGCATGCAATGATATTAAAACAGTAACTACCAGGAATGACTACCACAAGAGAACACAAACTAATCCTCTATGGGCGTCCCCACCACACCTCACCCTCCCCGGGAAAAGAGTACGAAAAATCTAGAAGTCCCTATCCTACAACCCTGGTACTAGACCTCCATACTTTCCTATCGAGGGTCATGTCCTCGGAAATCCGCATCCTGGCCATGTCCTGTCTAATAACCTCTCCCCAGTATCTCTTAGGCCTCCCTCTGCCTCGCCTCACACCAACCACCGCTAGCCGCTCACAACTCCTCACCGGGGCATCTGGGCTTCTCCTCCGTAGAGTGTATAATTAGATTGTAATAATTCTTTTATCATTATAAAAGAAAAATTAGTGATTGTAATGAACAGGAAATCTAACATGGGTTCAGTGCTGGCACAAGGTGTTTTTGCCATTTTAACTCCTCAGTTCTGGAGATTCTTTATTGTTTTCAGTATATTTTATGCTTAACGACAATAAATGATTAGGAGTTACTGTTGCTGAACTGTCAAGGGATTACTGCAGAAAAATGAAAAGCACGGCAATTGTGTTGTGGATATTCTCTTTTGAGAAGATTTGTGCCATGCTATACTTGCATATTAGATTTTCTTTCAAGAGGTTTTAAAATTCATAGTACTCCAGTTTTCTTCTTTGTGCGACTACCTTTGTATATCTTACTCAGATGTTTGTCTTTTTGACCTATGTAGGTCTACTTTGATTATATGAGAAGCTTTAGAGTTGAATTTGATGAGTTCTTTGAGGATGGTATTATTTCCATGGTTGAAGTAGGACTAGGCCCATGTGGGGAACTAAGATATCCCTCTAATCCTGTAAAGCATGGCTGGAGGTATCCTGGAGTTGGTGAATTCCAGGTAACTTTTTTCCTTCTTCTCTTTTAAGTTGAGGGCAGTAGCTATTTGTTACCATTCTCAAAAAAAAAGTTGACGGCAGTAGCTTAGATTTGTATGAATCCCATGCAAAAGGATTTGATTGTCAAATCTGTATCTGTTTATGCGTCACCATATTCCTTGCATGAAGTCAGACTTGAAAAAGAAAGGGCAAAATACAAAATTGGTAGGTCGGCCGAAACTAATTGCATTCGCTAGCATACAAAAAATAGACATTTTGTCGGTCATTATGTTTTGGAGCGACTACAAATATACATTTCTCAAAGGAAAAGCTTTGTCTACCTCTCTTTGCTTAGATGTTGTTGTAGCACTTATTCTCCTCCCTAAGTGATTGCACTAGTTGTTAGGATCTCTATCAAAAATTATAGCCAAAATGTGTATTTCAGTCACATCCTTGTGACCAATTATAGCATCAATATGACTTACTTGTCTCCCATAGTGTTATGACCAGTATTTGTTGAAAAGCCTGCGCAAGGCGGCTGAAGCAAGAGGACACTCATTCTGGGCACGAGGACCCGATAATGCTGGTTCCTACAATTCACAACCACAAGAGACTGGATTCTTTTGTGACGGGGGTGATTATGATGGATATTATGGTAGGTTTTTCCTCAACTGGTACTCTCAAGTTCTGGTTGATCATGCAGATCGAGTGCTTTCTTTGGCCAAGTTAGCTTTTGATGGAACATGCATTGCCACAAAGGTTAGTCATCTTTAGGGAAAGAGTTAGATATATATGATACATTATCGGTTGCTATATTCTTCTCACCACAAAAAACAATGACAATAATATTAACAATAGTAATAAATAATGGAGTATGATAATTTTGCTTTTTCTTCTGTTGGTAAGTAATTTCCTTTAATTTTCTATACCTTTTTACTAATTATTTTCTTTATCCAGAAAAATCCTCCTTACTATAATCTAAATAAAAAGGGACGGTGCATGACATGTTTCAAGCTTTTCTGTCATTGTCCTTATACACATTAGAGAGTACTGTTTAGTATGCATTGATGTTCTCTTAGTAACTAAAAGTTTTTTCTTAACAAATTTCAAGAAGCTTGAATCAAGGACGGATTCAACCAAAATTATAGTAGAATAGCCAGCAGTCAAGTCCTCAACCGTACAATGTACTATGAAAGGCACTTAACAGGCAATGGGCTGTTACTTTTACTTGAAAATTAAAAAGGAGTAACCACCCTTCTGTTCTTGTCATGTTCATATTGCTGTCACCTTATTTATTCTCTCCATCTGTCCTCTTGCCCAACCTTGTAGCCTTTACTTGTGAAAATCAATTTGGCAGTTACAAATGACACAGAGGTGGCAACCCACCAAGCCATTGCAAACTAACTTGCATTATTCATCTAGCAGAGTAAGATAGGTTGTGCATAAAGTTTATCCTTTAAATGATAATATGAATAATTACTTTTAAGCGATTTAAGAATTCTAGGACTCAATTCTACCTCCTGGACTTCGTAGTATAAAGTTCATGGCTTTACGCTTTGAAGATTCCTCCTATGATCAGATTGATGGATGTAGAAAATTTATATAGTTGACCCAGCTAGTTTAGAATTGAGGCATTGTTGATTAATTAGTTGCTGGTCCAGAAACCATTAATGACTTCAAGGTTTTCCACTGCCCGTAATATTTTAGGAGCAAATGTTGGATGCAATCTGCACTTTGTCTCCAAAGCCAAAGCAGAAAACAAATATTTTCTGCATAAAATAGCATTAGTCAGTTATGAAAGCCTCAGAACTAGTTTATAGCTATTGCTGTTTTCCCAGATGACAAGCCCGACATTTATTCGCGAAAATTAAAAAACAAAACCAAATTGCTCAAATTCAATCCAAACACTCAGAATATCGTTCTCCTAAGAAAATAGTTTAGAGCTTTAATGGTATTTTTGCAGATGACCAGCCAACATAAATTCTCCAAATATAAAAACAAAACTAATTTTCTCAAATTCAATTCCAATTTTTTTTTTTATTCTTCTCAATCCGGACTGTTTTCTAATCCAAATGCAATTAGGAATGAGAATATTAGATGTTTTTTAATGGGTAAATAATTGGATGTTGTAAGTATGCTTTTTTTTTTCTGCCAGAAGTGCTTTGGCTAACTTTCCAATACCGTTTCGCCTGCCAGTACTCACAAATCTTTTTTTGTTAATCTCAAAAGCTTGTGAATGATAATCATTCAGGTTTTTCTCGCATACACCCTTTGATGAAATTCATGGACTTGAAATAGAAAGTTTTATATGCTTGCTTTGTCTTTTTGTTGAAGTTCGCTAGAAGAGAAAAGACTTCTTTTATATTAGGTATAGTTGATCCAGTTTCTACCATATTTTAAATCTGAACAGCTATCAGGAATTCATTGGTGGTATAAGACATCTAGCCATGCTGCCGAATTAACAGCTGGGTTTTATAACCCGAGCAATCGAGATGGTTATGTTGCAATTGCGGCAATGCTGAAGAAGCATGGAGCTGCACTGAACTTCAAGTGTGCTGAAATGAACATGTTAGAGCAGGCAGTGGATTTCTCTGAAGCTTTAGGTGATCCTGAAGGATTAGCGTGGCAAGTAAGCTTCGAACACTATAGCTTGAGTTATATCTCTGCTGAAAGATAAATGTCTACTAAAAGGACAGTTTGCTTTGCTATACTTGCAAATCTGTTGACCATTATGTTGACTACAGATTAACTCACTTTGCCTTCGAACATCTCATTGCAGGTGTTGAATGCGGCTTGGGATGTTTCTCTACCAGTTTGCAGTGAGAATGCACTCCTGTGTCATGATAGAGGTGGCTATAATTGTTTATTGGAAAAAGCTAAGTTCTTGAATGATCCGGATGGGAAGCATATTTTTGCTTTTACCTACCTTAGGCTCGGTCCCCTTCTCGTTGATGGACAGAACTTCATGGAATTTGAACGATTTGTTAAGCGCATGCACGGTAAAGAATTGGAAGTCTTCTACTCTTGTGTCAATTTTGCATCTTCATATTTGGTAATTTTGTGGTTGACTAGTTTGTGATTTATTTGGGTAGAACTAGTTTGGTCAAGACTTGAGGGTTCAAAACAAGTCTACAAAACTTAGATTTCGAAATGAATTATAGAATTAGGATCAGTGATATTGTCTAAGATTTGAATATTAGTTACATCTGTAGTGTTGTGGCTCTAGCTCACCATAAACTTGATTAACTCCAATCTCCAAGGACAAGATAGAGATTAGTCACCCCTTCAGCCACCAGAAGAGTTTGATTTCACTCCACCACCCTAAGTTTGCTTCGAAACAGAATAACAGATCGAGCTGAGGAAAAAGAAAAAGCAACTAGTAGAGGAGGAAATGTCGTCTTGGAAGATGATAATTGATAATCAGTTAACCACGGGGAGATGCTAGTTGAAATCATGGCTAATGGACATCATATCGATAAGTCTGCTCCTTACCATTATCGTCTTTGGTTCTTCCAGTAAATAGATTATAAAGCATGTTATTTTTCTCGGTGCAAGTATATTATTCCTTAATGATGGTGGTTGTTCTCCCAGCTATTTATTGACCTATCATCCCCAAGATCATCTCATAGACAGTATTATGGTGACTTTGTCATTGGTTCCTCCTGTCTGTTTTGCAGGAGAAGCAGTCCTTGAGTGCCAATCGTAGTTCGGGAGAGCATGCAATCTTCACTATGTGCATAAGTTCCCTGACTTCCCTCTTCCTTAGGGAAAGCAAGATTATATATATATAGTTCAGTATAATTTAAGCATAGTTCAGGAGAGCAGGCAGTCTTCAATTTGTGAGCAAATCCCCTCTGTGGGATTATATTTCTGTAGTAGAATGTAAGAATACACTTCCATAGGAAATATGAAGCTGGCAGTGTCGAACTGCAATTTGACATAAGATGTATATTCATGTTGAAGATACATACCGTAACTTGACCTAAGATGTGGTTAATGTGGACATACTATCTTAATCAATTTCAGTTGTAGAAAACAAACTAGTTTTCAAGGTGTTCAAAGAATGGATTATTAGCAGAGGAAACTGGATCTTGAAACAGTGATGCACCTTTCATATAATCCGCTTGAATGGTGTAGGAGTTCTGTAATTCTACAAAGTATTTTAAGCATATATTCAGCTCTACAATATGGAACTGGAAAAGATGTAATACCATTTTCTCGTCAAATTTTGCATAGTCTAAACAATAGTTACTTTCAAGGTGAATTAGCAAATTATACCCTGAATATTGGCCAGCATCTCCTACCCATCATTGTTGAATGTTAACCTGATAAAAGTCTAGTGTTACTTTTAAGATGATATAGTTAGGTTGTATAAAGTAGAACCTTGTGGTCCGGTCCTTACCCGAATCCTGCACATAGCGGGAGCTTAGTGCATCAGGCTGCCCCCTTTATGGTCTATATATATTAAGCCAGTAGCTCTTTTGTTAGACTGGTTGGTCTGCTATTACTGACCGATGTGAATTGGCAAATATAGTCCACACGAAAATGAGCATAATTCTCAAATTGGATGATTCTTTTTGCTATCGCTCCAAAATTTCAATCAAAACGGAATTTGGAGTTCATTTGCATCATGTCCCAAGATGGTACGTCAACACGATACCAACTACGGGGAACTGTACCAAATGAAGAGGCATAATTACTAAACAAGACAACATCAGTGAATTATGTAATTGAAACCTCAACTTTGATTCTTTTAAATATCTATGTACTGATGTTTGGGCCCTCAAAATTTTGTCCCTTGGAGATAATAACTGTTGTGATCCGGACGTTCGCTGTCATTCATGATTCCAATTTCCAACTAGTGAACTAACAAAGACCTGTTTGCCTTTTCTCTACCAAACGCCATCCTACTAACCTATACAAGGCATCAAATGTATTCTAAGGGACCATATGAAAAGAAAAAAGAATAATGACATTGTCCAATTAAAGACTTCTTGACCCAGTTCGCCCGGGCTCATCTGTGTAAAAAAAGACGCCCAGCTAAATCATCCCAGCTTTCTCTCCTCTTTTTGGAAATTGTGAGAGAGGACTCCCCTGGTTTTTCAAAATCCTGCCCTTCCTCCTCTATGTCACGGAAAGTTCCGTATGCAGAAGGAGAATATGCTTGGGGAACATCCAGTGCAACTGCCCTCTGCAATGCAGCCTTGTGTTCCTCCTTGAGAGATGCCTGTCGCTCCATTCTCTGCTGCACAGGGAAATTCATAGATTCTGCAATTTGATGCCTCTCCAACATCGACTGTGTATAGAGAACATGAAATAATTTCACGAATAACGATATGAATGTTAGCTCTTAGTATCATTTCCACAAATTTTCTCACAATTAAACAAATCTGGCGGGACAAGAACTTGTTTTCTGGGTGCAATGGAAAGGGGCTCCTCCAGAGTGCATTAGTGCTCATAAAACTGCATTTATACATTAAATATATTACGCATTTACCAATATTTCCACAATGATAACTACTATGCCTCAATCCCAACCATGACTTCAAAAAGGGAAAAAAGATGTGCGGGGATCACCTCTCTGAAAACTGATTTTCCCCATGTGTTTGTTCTAACAAGGTCCTCTAGCAATTCAAATCTAATCATATAAAATCTTAAAGCATTTTAACCTAGTAGCAACAGCAAAAAAAAACTTTGTTGATTTCATATGACATTCCGTACTTCAGTCCGAATGCATTAAGCTACGCCCAATAAAGTGTCCACTCATGTCATAGCTGTGAGATCAACTCACAAATGCTATTGATTGGTTGTCGCTGGTTCCTACAAAAAAGTGGGCACTTCCAATTTTATATCTCAATGAATATTGGCTTCAAACGGATGTCACATGTGCTGAGACGTCAAGGTATAACCTGGAGAAACGAGGTTTAGATTCCACCACCAACACTCAGTGCACAGAGGCAGATCTGGGACTGTAATTCTATGGGTTCAACATTTAAAGTTTTTAGCATTGAACCCATTATATTTTAAAGTTATGGGTTCATATCTACTATTTATTGCAATTTTAGTAACTTTCAAGTACTGTGTCCAATTGAACCCGGTAACTGTGCACTGCGTCCGCCCCAGTGAGTGTGAGTCCATTTGTTTCAGCCTTAGTAGGAGGTTTATCCCGCATTTTTGCTTGTGAATACAACAAATTTCCCTTCGAGGTGTACACAAGGTGGCTTGGTAAAACATGCCGGCTTCAAGGTCCGCTCACCAAAACTATGTTGCTTTTTCATTACCAGTAGGTATAGAACACACATGTTCAACAAACATATTATTAAATACCCCAGAATGACTACTGTAGGTGATGACCTTTTCCTTGCCCTGGCAAGTCAGGTTGCTCACCTTCTAAACCATAGTTGAGGTTAAAAAACAAAGTTGTAATTGCTAGGCTTTGAGATACTTTTCTTTGGGGTGGGGGGGGGGGGGGGGGGTGATAAGGTGCTACAATTTGAGATACATTCTTAGTTGAAAAAAACAAGGGCTACCAAAGGCGGAAATAAACTATCAGGAACGTCCAAACGATGCCTAACATCTATTCTTAATTCAAAGTGTCTACGAATTGCCTCTTCCTTTTTCTCCTCGTCTTCCTTGATCCTCCTCAATGAAATAAGAGAGAAAAAGAAAAAGAAGACAAAGCTAGGTTTAACTTCGCAATCAACTTGGAGTTCTTAAGAAACGTCAGAGGATATGGCTGACATAAAAGGAAATTATATCTGATGTTTAAGAAAGGAGCTGCATAAAACTTACATCAATTGTTCTTTGTGATTCTGTCAATATCGGAATAATGGCATGATCAGATGTCATGTTGCAAGAGAGCACTATGTGCTCAAACCGTCCATCAACAGGTATAGCAGTCCTCACAATGGGTCTAATATTAGCAAAGCTGCAGCAGAGGCAAAAAGCAGACAAAGAAAAGCTATTGCATCAGTAACATTCCTGATAAAAAGTTTCAAAAACTAGCAGTCATGCACCTAAATAATTCATTGCTTCGAAATGGCAAAAAGGGAGTAAGTTAATAAGATATATTTCTCTTTTATTAGAATATTAAAGGAAGCTAGTTGTGATTAAGGCTTAGCTATTAAAGCAGCTGTATTTGAGAAACGAAATGTATCCAAGTGATTGAAACAACAAATTTTTCTTTTTCAGAGAGAAGAACATCTCCCCAATGGGATGCTACTTATTGCTCTTCAACTTGGCTCCACCAAGTATAAATACTGTTGCTAAGCTAAGTCCTTGAATGATACCAAAATTCTAAAATTCTAGTGTATACTAGTAAAAAAAGAGAGTGAATCAAACCCTGCAAAAGTTTTACATTTTACTTCTCAAATCTACATGTGTAAATGGAATTTCATATACCTGAAGGGCTTCCTGACAATAATGTGATAAAGACGACCAGGAGCATAAAGGCGTCTTGGATCTTTTAGCATCTTCTCCTCCAGGGTGAATGTATCCTTCAGGCACATTATGCACATCAAGCACGGAAAACTATAGAGAAAAACACTGCTTGTCAGCCTATGGCATGTCATACTAGTCTCTTGGTACCATAAATACATAACCTGATACAGTGTTGAATCAAATTTTTATGTATCAAAAAACTGAAAATAAACTGTGATAATAAATCGATTCATCAAGCCTCCTATTGGATGTTAATAGGAAACTTTGGGCTTCTTATTGAAGAAGGGGAGCCTTGGCCTAACTGGTAAAGTCGTCATGTGACCAAGAGATCACGGGTTCAAGCCGTGAAAACAACCTCTAAGGTTGCGTACTAGACCCTTGTGGTCCGGCCCTTTCCCGGAACCTGCGCATACTGGGCTTCCCTTTTTGGGCTTCTTATTGAAGGAAGTTTATTTGATAAGGTTACTAGGAAACGTCCATTTGTATAAGTGGCAATCTTCAAATTGGCAAGAAACTCTTATTTTGCAATCGGAAGGAAAAGATTTTGTCTAGGACTGTCATTGATTCTGTCACACTAAAAGATTTTGCCTTCGAATTTTATATTTTCTCCATTTTATGACCACAAGTGCTAAGACAAAGGACCTTCCACCTCCAACCAAGAGGTTGGGATTCGAGTTACCAAGGGAGCAAATAGGAAAAGGTCACTATTGACTCGACCATGGGGTTTTGGGGTGTGGGTTCTATCATATCAAAGATAAATTGAATATGTGATTCCAAAAAGAAACGAGCAAATGGACACAGTTGCATTATTATCAAAAGTCGTGACTCTTCTTCCCAGTGGATTCAGTCATTATAGATTGGGAAATCAAAACTATCACTTGCGTAATCTTCTAATTACTCAAAGACTGTTTTATTTTGATTCATGCATATATTTAATCACATACGATATATACATCAAAAGTCATAATGAAACAAAAGAAGACCTGCAATCTTTTACCAGAAAAGTGACTTGAAAGCATGTTCCAATGCTACAGTAGTCCGAGGTAAGAAATCATCCTGATTGGTTATGGAAAAGGTGTGTCAAAATGTGATGATAAATGCTAAGCGAACAGGGATGCCTATGCAAATAGATTATCCAACAAGAAATATACATCAGATATTAGACCTGATTGATGAGCAACAAAAGTATCCTTCCTAATTTTGGAATCAGACCTACCTTTTCTAACAGGAATCGATTCCCAAGAATAAAACGTCTACCTTCCTTCATATGTTTTGTGTAAGCGTAGCTCTACCTACAATCCAGTAGATTTTTCTTCCAAATGACAGTTTAGTTCCTTCAAACTAACATTTGCTTCAATAATTGCGGGGGAGCAACTCTTTGCTCAAAATTATGAGAGTTACTTCATCCCACAACATTGATATGACACGAAACTTATCAAAAGATAATCACTATTCAAATGCTTCTTACGTGACATATGTTTGAAGAGATATAGTTTATGGTGAAGGAAAACTAGCTAATAATTACAGACTCATTTACAACATGCTATAAGCACAATCCTATTGATATTGCACTTCAAGGATAAAATTTAAGAAGAAAATAAAACTTCCCTTATGGTATGCACTTTAGTAGAAGGAGTTCTAATATCAGATAAAGAAAAACATCATCGAACTCACATATCTGGTTCACCTTTTCGGTAAGGTAAGTCTAATAATACTAGTCAAACTGAAGCAAATAATTGTATCAGACAACAAAGAGGACCTACACGGGCTTACCTGAAGCACAATAGAGTTTATGATATCCGCATATCTCACAGCCAAATTCAGTGAGACACACCTTGCAGGAGCAATTGCAAAGCATCTGATCCTTTTTCTCTCTAAGAACCCCAACTTTTCTCTGTTCTTCACAGCCAACATTGTCAATAGTGTTACCACCCCCGCCCCTAAAGAATGCCCAGCAAATGTCAAGGTATAATCCGGATACCTCTCCACCAATTCCCTTAAAATTTGTGATTCTGCTTCCCAAACCCATTGAGCTGCCTTCAACAAACCATTATGAACATAACCCCCATCAAATTCTGCTTGCCCGAGTTTATCATCAAGTAAGACCAAAAAATCACTTTCCTTAGCCAAATTAAGACCCCTAATAGCTACAACTATATCGGCATTCTCATGATCAACATAGATCAAATAAGGAGATACCCTCCCTTGAGTATCTTCATGATTTTTCTTTACAATAACCCAATCAGGATCAATACCATATCCTCCAGGAGGAGCCCATATGGGGTTTCTAATATCATCCTCATATACAGCTATAATATATCGACAAAACCGTGGCACGGGCTCAAACTCACTAGCAATTGCAAGTCCCCAATTTTCACTCTCACGGCCAGCGGTATAAAGGAACTTCTTCCACACCCAACGAACACAAGCTAAACAGTATACACATTCAATAACTGGAACACAACAGGCAAATGACATTGGTGCCTACCATACAGTCATCTTCTAACAGTTCAAGAATGACAATTACTTCCAATAAAATGAATCCTAACACTGTTTCTGCAAATGGGGGTCATTTTTTTGTTGAGGTTCAACTTGTGGGGGTATCAAGATAGTAAGTACTTGAGCTAACTCAGTGATAAAAATTGAATCTTTACTAACTAAAGGTATCAAGATTGAATTTTTATTCATAAAATAACAAAGAAGGGGCATAAAATTACCACTACAAGAAATGGGCTTTGGAGAAACTGGCCAGATAACAGTTGTAATCATCAATACAAACTTCAAAAAAGAAACATAATATATGGTTTATAATTGAATAAAGAGAGAAAACGGGGTTACTTTTGAATCTTGAAAAGAGAGAAATCACTGAAAATTTAAGAGAAAAATTGGAGAAAAAGCAGTAGCACACCTGCAACTACTTGTCAAACCCACCATTTTTAGTGGGGTCCTTTACAATTGAGTGAAAGAATATTTTGGGATTATGCTTAGATCCCTGTCTAATGGCGCACTGGTTTTCTAAATAATTACGTACTAACTTTGTTCTGATTTGCAAGTAGAATAGCTTATGGTGATGGCTTCCTTAGTTGTGATATTGTGAAAGATAGTTTCTTTAATTTTCGTACTATATTTTACTCAGGTTTGGTAGAAGTTTCCTCTGAAGGGAGCAAATAACAAAAACAAAAGAAAAAGGAAAGGGGTAGTTTCTTGTGAATTATTGCCATCTGTTAACTTTTGTCATACTTCTAGTTTTGTATTATAGCAAAATATTTTTATTTTTATTTTGATAAAAATAGAAGTTGTCTTGTACATGCATTCCTTTCTTTTGGTAATATTGTACTCCTTAATTCGAATAGAACGAACCATAAATAAATAAAAATGGGTAGTATTATGTGATATTACACTAATGTTAGCAAAATTATTATGTTTCTTTAATTATATTTTTTATTAGGATATGTTTGTTATTAATAACGAGGGGCGAGAACAACGAGGTGTATACCTTATTGATGAACCAGAACCATTCTCACCACCCAAAGAATTGCCCCAAATCAACCTTTGAATCACTAGGAAACAAAGTTAATCTTTCACCAATTAGATGCCCTAACTTGTGTGTATTTTTTTGTAGAAATGATTAGTTAAAGAAAATTCCAACGCTTTGAAGGTTTTGTGTTTTTTTCTTAACGTAAATGAGCAGAGTAATAGCGGTTAAGAGAGATAACTCACCATTCCCTTTTTGCACGTTCACTTTAGTGGAAGTTTTATGATTTAGTGGTTGCTTCCCTTAACATTTCTCATTTATCTATGTTAACCAGATCGGGTCAGCTCACATGGAGCGACCCACAATCCATAATCCAACATCTAACTTCGCCCCGGGCTAGACCAATATCTTTGACACATAGTCGTATTGGCAAATAGTTGGAGCGACTTGCTAGAACAAAGAGCTATAACATTCCAAAACCAATTAAAGGGCTGTATTAAAGCTTTAAGTAGAAATTGAATCACATACAGAAAGGATTCACTACTAGCATGAGTATCTTATTACTGGCTACCCCAGAGATCATTCTGCTACTCTTATAGCTTGTTATCCGATCCCTCATCCTTGAAAGGTGAACTCGAGTTCATGAACAACTTTGTATTCAAAATTACATTTGATACCCTCATGGTAAATGTAATGGCCGGCCTATGAATGCTAGTTAAATTACTAAAGCAAATTTCTTTTTAGTTGTCTTCTCTTTCTGCTCGAATCTTTTTATTTCAAATCAATTGTTTTCCTATACATGTGTTGCATTGTCGACTCACTTATGGCTATTAGTGACATGATAAAGTAGCAACACTGATTTGCATTTCAAGAGACAGTAAAAGGTCAAAGGGCATTTCAATAAAAGTTAATATAAATTCCTTGGGAACTCACCCAACGATAGGTGTCGAGCCACCCTCGACAACACAAACTATGCTGACACCGGCAATAGCACTTGTATGATGGGCCGGCCTCCCCGAACGAATGGTGTCAGCCATAAAGACAAGTCTAGATGTTTGACGAGGCATGTTACTCCTTTTATCCCCAGTCGTCACTGCCTTACCCGTTTCAAGCCTCCGCCTTTTTCTCTCCTCAGGCTCCTCACCATTGGAAAGCGCATCCGCATGTTGCGGAGATGATGTCGATGGTGTCACCCCATTCGTAGCCGCCTCCAAAAGCGTAGCCTCTTGTAAAGGAACTACGGGCACACCCTCCCTGACAGATGCGCAAAGTATCTCCTGAACATTCGGGTCGACATCTGATCGAGCGAAGGTAGGTATTGTCGCCTTCTTCTTAGGTGTGAGCATGTGATTTTTGTCCTATATATGAATTATTCCCAAAGATTCGAACAAAATGATTTCTTTCATTATTTTACAATTTTGCGAATTTTGTGTCATTTGCATTTGATTTGTGCATTTTTATTCATATAAAAATATATAAAAAATAAATTTGCATTTAGGATTTAATTTCACATTTTAGGATTAATTAGGGGGTTAAGTTGTTTTTAGAACAAAATATAATGAAAATAACAAAATAGGCTATTTTTGCATTTTTAATTGTTAATAGGACTTAATCAATTTTTAGGAATTAATTAGCTTAGTGTTGGAAATAAACTAAGTCTTTATTTTAATTTTTTGTATTTTTATAAAATAAAAAAAATAAAAAAATACAAATTGAAATACAATATTAAATAAGGAAAAGAGAAAAAAAATAAAATGAAAAGAGAAAACAAAGAATAAAAGACATGATTTGGGCTCAGGTAGTTTAGCCCAAACAGAAGTACCCGCCCAGGCAGCCCAAAATCACTCAAACCCGGTCTGGCCCAAGGAAAGTCAAAACGACGTCGTTTCACGTCGAAAAATCTAAGCTCTTCATTTCCTTGATGCAACGTCCTAGAACCTGCCCCCATTTTACATATTACTGTCCGAAATAAGTTAGTCAACCCTAAAATAAATCTCATCTTCCTCGTACTAGAGCTTGTAACACCACCGGAGCCGCCCCCGGCGGTGAACGTCACACATGCCAACGGCCATCCAATTTACACCACTGGTTCTCTTTGGCCCCCTCTTTCCAGCCATACCACTGGCTTCCTTCGAATCATAGCCAATGTCGTCAAATATCTAAAACCCTAGCGTCGCCTCCGCTATGTACGGCGGCGGCGCCTCCAACCGATCACAAAATAATACCCCAAGACCGCCTCACTACCCATATCTCGAATCCCTAGTCACCTTCCCTCGAATCATCACCAGATTCTTCGAATCTTGATTCAAAAATCCGACTAAAATGTTAAGTTGTCCAAACAGACCCAAAATCACACCCCATAGTCCTATGAATTTCCTCAACCTGAAATCCAAGCCAAAAGTTCTCAAATCTCACCGGTGTGCCTCCAATTTCGCATCTAGGGTTTCTAATTTTTTCGCCCGTTTGGAGTCTCATCAATTCTGGGGATTTTGATTAATGTTATAAGTTCATTTTTGACAAAATGAACCTATAACATTAATTAGAATCAAGTTCCAGAAGTCAATTAAGCATGAAGTCCGATTTTGAGTAAGACCCTTTTCTCATTTTTGTTTTAACTTTTCTTTCTTCTTTAATTTAATTCATAATTTATCTGTTTAAGTGTAGTTTTAACCCCTGGATAATTTTAATTGTTAGTTTGTCAACTTTAGCTAAATGTTTAGGTTACTCTTAGGCAAATTTCATGCATGTACGATTCTAAGTTGATTAGTATAATTGTTTAACTGTTAGTTCAATGCTAATTAGTTAGTTTAATTCCGTTGAGTTCAAATTACTAGTTTAAGTTGAATTTTCTTTTGGTTGGCCTGGTTTTAGCAATTCTGATAAATAGTTGTTCATGTTAAATTTTGGTTTCAAATTTGTTTTGTCTAGTTTTGATTCAACATTCATTGATGTTCAGTTTAATTGCAAATTAATCTTGTTTAGTTTAAGTTAGTATAGTTGTTTGGTTATAGCTGCTGGAGTTTAATTAGTGATAGTAATTTCAAGGCGAATTTCAGGGGTAGTTTGGGCATAGGAAAGGGTAGTTTTATTAAGATTGGTAAATTCAAAACTAAGGTAGGATAGTATAGGTATTGTATAGTTAAAAGAACACCCTAGGACCTTCTAGAATAGAACTTTATTGTAAGTTTCAAACTTTTAAGAGCAGTAACTAGGATAACAAGTCAAAAATTAGAGGTTTAATAAGTAAAATCTGAAATTAAAAGTGAGAAAAAATGAGTAAAAACTTTCAGAATTTTCTGCTTCCCATTCTGCTTATAAAAGGCTTGTTTAGTGCCTCGGATTACAAGTGGAGAACCTCTGAAAAATTGCCAAAATCTTCCATCTTATAATTTCCCCCAAAATCTCTCTTCTCAATAGCTGAAACTGAAATTTGAATTTCAAAAATCAAAAGAAGTTCAAATATGAATTTCTGTAGTATAAACATTTATTTTAACTCTTAATTTTCTCCAAAAAATCCAAAAACATACAAATATTTAGTAAAAAGGTCCAAAAATACTGTTACAATGCTTTAATTGAAGTTAATTTCGAGTTCTAGTTCATTTTTTTAGAAAATTTTGAGGCCAAACAAGTGTATTTGGGGTTATTTTGTTGTTGTTAAATCTCTGATATTCTCCTGTGGGTGTTGTGATATTAGTTGATCCTGAAATTGGTTTAGTTTGCTCCTGTAATTGTTGTTGCCAAGATTGACCTCAATTTTCCTTTTTACTTACTATATTCCAGGCACACTTACTGTAGGCCTCAAGCATTGCAATTGAAATGAAAATGCTGCTTGTTTCACTTACTTGATGACACTGTTATTCATGACTCTGTTTGGATTATGTGGCATAGTTTGTTTTGAAGACTGATTTGTAGAAGTTATTGTTGAATTCAATTAAAATGGCTTGTATAATGGGGAACTGTCTAGACTGCGTTTGATTTGTGCTGGACTATTTTAATCTCATATTGTTGGACTCTTATTGTGTATAAATTGATAGCTTAAGCTCCTGTATGTAATTAGAAAATAATAGATTATGTGCTATTTTGTCTTACCTCATACACGACATACCTATCATTTAGGATCAGATTCACACTTTCACTTTCAAATTCATAAAATTGGAATGGCATGCTTCACAGTATATGCATAAGACCTTGTTAAGGCATGTTTCACTAAAATCATTGCTCATCCATAGGCGTTCACATGTCCATGATTTTGCTATTAGTATAATTTGTTTAAGATTAGGGGGACTTTAAAAATTAGGATTTTGAAGGTTTTACTGTTAATTGTTCCTGGTCTCAATATATTGTTCACATATTTACTTTAGGATGAAGTTGATTGTTAAACAAAGAAATTGCATTAAAAATATTTATTAGTTTTAAGTTTAAGCCTTGGCCCCTGATTACTAATAAGTTGGTTTTAAATCTTGTACCATAGCCTGCGTACTGTGGCGTTCCAATTGTTTAAAGTTGTTTGGCCCAGGCGTTATACAGCCCATAGGGTCCTATAGTTTCACTCTAATTTGGATTGAGTTCTTAAAATTCAATGTCAAATTGCTAAAGGTTATTAACATTGTACTAGGAACACTGAGTTTATTTTGTAAATATAAAAATGGGTTTCGAATTAGGTAGTGAGTTCAAGCTAAAATGGTCTTCTCTTTTGTTTGATTTCAGACTTGAATTTTACACCCGAATTTATAAATGTAAAATAATTAGCCTTTTTAGAGACAATAATAAATAGAAAAAATCGTAGTCACTTTAGGTTGGCCTTTAAATAAAAAATAAGATGAACCTCGCTAAAAAAATCCAGAAATTGCGGAGCCCTCATTAATTACTTAATTAAAAATACTTGGAATTAGGGTCGAGCCGTTTAGCGAATTTCATGGTCCTCCGCAAAGTAAAAAAGACGTTAGTCACTTTGGTGCATTTTTAATAATCTTACCTTCCTAATACGGGTGTGCATTTCATGAAACTCAATTCAAATCTAAAAACGTTGAATAGGAATGTGTCGAGGATCCGGGTGCATTTCATGTGACGTAATCCGAAAATACGTTCTTAAGCGGCGTTCACTTTCTTGATAATTAACTAACAGCGGTAAATAATTCTAAAATGCACTATAAGTTTTAGCATGTATTAAAATCAGATTTTTGCCAAATATAGCAGTTGAGCGACTGTGCTAGAACCACGTAACTCGGGAGTGCCTAACAATAGAATTTCTTACCCGGATTTCTGCTTCACAACTGTAATACAGAGTCAAACCCTTTCCTCGATTCTGGATTCAAAACGGTGACTTGGAACACCTAAATCTCCCAAGTGGCGACTCTGAATCTCTTAATAAACGAATCCCGTTTCGATTGTCCTTTAATTGGAAAAACTCCTTTTATTATGCCCTTCATAGGGTGTAGTAAGCGAAAAAAGAGGTGTGACAGCTCTGGCGACTCTTCTGGGGATTCGAACCCAAAACTTCGGTTCAGGGTTCAAGAATTCGAGCTCAATTAAATTATTATATTTGGCTTTATTTGATTTTTCTACATGTTTCATGCCTTTGTGCTAAATGTTTTATCGCTTTAAAATTTGTTGAATTGTATATAAACTGTCGTGAATCCCTCCATCTTTCTAAGTCTTCTACATCATGGAGAAAGGTGCACTTCGTGTAGCTTCTCTTCTGTTAGAGTCTTTCTCCCAATATAGAACAAGGTTTGGATAAGTTGCAAAGCCGACGGAGCTTCTGTATCCCCGGTACATTGCCTCTCCATCGGCCCGTGTTGTCCATTCGGGTAAGCTAGGTCTAGACCAATAAACCTAGGGTTTAAATCTAGAAAAATAATAAACTCATGTCGGATCCCTAGTAGGACGCTTGTTTTCATCATGTGCATTTAACTTAAGGGACTTAACACAGGGGTTGGGTCCATCTTGGATAGGTGACTTGAAACGAATTGACCATCCTGATGCATCTTACGTGCTACTTGAATTTATTTGCTCGACTTTGCATGTTGATCGGCTTGTATACAATGAGAGAAAAATGGTAAAAAATAGCAGTGTTAGGACTAAGTGAGAGTAATCATTTGTTTGAAAAAAAAAACAATACCCAAATAGTACCGAAATGCTACCGGATTTTGAGAAATAAAAAATGAAATGAAAAAAAAAGAAAAAAAATAGAAAATATTTCAAAAAGAAATTGTTGTCCAAAATAGCGTTGATTTTGGCCAATCGGTCCGAACTACACTGGTTTTATTCTCACCGGATATGAGATATGTAGGCAACCCTCATTGGGTCCAACCACCCTTTTGCAAAAAAAAAAAAATACCAAAATTTTAATTTTTATCCAATAAGTTGGGTGATCTCATTCTTGTTTAAAATAAGCTGAATGTCCCTCAAAACATGCGGGAAGGCCGTTTTTGCAAAAAAAAAGTCACCCTGAGTCATTTTAATATAGATTGCGGACACAACCTTCAAATCTCTCTTTCGGAAGTGCTGAAAGGCCGTATTTGCAAAACCAAGTCTTTATTTTTCTTAAACAAAATATTTTTGTTTTGTTTTCTTAAATAAACTTTTGCAAAAATAGTCATTTTACCCCTAAGTCATTAAATCCCCCTAAATAAATGTGTAGGATGAACTCAAACAACATCACAACCTTCCCAGTCCTAAGCGAGATAACCCTAAAGCTCCATATATGGTGGGATGAACTAGGAACCGGAAGTAAAGAAACAGTGGTAAAAATTTTGGGCGGCCTTGTGGGACTCATGAATATAAAGCCGAGAAAGGATATTGTTGAGGCATTGATACTGTTCCGGGACCCAACACATAATGTCTTTCGATTCTCCGACTTTGAACTCACACCGACATTAGAAGAGATGGCAGGGTATGCAGGCCTCAACGGGAACATGCGAAGTAGATATCCCTTAGTACCAAAACCGGTCACACTCCACAGATTCTTAGATTTGATGAACATCAGTCGGGATATCCAAGACCCGTGTCTAGCAGAAGGGTATTGCACTCTGCACTTCCTCTATCATCGGTATGGCAACCCAAGGGGCTTTGAAGAACCTAACACTGGCTTGACACACGCTGGAAACAAAGACAAATGGGTGGCCTAGCAAGATTTGGCATTTATGGTGGCTTTTCTAGGAATTGTGATTTGCCCAAGGAAAGACGGTCACATAGACCTCGGACTAGTAGGAATGGTGGATGTGGCTATGAAGAAACCTACTAGCATGGTGGTTTCCTTGATCGTAACAGAGATGTGTCGGGCTCTAACCAAGTGTCGGGAGGGCGAGAAATTCTTTTAGGGATGTAATCTCTTACTACAAATGTGGATTCAGGAGCATCTATATCACCGTACAGGGTATATGAATTTCGGGTTAACCGGGCTTAGCTGCATCAGTGAATTTGAAACCTGGATCACATGAATTGAATTTCCCGATGGTGTTGAGGCTTGGTCATCGTGCTTGAGATCGTTGAACGCAGATAAGGTTGAGTGGGCTTATGGGTGGCTCCTCGCTACTGAAGTTGTCTACACGTCAGCAGAGGTCCCCTATATTCTTCTAATGGGTGTTCGAAGCATACAACCTTACGCTCATTACCGGGTCCTCCGACAATTCGGAAAGTTCCAAACCGTGCATAATGATGAGGACTTGAGTGAACAAATTATTGAGTTGGGTCCTAAATCTACCTTTCCAGAAAGGGAAAATCCGAAAGATATAGAATGAGAGTTGGTTTCTGGAACCTAATACCATGATACAAGATCGGGCAAAAGGTAAAGTGGACCCCAAATATTTGATCTGGTTCGGCAAAAGGTTTCAGATTCCCAAGAGGCCCACCAAAAGACCTCATGTACATCAATTCATTAACGGAACCCAAGTCCAATGAGATTGGCCAACAAAAAAAGAAAGAAT
Organism: Nicotiana noctiflora; assembly: GCA_032618575.1. Classification (NCBI taxonomy): domain Eukaryota; kingdom Viridiplantae; phylum Streptophyta; class Magnoliopsida; order Solanales; family Solanaceae; genus Nicotiana; species Nicotiana noctiflora. The sequence continues at coordinate 9,182 of JASVEL010001358.1, read as the reverse complement.
ATCGAGCCTAAATAAGGGCATTGGAGCAGCGGGTGCGGGATCTTCAATTTGAGAAAAGTGTACAAGATGCGGATGATGAAGGCGAGAAAAAGAAATTGACCCAGGAAAATGAAGCTCTTAAGGCACAGATTCAACAAATGAATATCGATGCCAAAAATCGGGGAAAGAAGCGTGTCTGATGAAAGATTAATAAAGAGGTTAAAGAAGCAAGTTTCAGATTGCCAGGAAGAATTAGAAAAATCTGAAAGGAACATGGTGAGACTTCGATCACACTGAGCCAAGAAAACTGAAGAAAGAGCCCATTATGTACAACAGTTGAAAAGAGACTACGAGGGAACCATTGCCAACATGAGGAGAAAAGTGAATACTTGGAAAGAAAAGGTGACCCGACAAAATAAAGAATTTCGGGATGAAAGAGATCGTTGTTATGGGATGATTTCCGAGATGCAAAAGGAAATAAAATTGCTACAATATCTTCATCTCCAAGATTCTCAGGTGCTCGAAGCTCGTACCCAACATATAAGCTGACTTCTCCAAGAAAAGGACCAAATCAGGGAAAGGATCCGGGGCATTGCACGTTATATTCTTAAGAGGTGCCATGACGATGAAAAGATGGGTTATGCCACTTTCTCTGCAACAGTGATGATATTTGTTCGATAGGTCATGAGTGATTTGGAGCAACTACAAAGGTTCTTGCGCGCAGGCCCGCGGCAATGCCGAATGATGCCCCGCAGGCCCCAGGGTTTGAAGCTTTGATGTATTCCTAGATTAGTCGAGTCAGTAAATTGTTTTGAATCTGTATCTTTTCTAATTTTAAAAATGAATAAAAAAACAATAGTCTAGTAGTGGTATAATCAGTTCTCATTAATGAAAATTTGAAAATTTCCAAAAAAAAATAACATTGTCTTTATTTCTTGCATCTAATTTTACACTAATTGGCAAAAACTACTCTTGATCTGATTCAGGCACGGTCACGATATATAGGCAATTTCCATAGGACCTGACTATAGCCATATAAAAATAAAAAATGCAGTGAGAATAAAAAGCCAAAAGAAAAAGAGCGGAAAAACAAAAGAAGCCGGGAGAGGGAGAGAAAACAAAAGAGAGGAAAAATTCGCAACAAAAAAACAATGGCAAAGCAAAAGAAACAAAGGCAAAATAAAATAAAGAAGTCACGATTGGGAATAAATAAAGATGGGATGACGCACGTGGTCGAGCAAATGCATATTAGAAACTGCTAACTGCCGAGGTGCATTCATGCCCAAATGTGCGGTTATTTATTTGTTGATGACCTAACCACTAATAACATTATTGTTGATGATGAGTCCAGATAGGTGGTTTAGCTGACTGGCATTCTGGCAACTCACCCGTATAATACCCACTCCAAGGACATATAAAAAATGGTCAACCAAGAGCTAGAAGCAAGTGTTGTCGACCCGTCTAGGGAAGAAGAGGTGGTAGATGTCAATGCCATGAAAGAGGAGATGTATAAGTTGAAATAACAGATGGCCGAAATGTACCAGGCTTGGGAAAAAGGACACCCCCTGCCAACCTATCCTGCCTACATCCCGCCACAAACTCAATCACAAGATCCTCTCATAGTGAATTCTTCTTCGGCATACCCTACCTACCAGCAATACTATGCAACCACTTCCCAAACACCACCACCTCCACCACCTAAACAAATTCCATGCCCTCCACCACTAGTTTCTCTTGTGTTCGTGGCTCCTCCACCCGCCGCGTTACACAGATCTTCGAGTAAACCTTTGTTCCAAACTCAGGAAAGCCACTATTACCCACCCAAGCCCACTTTCAAACCTCCCAAACCATACTCTTATACTCCCCAACTTGATGTCTCAGCTGAAGAAGAAAAGCCTCCTAACAACCCCGAGCATGAGGAGATGATACGCAAGGTGAAAAGCTTGGAACAATCATTCCGAAATATGTAGGGTCTAGGAGGACAGGTGAGTGTCGCTTACAAAGACTTGAGCTTGTTTCCCGACGTCCAATTGCCTGCGGGATTCAAGTTATCAAAGTTTGATATGTATGATGGACATGGCGACCATGTATCCTATCTAAGGGATTTCTGCAGCATGATGAGAGGAGCCGGAGGAAGGGATGAGTTACTAATGGCGTATTTTAGTCAAAGTCTCAGTGGTACGCCTTTAGAATGGTACACAAGGCAAGATCATGCCCAATGGTACACATGGGATGATTTGACCCAAGCATTTGCAGGCCACTTTCAATACAACCTCAAGATTGTCCCCGATCGTCTCTCACTGACCAAAATTGAGAAGAAGATCGAAGAAAGCTTTAGAGAGTATGGATTTCGGTGGAGGGAATAGGCTGCAAGGGTCGATTCCCCGATCAGTGAAGAAGAAATGGTTAAGCTTTTTCTACAGGCCCAGGGACCCACCTACTATAGTTATTTGATCCCGACCGTGGGAAAGCCTTTCAATGATGTGTTAAAAATGGGGGAGCTAGTAGAAGAAGGAATAAAGTCAGGCAAAATCGAGAGTTGTTCGGAAGCCATTTAGAACGTACCAGTAATCTTTGTTGGAAGAAAGAGGAACAGAAAAGACGATCATATAGGTTTTCCTGATCAACACTTCCAGCCTCGACATCGTCCCCGTGGTTATCCTTGTAAATTAGATGAACCTTCTCGATGCTACTTCTTTTCACAGAACTCCCAAAGTCGCCCATCACATTCCCAGTACCCAGCTCCTCAAATTGCCCATATACCCCTGCGAGTTTACAAAAAACACCCCGGATCAGGTTTTTGGCCCAATCCAGCATTTAAAAATGAGAGGTTATGAAAGAAGAAAACATTCACTCCGTTGGGAGAATCATATGCCAGTCTATTTCAGAAGTTAAGGACATTGGACATGTTGAAGACGATTCAGATAAAAATGTTGAACCCTCTTCCAAAGAAGTTTGATCCTTCTCAAAGGTGCGCATACTGCTCAGGTGCTCAGGTGCCCTGGGGCACGACATGGAGAAATGTTGGAATCTGAAGAATGCAATCCAGAAGTCTATTGATGCAGACGACATTGTCGTTCAAAGCCCAGTTGTAACAAACACTAGCCAAAGTCCATCTCCTATGCATAATGAGACGTATATGGTGGGTATGATTTATTTTGAAAAGGAACATGAGAAATCTTTTGAGATCCCTAGAGGACTAGATGCTACTAAGATTTATGCACTATCAGAGGCAGATCATGAGAACGGGCCAGTGAAAGGAACCCAAAAGCAGTTTGCTAAGAACAACATGATGAAGACTTGTGAAAATTCCAGCAATCTTGGTGTGAAATTTAGTGGCTAAGATGTAATTGGAAAGACGCTCCATCTCTTGGTTGGATGGATAGGAGTTTTGGTAGTTTATTTTGTTGTCATTTTTGTTGTCTGGGAATCCGGATATTGTCTTGTGACTCAAATTCTTCTATCTCTTTACTTTGCCTTGTTTGTCTCGTTGTAGTAGGTTGTGTAGTGCTGTCTAGGTTTGTTCAAGGGTTGTAACTCCAGTCTAGTTTACTTTTTTTGTTGTTTAAACCTTTGTCAGTTTAATGCAATACTCTGCTTCTAGCCATTTCTAGTCATTTTATCTAGTTCCTTTCTTCTTTTATAATTCTTTCCATGTTGGTTCTAGTGACATAACATGCACGCATAATTCTCAGCCTGGTTTTAAAAGTCAGTTTAGTAATGAAGCAATGAAATAATTTTGAAGATGTAACGACATTCGAGGGAATAAGAAAGGGCATGTTGAGTTCACTTCGAGCCCAAATTGTGAAACTGGGGAAGAGGGAACATAAAGAAATATAGTCGAAATGCATCATCGTCAAGTTTGCACCAAGTTTACAGGGGCCATTCGCGGCACCATTTTTTTGCCCTAATTGATAAATACAGAAATCAAATATGTGAATATGGTTATTAATTATGGTACAATCAAAAGATGTTACTTATGTTTTCCTCAATCTGTTCAATTGTATAGTTTGTACTTGGCATGTTTTGGAGATTGGAATGACGAAGGCATTTTGTTCTGCTATCCAAAAGCTTTATCCGTTGCTACCCCTTTTCAACCTCATTTATTTTCTTTCGTACCCCTCTTTCGGAATCAATAACAAAACTCAGAAGCCCGAGCGGGGAAAATCAGCGTAGAAATAAGAGAAAAACTGCCCAAAAGAAAAGAAGAAGGAAAAGAAAATAAAGGAAAAGAGAAAAGAAAAAAAAGAAGACGAAAAGAAAAAAGAAAACAAAAAAGGAAAGAAAAATAAAGAAAAGAAAAGAGAAAAGAAAGAAATGAAAAGAAGAAAGAAAAGAAAGTGGAAGAAAGAAAGACCACACCAACAAAGTAATTTCTATGACCTGAACTACGTCTAACTTGATCGCAAACGGGTACATAGGTAGCCGCTCTCTAAGGTTCAGTCACTTAAAAAAAAATCGAAAAGCCCCCAAGAAAGAAACTGGGGCAAAAGTTGTGGTTATTGTAAGAAGGCCGATTCTGAAAGTTGTAATGTTAAACCCTTGTTGAATTATTTTGAGCCTTTATACCCTTCTTTCTAAATCCCATCCAAAAGCCTGCATTACAATCCAAAGAAAGAACTTCCGATCAATCTTCGAGAAATGCCAATACGAGCAGGTAAAGTGATTCATGTTGGGGGCAACACTCTAGTGCTAGAAGGAAAATGATGAAAATGAGAGAGTCTTATTGGTAAAAACCCTCACGTGCACCATAAGGCGACGTAAGTTGAGAGTAATAAAAATGAGAGAGTCTTATTAGTGAAAACCCTCACAGGCACCACAAGGCGAAAATGACTTTTCATCTGAGTAAACGAAATAAGTCTGTGGTTGAAAGCTGCTCAAAACATGGCGAGACGAGCGAGGTTTGGGTTTTGGTGGAAGTCAGGTTATGAAAGTATGGAACAACAAATGTGGCAATTGAAAGTTTATTGGTTGAATAGACTAGGCTGCTTAATCCAAAATGCATGGCACGATCAATGGTACCAGCCGTTCCACTAAGATAAGTCATATCCTTTTCTCTTCATTACAAATCATCCGTTTTAAGAGTCTTTCTATCCTTAACTTTTAAGGTCATTGCATTTTATTCTCTTGAAGTCTATCTATAAGATGTTTCAGTGTCAGTTCTGTTCAAAAATAAAAGAAGGATGTCAAGTCTAACTACTAGCTTCCCAGTTGTACGGCACAACATGGTTGGAACATATCAAAAGAAAGTAAGACATGAAGGACCAATGGAAATCCCATTAGTGGGATAATTAGATAAATGCGGGGGAGAGGCAAAGTTTCACAAGAGGGGGTTAGAAACACAAAACAACAATACGGAATAGAACATTTGGGTCATCAAAGTCAGAGGGTTGAAAGTCAGTCAGGAAGTGGATACGTTTCAAATCAAGTCCAAGGAAACAAGTAGGAACAGATCTGGGAGCAGGAACATACCTAACAAGACTGTCAGCAGCTAACCACTATTTTATATTAACAAATCTTTCTTTTATTGAGACAAGGGCAGAAAAATTTCTTTGTCTACTTTTGCTGCAATCAGGAGCCCACCTAGAGAACAGGGAAGACATTTCAAAGTTTCAGCAGTCAGACACCCACCTGGCAAAGGAAGTATAATGCCAAATTTATCTTTAAAGTTTTAATATTTGGTAACATAACGCGCCCAATCATCAAACTAGGGTAGAAAATTTTCTTTATTTTATCTATTTTGTCGCAATCAGGAGCCCACCTGGAGAACAAGGGAATACATTTCAAATTTTTAGCAATTAGGAGCCTACCCGGAGAACAAGGAAATACTTTCCAAATTCAGCAATCAGGAGCCCACATTGAGAACAAAGGAATACTTTTCAAAGTTCAGCAATCAGGAGACCACCTAGAGAACAAGGGAAGTGTAGTTCAAATTTTAGCTTTTAACTTTTAATATTCGATAATATGATGTGCCCAGCCACCAAACTGGGGCAGAAAATTTTCTTTTGATGTCTATTTTGTTGCACTCAGGAGCCCACCTGGAGAACAAGGGAATACTTTTCAAATTTCAGCAATCAGGAGCCCACCTGGAGAAAAAGGGAATATTTTCCAAATTCACCAATCAGGAGCCCACCTGGAGAACAAGGGAAGTGTAGTTCAAATTTTAGCTTTTAACTTTTAATATTGGATAACATGATGTGCCCAGCCACCAAATTGGGGCAGAAAATTTTCTTTGGATATCTATTTTGTTGCAGTCAGGAGCCCACATGAAGAACAAGGGAATACTTTTCAAGCATCACCGTCAGGAGCCCACCTGGAGAATAAGGGAATACATTTCAGGTATCGCAGTTCGGATCCCACCTGGAGAACAAGATAATACTTCTCAAGCGTCAGCAGCGAGGAGCTTGCCTGGAAAATAGAGGCACATATTTCAAATTGCAGCAATCAAGCAACATTCAGAGGAATGGCAAAACATCGCCGATCACAATTCAATGCAACAACAAGAATATCATCGAAAGAATACAAGATACAAGTTCAAGGCAACACAAGAGCAAGTTTGAAGATATAGATAGGATCTTTTGTAACTCATAGATCATAGCTTAGGCTAGCTTATTTTGTTTTACCACGGTGTAATAAGGAGGTCATCCAGTAGTAACAACAACAACAACAATGAGATCACAGCTCCTGGTAGTCCCAGCTACCAGACACTCCCAAACTACACTGATGCGATTCCTGTTTAAATCATGATATGTAGGCAACCTCCAAAGTAGGGCGCGGTCAACTCTTTCAAAAATGCTTCACATGAAAAATTCAAACGAGCAAAAATCGTTCGTATTTGATCACTTATATTTGCCTGAAAATCTTTCATTTTTCCAAGCAAAGAGGGGCAACTATGAGTACGTGATTTTTGCCCTATATATGAATTATTCCCAAAGATTCAAACAAAATAATTTCTTTCATTATTTTACAATTTTATGAATTTTGTGTCATTTGCATTTGATTTGTGCATATTCTTATAAAAATACAAAAAAATACATTTGCATTTAGGATTTAATTTCACATTCTAGGATTAATTACGGGTTAAGTTGTTTTTAGAACAAAATATAATGAAAATAACAAAATGGGCTATTTTTGCATTTTTAATTATTAATAGGACTTAATCAATTTTTAGGAAATAATCATCTTAGTGTTGGAAATAAACTAAGTATTTATTTTAATTTTTTATATTTTTATAAAATCAGAAAAATACAAAAATACAAATTGAAATACAATACTAAATAAGGAAAAGAGAAAAAGAAAACAAAATGAAAAGAGAAAACAAAGAATAAAAGACATGATTTGGGCTCGGGTGGTTTAGCCCAAACAGAATTACCCTCCGAGGCAGCCCAAAACCACTCAAACCCGATCTGGCCCAAGGGAAGCCAAAACGACGTCATTTCACATCGATAAATCTAGCCATTTATTTCCCTGATCCAACGGCCTAGAACCTGCCCCCATTTTACATATTACTATCCGAAATAAGTCAGTCAACCCTAAAACAAATCTCATCTTCCTCGTACTAGAGCATGTAACACCGCCGGAGCCGCCACCGGCGAATGCCACCCATGCCAACGACCACCCAATTTACACCACCGATTCTCCTTGGCCCCCTCTTTCCAGCCATACCACTAGCTTCCTTCGAATCATAGCCAATCTCGTCAAATATCTAAAACCCCAGTACCGCCTCCACAGTGTACGGCGCTGCCACCTTCAATCGATCCCAAAATCACACCCCAAGACCGCCTCACTACCCTCATTTCGAATCCCTGGCCACGTTTCCTCGTATCATTACCAAATTCTTCGAATCTTGATTCAAAAATCCGGCTAAAATGTTAAGTTGTCTAAACACACTTAAAATCACACCCCATAGTCCCCTGAATTTCCTCAACTGAAATCCAAGCCAAAAGTTCTCAAATCTCACTGGTCTACCTCCAATTTCACATCTAGGGTTTCTGATTTTTTCGCATGTTTAGAGTCTCATCAATTCTGGGGATTTTGATTAATGTTATAAGTTTATTTTTGACAAAATGAACCTATAACATTAATTAGAATCCAGTTCCAGAGATCAATTAAGCATGAAGTCCGATTTCCAGTAAGACCCTTTCTCATTTTTGTTTTAACTTTTTTTCTTCTTTAATTTGATTCTTGATTTATCTGTTTAAGTGTAGTTCTAACCCCTGAATAATTTCAATTGTTAGTCTGTCACGTTTAGCTAAATGTTTAGGTTACTCTTAGTGTGTTAGGATTCTGAGTTGATTAGTGTAATTGTTTAACTGTTAGTTCAATGGTTATTAGTTAGTTTAATTCTGTTTAGTTCAAATTACTAGTTTAAGTTGAATTTTCTTTTGGTTGGCATGGTTTTAGCAATTCTGATAGATAATTGTCCTGTTAAATTTTAGTTTCAAATCTGTTTTGTCCCATTTTGATTCAGCATTCATTGATGTTCAATTTAGTTGCAAATTAATCTTGTTTAGTTTAAGTTAGTATAGTTGTTTGGTTATAACTGCTAGAGTTTAATTAGTGATAGTAATTTCAGGGGGATTTCAGGGGTAGTTTGGGCATAGGAAAGGGTAGTTTTATGAAGACCGGTAAATTTAAAACTAAGGTAAGGGTAGTATAGGTATTGTATAGTTAAAAGAATACCCTAGGGCCTTTTAGAATAGGACTTTAGTGTAAGTTTAAGACTTTTAAGAGCAATAACTTGGATAACAAGTCAAAAATTTGAGGTTTAATAAGTAAAATCTGAAATTAAAAGGGAGAAAAAATGAGTAAAAACTTCTAGAATTTTCTGCTCCATTTTCTGCCCATAAAAGGCATATTTAGTGCCTTGGATTACAAGTGGAGGACCTCCGAAAAATTACCAAAAACTTCCAGCTTATAATTTTCCTCAAAAATCCTCTTCTCAATAGCTGAAACTCAAATTTGAATTTCAAAAACCAAAAGAAGTTTAAATCTGAATTTCTATAGTATAAACATTTATTTTAACTCTTAATTTTCTCCCAAAAATCCAAAAACATACAAATATTCAGTAAAAAGGTCCAAAAATATTGTTACATTGCTTTGTTTGAAGTTAATTTTGAGTTCTAGTTTACTTTTTAGAAAATTTTAAGGCCAAGCAAGTGTATTTGGGGTTGTTTTGTTGTTGTTAAATCTCTGCTATTCTC